>JAPQRP010000011.1:5623723-5647205 GCA_037367295.1 Apogon hyalosoma
GGCTTCACTGCTGAGGCTGCTGCCCCCGCGACCCGGACCCGGATAAGCGGATGAAGACGAGTACGAGTACGAGTACAAAGAAGACAATATTACAATAAATAGTGATAAATTACTTAAGAGAGGTTAAATATAGAGGAAAAAAAATAATTTGGGAGCTGCCACAAAAGTAACACTGGGTCTTTATGGGTTAAATGTTGCTTAACAAATTTGTATGATTGAGTTTATGCTCAGTCAGAAATATTGTGATGGATGGAAAGACTTTAAAACAATTAAGACAGCCTGTTTTTATATTTATACAGTATAGGTATAACAACAATTTCTTTGTGTCCTTGGTTCAAAATGTGAATGAGTAACAACAAAAACAAAATAAACAACAAGCAGGAAAGAAAATCTGGTCATTATATCATAGTATAATTATCACGTTGGCCCAGAATTTCAGTCAGGTTATAAAATAGCAAATAAGAAAGGCAGAGAGAGATAAAAACAGAGTGCCCGTTTTATTGAAGAATTTGACACAGCATCTGAAAAATTCTACTTTCTGTGAAAAGCTACACATCAACTGAATGTCATAGTGTGTCCATTAATGCTTTTTCTGACACAGTTCATGATGATGATGATGATGATGATGATGTGGGCACTAGAGGAGTTATTTTGCAGTAGGCAATTCTACAAATATCAAATGAGCAAAAACACACAAGAAAACAAGAGATATCACAGAAAAATGCATATAAAAAAGATGAAACTATCATCTACCATACAAAATATGTTACAACATATTGAGGCTATCAAATCTGTAGCATTTTCTCTCCACTTTGCTTGATATGTGTGTAATACACTCGTTGAGATCAAAAGCAGAATATGAGGCACAGTTATTAAAAGACAAGGCAATACAAGTCCAAAGGTATGGAAGCATTTAGAGCCTTCTTTTTTTGCCTTCTTTAACACTAAACAACATCGTACTATACACGTCCTGCTGTGACTCATTTTTGTTGATTGACCTGCTCTACTCAGTCAAAACATCATACACACACATTCATCCACATAATGAGGGGGCAACGTACATATATCAATACAAAATGTGAACTACATGAAGGGTATTGTGTAGTAAATGTATGGAATGTACGCTACAATATTGAAATCTGAGCACCTGTTTTGAGGAAGTGAAGGCAGTGATGAAGACAGTAAGGCAATGGGGACAGGATTAATGGAAATATAAATCATTTCAGATGTTTAACTACAATGCAATATGCCACAAGGAGTGGTTAAATTAATATGATTTATGAAAAATAACAGAAAATTCATTGCTCAAATAGTGATAAATCGGGCTCGTTTATCTTACAGTGATTATATGTATGCGCTTGTAATAAGATTATTGATCTGAGCGGTGTTTTCCCTATGATAAACTGACATAGACTACTGATTTAGAAGTCAGGAGTCATACTTTTTTTTTCTCTGAATAAGTCGGATGAGTACGAAATAACTGCTGGAAACCTTACAGAGCAGTTAGTACTTCCGCATAGAAGCTGAACCTGCCGCCGTGATTTTCATTAAAGGTGGAACAGGAGGACGACGCAATTACGACCCATTAAAACAAAGACAGGTTGGAATCGCTCTTGAGAAAAAAAGAAATTAGTCAGTCATCAGTCAGTAAAATTAAAAGAACCATTGGCACTGAGTGACAAACTGGAGTTTTCGTTATCGTTGTGGTTCGGTAACAGTGTGTAGTGGATTACTGGCTTTGGCATCTCTCAGTGGGAGATGATTCTGGAAAGCAGGGTTGGGTGTTAAAACCCAATCTTAATGTAACAATGACATTGAAGCCACATTTGCAACAATTATGTTACAGCCTGTCACAGAGCAGTGAAACGCCAGTGTAGCATCTATTGTTAATGTGCAGAGAAAAAGGCCAGTGCATTGTATAGTTTACAGGCACAGCAGCTGAAAAGCTCATTTGGGAGCTATGAAAGGTTCTGCTGTTTGGTAAGTGCTTCATGCTATATAACCACCTGCTTTACACTTTCACTCGGTAGCACAAACCAGCCGTTAAACTTCAGAAAATTATCAAAAGTCGACAGGCATTGAAATTGTTTATAGTGATAAAGTTCTTGTCTGGATCACCAAGCCTTTCTGAAAAAGTCTTCCCTGTTTGAACACTCACGATAAATAATACTGAGAGATGAGGAGCACTACTGAGGAGACCAAAACAAATCTGAGGGCCGCTCACTTTAGCCCACCAGTTTAGACACGCACACACACACAAACACACACACAAACATCCCTCTCATTCTGAGTCTAAGGTTAGAACCTCCATTAAACATCACACCCCAATGACTGAGTCAGAGGCACAGTTTGTCCAATCACAGCTCATTCCAACACTCAGACCTATGAGACCATTAATCTTTAAAGTACACACTGTCGGATCACTTATTAGCCCCGATGTCTTCTTTGCACATTGTTAGACATTAGTGCACTGTACCAATAATTAAACTTAATTTAATATGCTTAAGTACAAACATAGACTGTCTTTGCTGGAAGTTTTCTAGTATCTTAACAGTCCTCCTGTAATTCACTCGGATCAACTGAGTGTATAGAGGTTGTTTATCACAAACAAAGCATTACAAACACAAAAAAAACTAATGAAACGGAAATTTGTTTGTGCTTTCCTATAACTGTGGAAAGAAAGAAAGGAAAGAAATTGTGCCAAAAGAAGTGAAACCCTGTAATACATCTGCTCAACATGAACTCTTTATAAATAAACCCATAGCACTGTTAAATAAAAAAATCAGCAATTCGATCAAAATCCTTAGATTCTACATTTACAGAATAAAACTTGGCCTTTTGACTCTGGTTGATGAGTGGATAACAGTAAAGCAAAAACCCTTTCTATATGGTACCTTTGTCATTCCTCTGTGTTTGAAGGAAACCTGGCAGGAGCCGTGTCTGTCATCTTTACGACAACAGAACCTGCCGACGCTGACTGTAGTGTAAAGCTGCTGTGTTTATGACGTGGGCAGTAAATGCTGCTACACGTTCCTGGGGATATTGTAGGACATGGACAGCGGCGGGGCGCTGGGGACCAGGTTTGTGGAAGGAGAGCTGATTTCAGATGGGTAGGGCTGCAGACCCATCTGCTTGTTGTCGTGCAGCTTGCGGACGACGATGCGGCAGAAGTCTTCACTGTGCCGGTGACAGTTGTCCAGGAGCTGTCGGACCTTTGCGGTGCGAGTGGGCTGGTTCACCACCAGTTCATAATCCTCCCGCATCAGCATGGAGCGCGCCAGCAGAGCGTCCAAGCTCTGGTTCAGGCAAGCATCGGTCATCTGGGAAACGATCTCCTCGCGACGGGTGGCGATCCACTCGGCGACCGGGCCATATAAGGGAGGGGAGTGACGCAGCGGAGGAGAGTAATTCACTGTGAGTAGAGATGGAGGAATCACAGTTGGAGAAAATAGTTTGATAGTAATTATGATGATGAAAACATTCCTGAGTTTTAGCCATTAAAGGGATTGTTAGCTGTATGTTTATGTGATAAATATGAATAAACATTCATCCCCGCTGAAATAAAATGGAGTTTTCATATCATGCCACGTTCTGTTTTATACAGTAGGGGGAAAAAGGTTATTGGACACCCTTAAAATTTTACACATTAGTATTATCATGAAATATCCTTCTGAGACCCAGGAAAGTAAAAGTTTGGGCATTTTTTTTACATTAAATAACTTACATTTCTTGACTGGAATCAGCATAATGCAACAGTTTTTTCAGATACATTTTTTATTTCATTTTATTTTATGGAATGTACTTTGCAGTGGACAGGGTTTTTTTTGTTTATTTTTTAAGTAAAAACATGAAATTCACATCATCTATAAAGGACAAAAATGTATTGCTGGGTCTCAAGAGGATATTTGCTGAAAAATCTTTGTTTGAAAAGGTGTGGCTGCATCAGACAGACACAAGAAAATGTAATCGATTTTTGGGGGGTTTATTATTAACAAAAAACTAACAAAACTAAATTGACAGTTTCAACATGTCATGCCCTGGGTGTGTTTCATTGAGAGTTGAATAACTTAAAAGTGATTCTTAATGTAATATATCAAAAATGCATGGGGTGTCCAAAATGTGTTTTCCACCGCTGTACAAAAATTCATCCCCACTTTAATAAAGTGGCGTTTGCACATCAGACCACATTCTAATTCATAACTACAGATGGGAATTCAGACGCTGTCCTCTGAACAGATCATTTCCTTTTAATGATGTCAGCATGTTTCTGTGACCAGAGCCAGGCTGTTTTATGTGCTCCTCCTCATGTCAGAGCAAGTTCAGTGGTTAATTCAGTCAAAAAGAATGAATTAAAACTATCCCCATGGTCATAAACAGAGGAACCAACACTAAAACTACTGATCAGGTAGATGTGTGTTCTCACGAAGTTTTATACCAACAGACGACATTAAAATGAAGCTGACATCTCTGAAGTAACTCCCTCAACATCACTTAATTAAAGATTTTTACTAAAGATAATATAACAGCGCTGTCTAAGTTTTATTTCACTATTTTACAACATAGAGCTGCAGCCACAGCCTATATGCTTAGTGCTAAATACAATAATATTATGAGGTCTGGGTGATTTACCAGGCAGCAGCTCAGTAACAGATTCAAAGATGATAAAACAGTTTGTGTTGATGCTGTTTCTCAGCCAACTTCCACACAAAAGAATTATCAGGAATTGATAGAGAGTTGATAATGGCATCAATTACACAATTTACAACACTTTCAATGCAATTTATAATACTGTTATTTCCTTTTTTTTTTGGAAAAATGATGGCTCATGATCTGAATGTTGCATTTTATGTGATCACACATTGCTTTTATTGCTGAGGCATTATTAGAATAACCTACTTCTGTCTCTTTGTTTTCGATCATAACAGCAGCAGCTAAAGCAGCCACTACTGGACACGCTACACCTAATGCTCAAATTAGAATAACTGTTTTCATGAATGTTGCTGGTTTGGTCAAGCCATTTCCCATGTGTGGCTTTTCTGTATTATAATTTTTACATGTAAAACTCACTGAGGGAAGAGGTCGTACATTTCAAACAGACTTCCTGGCTAAAAAATATAAAATGTCTCCTTTTACCTTGCTGCGGAGGCTGCGGCTTTAGTGGGATGTTTTCCGGATGTGTCTCGTACTCGGTGATGGGTAGACCTGGTTTGATGGGAATGTTCCAGTTTATGGGCTTGGCACTCTGGAATTCATTCAGATTGTTGGCTGCGTAGTGGTCTTTCAGAGACGCCGGAGCTTCTAGTGAAGGAGCTATGAACGATGACGGCAGCCCCTCTGCTGCAGGAAGAGAACCTGAAAAAGACATTGTACATTCTGTTCAAATTATGTTCTGATATTACAGGAAACCTGACATGTGGTAACTTAGGCTTTGTCTTTGGTTTCATATCAGATTTGTGCCGTTGAGTCTTGATCCGGCCAAAGATTTATGACAACATGAGGTGAAACTTGCACCTATCTATAATCGTCTCATCTGTAATGTTCTGAAAACCAATGAGACTAGTTGAGAAGGTGTATCATTTCAATAGCTACTCCGAAACAGCTTAAAATATCAGCGAGGACAGTGACAGTGTGTTACTTACAACAGCTGTATTTCTAGCATTAATGTAGAAGTGAAAACATAACAGCGAGGGTTGAGAATGTCTCTTGTCTATTCCTGGAGTGGACCTGACATTTAGACAGTTGGTGTCATCTGTAATAAGCTTAGAAAACACTGATTCAAGGTAGGATTTCACCAGGGGAACAGCTGATGATAACGCTGTGTTTCTTGGTTGACAGGTGAACTGTGGCACATAAATATTGAGAGAAGCATCCATCATATAACGCTATGTTGTCAAAGCAGCTACTGGTGACTGAACAAGCTCAGATGGGCCAGTTCACACCACAGCGTCAACTGACCGACTGTACGCAGCTTTGTTTCAGCTCAGTGGTGTGACCTGTCAGCACATCTGCCGTGTTGGACTGGGTTATGACTTGCCTGTAAACACAAGTCATGAGGAGAGCAGCTTTACAATGTTTCCTTTAACACATTTCAATAAAGAGTTTATGATGTCTGTAGATTATAAACCTTTTACTCTCTTCTGCTTATAGTAGAATCTTACAGTACTGATGTATGATACAGCATCTATGTACATGGCTGTAATTTCTGAAAGCAATGTTGTCTCATAAATATTTGGAGTGAACTGGTCTTTCAATCAATAACCACTTTTACACAGAAATCCCAGAAAAAGGTGAGATGGTGACCCCAACTTTTTTCCACTGCCAAGACAAAGGAGAAACAGAGGTGAGACAGGCTGGACTTTTACACAGCGGACCTGCGTTCCGGAATCAAAGGGGTGGTGACACAGCTCAGCGTATAGTGTGACGTATAACTTGCACATCGGAAATACCTCGAGTATAGCTTCTTAGCTAACCTCTCCAGAGCTGGCCAGTCTTTCACTGTTCCACAAATGTTAGCATGGATACAGTCCTCCACCCGAAGTGACAGCAGCTCGTGGATCTCAGCATCTCCCATCTTTCTGGTCGCGCTGATATGTTTGTTTACTGTACACAGCCCGCGCTCATTTTTAAATCCCCCTAGCGCGGAGATCGCACACGCAATACGTCATCAAAATGACACACCTTGGTTGCGGAAGGAGAGGTGTTCCTTTTACATAGCGTTCCGGAATCATGATTCCACCTTTATCACGGCTCTGTTACTACCTCTATAGGCGTTACAGAGCCACGATAAAGGTGGGACCAAACGATTCCACCATTTTGTTTACACAGACGTCATTCCGGAATAAAGGTGAAATATTCCTGGAACAGAAGTGCTGTGTTAAAGGGGCTGATGGCAGATGTCAGCTTTAACTGTTTTGTATTTACAGAGTTACTCAGAAAGCATAACCAGTCAGTGACCAGTGACATGAGGAGTAGTTCTTTTTACCTCTAGAAGGTGCAGTATTGTTGCTGGAGAGAGAGCCTGGTAGGGAAATCTCAGTGTCCTGTGACGAACAAGAACCTGAACCTGAGGTGGAACTCTCCTGTGGTGGAACAGACTTAGACTTAGATCAACTTTATTGATCCACAAGGGAAATTACTTAATCACAATAGCTCAGTTGCATGCAAAAACACTCTTGAAAAAAACACTAGCAAAAAAGCAAAAAAAGGAAAGTAAGTGTGAAGAGATAAAAGCAATAAATAATATAAATAGAATACACTAATAAAGCAGGAAAAAAATACAAGATTTGCATATGTACAAACAGGAACATTTAAGTAAATATACACCATATACATACAGGTGTGAAAGTGACTAAGGTGCAGTAATGTGAATGTATGAGTTATCTGTTACAGATGGGTGATCTGTCGTACAGGTGGATAGAGAATGGTATGAATGAAGAATAAAGATTTATGATTTACGTTTCCATCAGACATTACAGATAAAACACCAAGAACAGACGGATCTTAAATGTAACTGTGCATTGGACACCATGAAACAGAGATTTGATCTAAGTTAAGGGTGAGTGGGCACTGACCGGCCAGGAGCTGGGTTTGTTCATGTTCACAGACTCCTCCTCACTCCTCTTCTGACATGAGGGCTGAGCAGAACAACAGACTGTTCTGGTCTGCATCCAAGGAAGAAAAAAAAAAAAGATGTGCATGGAATAAGTCATCTTGACTGAAGACATTATAGTCATTTAGTAGTAGTTTAATTCCATTCAGTCTTCCAGTAGAGTTTCAGTTTTACAACTACATATGTATTTTTAGTTTTATTTTAAGGAAATTACACTTCAAATAACATTGTAAGTGCTGCAGTGAAAGCATCAAAAATTAGTTAAAAGACCATGTAAAGCCATTTTATTCTTGCTCACCATGAACTGTAAAAACTAAGGCAAAATAAAAACAAAGCTGATTTTACCTGCATTTTTAAAACTTTTTTTTTTTTATTTCACTGCTACTTTTAGTCTAATTTCTGTTAACAATAATGTTCCTTGTGAGAGACAGTAAATTTAGAATTTTGCAATCAACTACCCCAAATTCTAAACTAATAAATCCGCAAGTTATTAACACTGAATATTTTTTGTGTCAACACGTTACAGAAGGAAATATAATGATCTCTAAAATAGGTGTAACAATGGAGGCAATATTCACCTTTCATTTATATGTTAAAGGTTTGTATGTACCACTGATAAAACTAAACCAAAGACATTAATACAAACCAGACACTACACATGCAGATATTTGGTACAAAGTAAGTGTGGGACAATAATTGTAAATACTGTTGCCAACATACATACACAATTACACTTTTCTTATAATGATGAGTAATCTAATAGGACATTTTGTTGATTCATTCTTTTAATATTATCATTATTATTATTATTATTATTATTACATACATAGTAATTGAGTAATCTAATAGGACATTTTGTTGATTCATTCTTTTAATATTATCATTATTATTATTATTATTATTATTACATACATAGTAATTAAAACTAGAAAAGTAACTGATCAAAATGAACTGGTTTCAAACAAGAGGCTTCATGTAACAGTGCAGTATGTAGTCCCACTCGTGACCACAAAGGCACAGTAAAACTAAAAAGAGGAAGGATATATTAAGAGGAAACAAAAGCAAGACAAAAATTTTGAATGTCATCCTCTTAGTCATGGTACGAAACAAATTGTCCCAGATTACACATAGTTGGTCTTTTTAGGCAAAACAATAAATGTTGTGGATAAGCCTGGGTAAATGTGACGGCACAGGCAGAAAAATAGAGTGTAAATGATAATGATATCCAAAGTTTTGTTTTCTGTAGTATGTTCTGTTTCTCTTTTAGTTACACATCTATATCTTGACCTGACCAGGGACTGCAGTCCACCACAAGCAGAGGAAGAAGAAGAATTAAGGAGAACTGTGAGAACAAGTGGTGTAGCGTGAAACATAGGAATGTGGTCTGATTCTGAACAGGAAGCTTGGATTGGTGTTACGTTCTACCCTCTGTTTTAGGCCTGGGCCTGTTTTATATATAAGGATGTGATGAACAATAACAATCTGTAAGAAGACTTCTGCCTGACCTTTGCCCTCTTGATCGCCAAAACCGCCTCGAGGAAGTCGATTTCGTCAAACTTCCTCACCATCGGCTCCAGTTCAATCAAACACTCTAATAAAACAGAAAAGACAAATTCATTTCAGAATATTACCACATTGTTAGAACTATTTCCACATTCTATTTATGTTCTTTAAATGTTTTTAACAATCATTCAGCTGAAAAACAAATGCCTGCCCTGCTGCACAATTCATATCTTCGTGAAAACGTTTTCATTTAGTAGTAGTCGCTACCTCAGACAGTGTTGTTTCCTGTATCGAGGGGAGCTTTGAAAACGGTAACATCCGGATATTGGACGGGAACTGGCATGACTGAAATAGATGGCAGACAGACTACTTCCTGTGGGTCAGAATAATTTGAGATTTGACCACAGCGAGCGGAGCTACGGGCACAGTCAGCAAGTTGGTAAATTTCCTACATGTTATACACAACTGTCCATTCCTTCAGCCTTCACTCACAAACAGATAAAATGAAGATGCGCCAACCTGCTCGGCCTGGCTTCAAGACACATGCTGAAGTTTTAGAAGGACGTTTTCTTTCCTAAGTACATTTATGTGGGGAAATAATTGCTCCTGAGACTAAAACTTTGGAATTTTCCTTAGTTTTTATTTGATGTAGTCTTTCAGTTTAGCTTTAGTTAAATGTTTTAGTAAACGCTGGCTTTGTAAATCATATTTAATGCCATGCCTCCTATCATCGGACCTTTTTCATCCCAATGTCAAAACACTTCTCAATATCCTAAAGTGTAAAACAAGAAAACTTAACTAAAACTAACCATTCTCAATAGAATACTAAAAGTACTAGCATTTGTAAATTTGTGTCATCTTCATTGGTAATCATAGCACAAACTGAGGGGAAAAAGTACAAAGCTGATTTTATTGCAGTTGAGTTTCACTTTCATATCGAGTAACTATTTTTTTACACTGACAGTTTCAGTTGTAGTTTTCATCAACTATAATGACCCTGAAGAGAACTTTAACGAACCGTTATGAAAGGAACATGTATGTGCTTTACATAGAACTAGTAGATTGGTGTGAGTTATGGGTATCATTTCTTTTTATTTATTTATTCTATCAAGATTTTTATGTATTACCTGTTGATTTCTATTTGAAAATATTTCTTGCTATTTGGATCAGGACTGTGACAGATGAGAAATTCCTCTATCTCAGCAGGACCCTCTTGGAAAAATAAAGTCATCTGTGCTTACTGAGGAATGAAGGTCGCTCATCGGGGTTAGCGGTCCAGCCACAGGTCATTAAACTGATCAGGGTTTCTCTGCTGGGGATGTCGGCGGGTAGACTGTCCAGACTCGTGTCAGGACGCATCCCACGAAGCACGCTGAACATGATCTGCATGGGGTTGGTCACCTCTGACCACACAAACACACACACACAGATTAGCTATTAGTATAATCAAAACGTTAGACTGTCAGGTGAGGTGATGGAATACCAAATAAGAATCAATAAGTCTGTTACCTTCAAATGGAATCTGCCTGGACAGCACCTCCCACATAATGATGGCATAGCTGTAAAATAACGACAAGGATTGAAACACATGTTAACATGACATCATCCTCAGCCGGTTTTCCCCTGCAGACCAGAGGGACTTTTCAACATGCTTTTTTTAAACACCTGACAGGCTGCTTTGAGGAAGAGCTGCTGACTGATTGGCCAATTGCAGCAACTTAAATGTATTGCACAAAGCAGCTGAAAGAGCGCCGGCCACAATCCAGGAAAAAGACAGAGGACACACTTCTAACAGTTCTGCAATCACATCACTCTCTCTTTTCTGGGATTTCTAAAATCACCTAACTCAAGGCCTCAGTGTGGTTGATTTGGTTGCTGGCACGAGTCCCAGCAGTGTTAAGGATCAGTATGTGAACAATCCAATCCAACCCCAGAGCGCTCTGTTCCATTTGTCAGTCAAGGAGACGCTCCCCAGCAAAACAGGAAATGTTAAACAAACAGTTACTCATTACAGTTTAATAGAGAGAAATAAAACTGTCAAACTACACATTTTTAGATTTTTTCCCTGTAAAATTGTACCCATTTTCAGAAAGAAGATGCATAAATTACACCAGCAGATAAAAGAGTTAAGAACAAGACCATGTAAATATCAAAAATACTATCAGCGACAAAACAATTTATTTATTCATTATTCAATATAAGTAAGGTCTTGAGATCATCAATGAACAACAGTAATTTCTGTATATTTGGCTTTAAGTCTCCTTCTGAACCATATCAGCATTTTTTTTTGCTAAAGATTAAAGGTTAAAAAAGGTTAACTTGATTTAGCATCCATTCCACATGGGAAATTCGGTCTCTGCATTTTACCCATAATGCACACAGACTTTAATGTAACGTTTGAGTTTCACTGAAGTGTTCGACACAGTCAAGCTGTTAAGAACAAGAGCATATAGCTAGCATTTGTGACATGAGAAATATGTTTAGCATGACCGTATTTGCAACTCTTAAGAGTGTATTGCAAGCTTGGACCGTATACCACACTATTTAATTCCTCAAGTTGTTGCTTCTTGATAAATGCTAAAAAAAATAAATAAGATCACTGCTTCCTCTAAAAGCCTTTCTTGATTCACAAAAATGAAACATGTAAAACCTTAGCAAGTAGTAGTACACACTGGCATCTTTGCAAGTATTGCTTTGTGTTGTGTTTTTCTGTTGTTACTGCATATATGTGATGTATAGGTTTAATAAAGAAAACTACATGTGAATTGTGTTTATCTTAAGGTCATGTAGACAAATGGATTAAAATCATGTATTGACCATAACATGTAACACACACAAAACAAGAACTTTGAGTTCAATCAGTGCTATCCTTTCATCTTAATCTGTTTGCACATTTCTCTCGGTATGAGGAGACAGAGACCTTGACTTTTGATTTTATGATACCAGATTTTAATCCTTTCACCTCTGAGTTCAAGTGGAGACAAGGATATTATATTTTAGACGAGTGATATTTTGCTTTTTTAAATGAAATTATATATTTAAAACATTTCCCTGCGGTCTACATAAACTGTAAATGCTCTTCTTGGGTCTGAATTCTTCATTCATTCAACTCCACAGGTCCATCTTCAACACTATTTCTGAGTAATGACACCAGAAAGGTTGTTTTGAGCGCTGGCCCTTTAAATGCAAATGAGCCACTTCACGCCCCACCCCCTCCAAGTTGTTGATTGTGCTTCTCTGTCCCATTCAGCCACTTGTGTTCGTTAATACAACCAACAACTAAACATTTTAGGTAATTGGCTCAAAGTTTAGACATACTTTCAGTTTTTACTACAACCGCCGCTGCTGACAAACAACTATGTCGTACTTGGAGAAAATTTCATCAGAAGTCTAGACCTTATATGTGCAAATGTCATGACGTAGCTAGTTATAAAACATAACAAATTAAACAGGAATTGAAACAGGTTGTAGAAATCCACTTAATTTTTGCTGGAATTAATATAAAGATAGCTTTGTAGCACCTGTAGAGTTCAAATTCAAACTGTATGAACTCTTAGGGTCCAAATATACAAATAAATGAACGAAAGACTAATAAAAGTGGGTTTAGCAAAATATGACCCCTTTAAACAAAATGGTGATTGATGGACAAAAATATGGACTGATGAATACACAAACATTCTCAGGAAGATGCATGGACGTACCTGAAAAAAATCTACCTATCTAAAAATCTCCATGTTTTCTGGACATATCGGTCAGATCTACTGCAATGTGGAAAGCCATCACAGCCAACTCATTGAAAATGGGCTTTTAAGGAAGGAAACAGATCTATTTCAGCAATCAACTTTGAATAGAATAATCTTCACATCTTTTTTAGAGCGATAGGTGTCATTTTAATGATTGGACACATTCAAAGACCATTTTCCAGAGCATCATTACAAATATGTTTGCTCAGCCTACTTTCAATAATGAGTTAACTGGAGTCTCACCTGTACATGTCATGTTTCACATCGGCCCGGCGGCTCTTGGACGGCTCATACTCCTCTGGGGGCATGTAGATCACAGTACCCCCCATCTCTGAGGGTTTGGATCCCGACCCTTTACTGACCGACAGCTGGCGCCACTTTGAAAGGCCAAAATCTGCAATCTGACATAGAGAGAGTAAAACTGTTACATACCGACGACATGTTTTAACTATTCTATTAAGTTAATACAAACAGTACATCAGTCAGTTATTGGAGCTTTGATATCCTAACAAGTCAGAGCTGTTAAAGTGTCATATGATCATGAAAGTAAAAGCAAAATAACAGACTGGATCACGCTCTAATTTTTCTTTTTAACTAATGCAGGATGCAGTACATGTTTTTCACACTTACCTTTACATGGAATTCACCATCTAACAAGATATTTTGTGTCTTTAGGTCATGATGTAAGAGGGGTGGGTTCATGTTGTGGAGGAAGTTGACCCCAAGAGCGATCTCATAAAGGATCCTCAATCGCAAAGGCCAGGCAAGGACAGGGCACATGTCCTTCTGTAGGATGAGAGAGATGATACAGCAGGTATAAAAACAGTCAGCTGTGTCAAGGTGACCACAGGAAAAGGATCTGTTATGAACTGTACACAAATCAAATAAATGTAAAAAATAAATAAATAAAGTGGGAGAATTACACTACACTTGAGCAAGCTGAGGTTTTCCCTTACACTATGTATGTGCTGTGTTTCTTCAGACACTAAGGTTACTGCTGGGTTTCACTTTTGTTTGCTATGTGACAGCCATGTATGCAGTGGTGGATAAAAATGAAGTTGCGGTTGTGAGAGACAGAAGTACTGGCCGAAAAGAACAAAGAGACGCTTTCACTAAAGGCATTTCAGTCAATAGCTATTAGAGTTTCTGAGGCTGAAACTACTTTCTGTTTCTACTGAAACACTACAAGGGGTTCTGTTCTGTTTCAAGCAAAAGCAAAAAAGGTAGAACTATTAAAGCAATTAAACACAATATTTAACAATAATTCACTGACAAACAGTGAACAGTGCAGCAGCTTTCAGGCTTTCGGCATATATCTCAAAGGTATACTTTAAGACTTTTTATGACCTTTGTGAAACCGGTTTAAGACCTGTTTCACATGCCATCTGGTCTGGTGCAAAAACAGCATCAGGTTTGAGCTGATGGTTTTCTACAACAGCTTTATGCAACTATAATATCTTTATATACAAAGTTCTTAATTTGAGTGTTTTATTTATTTATTTTTATTTAACCATTATTTACTCAGGCAAGCAATTAAGAACAGATTCTTATTTACAAATGCAGCCTGATCAAAGTGCAATGGCTCCTTGAGGGGTAAGGGGTGGGGGGCTAAAAGTAAAAACAAGGTTATACAACATATAGAAACCGACAGTTAATAAATAAGTTTTCTTGTGTAAAGTGCGACAATCCACAAATTCATTATTTTCAACAGGTTTCACCCAAGCACTAAATCCAACCCACTTATAATACTTGCCAAAAATCATATTTAAGACATTTTAAAGGAAAAGTATATACAGTTTTCCAGGAAAAAACAATCATCTGATGCATGACCCTCTGTCAGTGTGTCTCACCTCTCTGTTTACCTGCATAGACCAAGCCTCTACACATATTTTCTATTTTCCTCTTTTTTTCTGTCTGATAGACAAACTCACATCTCTGAGCCATGTCACTTCTAACAAAGATCTGTCACATAACTGCGGTGAAACAATCAGGAAATAACGTTTTATTTTTTGTTTTCAGTGGGTTTTTTTTGGAACTAAAGCTGTTCGCTCTATCCTTTGCTTTATCACTGCTCTCTTCATTGTTCACTGAATCAAGAGGCGGGATTAAGTTCCAACAGTCTGATGGAGAAATAACTTGGTGACACATAGTTACCTCATGAAGTAACAAGTCCAAGGATCCATTGATCATAAACTCTGTGACTATGCAGAAGAATTCTGGCTCGTTGCAGATCCCGAAGATCTGGATGATGTAGTTGAACCTGGCTTTGTGGAGCACCTCGGCTTCTTTCAGTAGGCAGTTCCTCTCTCTGAAACACAGACAGTTAAATTGAATTTTCACCTTAAAGCAAAGAGATAGAAATACCAACACAGTGATGGCATTTGTGAAGTTGGAGATGTAAACAAAGGTACAGAGGAAGGAATATTCAAAGTTTAGGAGTAATGAAACAATACAATAGCATCAAGTAGAGCATGACCGATAAATCACTCATTCAGGATATCACATGCTGTTTGACTGTCATTGCTATTTGGAAACATTAGATAACAGAGATAAATGGTTCTCACAGCTCAGGAATTACAAACACATGATAATGTTATAGAAGATGATGCATTACTGTACATTAAACTAGGTCTAAGCGATAAAATGATGTTGACTACTGTCATTATCATGATGTAACATTATATTACAATGATAATTATCAAAATACACATTTCTTGTCTTCGGGATTTATTTTGTCTACATTGAATATGTAAATTGTTTCAGTGTTTTGTTGTGTTTGCCATGATCTGACATTGACTTAAAACCACAAATAACTATGTGGTTTATGCAACTTTCATTCAGGATCAAATGTCTTTACCAATAATCTGAAATAGTCGATTAGATGATTAGATTAAGGACTGGCACATGTTATAATAAAAAAAATGGACTTTTTTTATATCCCTATTACCCTGCCCTAGATTAGCTCCTACTCAACAGTATTCCATCGGTAATATGAGTCCATAAACATAACATATACTACGCAATGCACAATGACTACTTTCACTTTACATACATTTTTCTGATGATATGTTTAGATAAGCACTTGCATGATTAACCTTTACTTGTAGTGGTGGATTTCACTGTGAGATATTTGTATTTTTATTAATGTAAAAGCTCTGAATGCTTCTTGTAGCACTTAATTTATAGGTCACTCAGAAATATTCTGAAATTCAAAATTTCACCCTTAGTGTGTTATGGGAAGACATAACAAGACTTTATTACTTTTGAGAAATGTTTCTTTTTTTAAATTTTCATGTAGAAAATCGAGGTCAATGACGTTACTGTATTGGTTCCTTACCCCATAAGTGGCAAAAATAAAAAATAAAAAAAATACAAGAAGTCTATAGAAAAAAATACAAGAAAAACACATGTAAGGTAAAAGGAACATGTATTTTAGGACATTAGAACATCACTTTTAGAACATGACAACAACATGCGTGCTGATCCAGACCCCTGTCCAAATCCATATTCTCCCTTTGAACATTATTCCTTACATTAGTACCATTACTTCATGGTACCTAACAAAGCAGGTCCACTCACTGTTCATGCACAGGTGGACCTTACAGACCCTGGAGACAACATTGGACCTGAGATTGTGGACTCACTGTAACTGTCTTGTAATGCATGCAGAAATTACCAAACAATAGTCACTTGCCCGATAAAGGGTTAAGAGGACATAAGTGAGGAACACAGCTGCTCTGGCAATGTAAATAAAATGTATATTTTTATAACCTGAAAACAGACCTGTGGTTAAAGCCTACCTTTCACCAAAAGGAGAGTCCAGTTTTAGGCACTTGATGGCCACTGTGGTTCTCCAGTCGGAGTGCTGCGCCTTGAACACGGTCCCAAAGCCGCCCCTGCTCAGGTAGTACAGGTCTGTCAGCTTCTGGTAGGGGATCACCGGCAGGGTGCTGACCAGACTGCCGATGTTCAGACAGCCCGTAGCCGCGCACGGTTCCATTGCAGTCTGTGTGCCTTTTACTGGAATCCTCTGAAGATTCATCATCCACTAAAGCAGTGTCAGAAAGCAGAACTGCCCCTTTTCCGCAATGAGGAAGAAAAGCTCCTCCATTCAGTAGCATGACATGATGTCGGTGCGTGCTAGCAAGCTAAGCTAACTAACGTGTGGAGGAGGAGCAGACAAAACACGCCTGCAACCAAAGACGTGCTTAAATAAACGTACTCGCATTCACTCTGTCTGAGCACTGTTCTTATTTTCTGCCTGGCTGCCTCTATCCAGTTGTCACCAGCTGAGGAAAATAGAGACAACAATACTAAATGTGCCGAGCTCTACTGTCATTTAAGGCAGGTGGTTTGTTGTTGCTAATGACGACACACTTCCTAGTTTTAGGTGATGCGTTCACATACACTTGGCATTCAGATTTTCAACCGCTTACTTGCGTTTTTTTGTTGTTGAAGTATTTTAGCGAACAGCTTTCTGAACACACACCTGTTTTACCTCGTCAAAGAGAAATCACAGATAAAGAAAAGCCACAGAAAAATATTAGAAATTAATTTTTTTTTTTTAAATTTCTCTGGTTTAGGATTAGTGGTCAGACTTTCGTTTCAGTTTCATTGTAACGAAGTCCGTTTTCACCCAAACTCATCTGTTTACATCGGACTTTTCCCTCATGCTGGAATTCCCCAAACATGGGATTTTCCCCCCATCAAACCTAGCAAATGTCAGTGTGATTTATTTCATTGTAAGGCTAAATGTTACAACATTAGCATCACAACCTCACGTACAGCTTATAGGCCTTTTATTTACTTAACAGGAAACAAGAACAGCGGAAAACTATCAGCACAAAAACTACACTGGAAAAAATTCCATATCTGTGTATTTTTCTCATTTCTTGTCAAAATATGTCATCACACTTAAAATAAGACATAATCACCAAAAGAGTAACTTTTCAGTGAGATATAAGAACTTATTTTTAGACAATAAATCTTGAAAATCTTATCTTAGCAGATTTTTTTTTTTTTTTGCTTGAATTAAGCAAAAACAAAAACAAAAAAAAAAACCAAAAAAACAAATAAAAATCTTGAATTAAGGAAAAAAAATCTGCCAATGGAACAAGTGAAAATTATCTCAGTAAGATGTCTTGAAATAAGATTTTCCAGATCTATTGTCTAAAAATAAGTTCTTATATTTCACTGAAAAGTTATTCTTTGGGTGATTATGTCTTATTTTAAGTGTGATGACATATTTTGACTAGAAATGAGAAAAATGCACTTGGTAAGATTTGGATTTTTGCAGTGTATATACCTGGACTATTTGACTATCATAGTATGCAGTATATTTCAACCAGTGAAATGCAAGTAAGTACTCAAACAATGCATTTAATTCTAATTTTGAGATAATTATTGCTGCTGAATTTGGTTTAATCTAGTTTAATGCATTTGGATGATATATAATACACTGATATTGTTATCACATTGTGCAGGAGAGCTTACAGTTACCTCCCCTAATCTCCCCTAACAAATCCAAATGCAGGCATTGATATAACACAGGACATTTTGAAAAGGATACGATCACATACTTAAAAGCTAAGGTACAATACAAGCAAAATAAATGAGACATTATACATTTTTACATTGTAAAGTCCTTTTCATATTTTTTTTTTAAATATAAGGATAATGTATGTTAATTAAAGTGGGGAACATAGATTGTGTGTTTCAAAAACTATTGATTAACATAAGACTGACAGAGATTTACTCCACTTTAGTTATTAACTTTACAGATTTATGTTGCGAAATCAAAGTGAATATCAGCAATTAAATTACTATATCATCATAGATTAAACAACTCAACATTACTCACCATTTAAAATGAGCAACTGTACATCTTCATCATCTTGAACATTAGACAAACACATTAATAAAATCACTAATTGAATCCACTAATCTATATTATTTGACTTTCGACATATGTTGACACCCATTAATTTATACGCAAGTAAGGTTTTGAATGCAAGGCTTTGATACATACTATTGTTACACTGGTATTTTTTATGGTTCACTTCCTTCACTGCATAGTTTGATACTGTAAGGATGTGTTTACATTCATCTGTCTCCCTCTGTTCACAAAAATCTGAGTTCAAGCTCTTTAACAATAACCAGAACTTAGCCTCTCTGCTAAATCTGGTGCATACATCTTGTTCTTTGCAGCTAATGCCAATACACACTGTCCTGTGACTAAATAAAAACAAATACAAATGTTACATAAAAATTTGACAATATGTAGGACAGCAGGAAACATCTTGATGGCACATAATTAAATAAAGATTTTCTGGATTTGTCAGTAAAGGAGACTGAAATGCAAATGCAATTGTTTATTTTTAAAGGTCAGAAAACTTTTCTGGGGGAAAACCACACAAGTTAATTATTTATTCAGGTGTACATATATATATATGACTGATGGTGACACATTTACAGAATCCTACGTTGAAAAGAACATGATTCTTACTCTAATTACCTTATTGAATTATACATTTATTTTATCACACTCATAAATCACATTATTCTGAATTTCTTATAATATTTCTAACCATATAACTCTTTTTATGAGAATGTAATGACTTCTGGTGACAGAAACGCTAAAGTCTGACCATAAAAATAGATATCTGAAGCTCTTTCTGTCACTATGTTTTCACAGTCTGGTTTACTGTTGTGGCTTTACTGAAACAGGAAGAGCACCGTGAAGCACATGACTGTCTTCATGTATGTGTTGTGGTTTTGATGAACCAGCAGGAGTGTCAGCAGTAAGACTCCCTGGAGGAGGGAAGAAACATGATCACCAGGAGTCATTTGTTCTCAACTGGTGTAAGTCGGCTGCTACACTCTGTGTGTGTGTGTGTGTGTCCCTCGGCTCGTCTTCATTCATTCTCCCTGCTTGTCAACGCCATCACCAAGACCTCCACAGATGGTCTCCACTTTTGTTCCAGTCCCCTTCCCAGTGGATTTGACAGGAGAGTGCATGTCCTGGATCAAGAGGGTGTCTGCAAGATATTCTTCTCTTTCTTCATTCATCAAATTTGAGCTTTTGCCTCCAGACAGAAGTAAACCCTGGGAGAACAGAGCTGAAGAGTCTTGGAGTAAACCCAGTGCCTGCTTGTTGGATAATTCATCCACAGCTCTGCAGGAAAGGAGCTTCAGGGAAAGCTGGGTGGAGAGACCCATCGCCCCAACACTGATGGGCTACGAAATCCTGGAGGAGAGGTCGAAGTTCACGGTAGAGGATCAAAATGTAGATCTGATTTTAGGCCAAAACAGATCAAAATAAATCAATGAATGAAAATAAATATACAGTTAACAAAGATTGTGACACATGAATTACATATTTTCACAAAAAAAAAAAAGTTTCTAGCTTTATTCAGTGTCATTTTTATTAATTTAACATAAATATACAGTAGTAATGCACATGAATCAAAAAAAATCCTCAATCTGTTTAACCCATAGAGACCCAAACAGCCAATGGCGACAAAAATCATCTACTGGTCTAAACTGTTGATCCACTAATCCTATTAATCCATGTAAATAGTTGGTGTAAAATGCAGTTTGTCGTCTTTTCATGATCATCAGATATGACCCATTTGGACGCTCAGAGGCTCTGTAGTGAACGTGGAAACACTGTCATCTTCTACAACATTGATTCACCAGTAAAACCTGTGGAGTTGGATCAATGTCACTGGATGGAGATATTTGTTTTATGTTCAATTATTGGTATATCTGTTGAAAAAGTCACTTTTTCTTGTGCTTTCTTTGTTTCTGATATGATAACCCTCAATTGTAATCTGAGCTTTTATGAACGTCAACATGATCAGTTATTAAATATACGAAAATAGATGACATACACTGAAAAAAAAAAAAACGCGAAATGAGGAGAATAATATTACAATCAATGGTCATAAATAACTTAAGAAAGGTCAAAGACAGAAAAATTAATTTGGGAACCAACAAAAGTAGCACTGGGTCTTTATGGGTTAATCAGTTAGCTCCTGTAGTCCCTGTTATAGTGACAACCTCAATACTGTACATAAATCCAGTATCTCCACACTCTCTATTATCAATCATCAATGATTTTAAAGCAATTTTACATACTGTATTCGCAGTCTCTACTACTATCAGTGAAAAAATGACAGTCCAAAGTCAGTCCTTATCGTAGGTATTACATAAACACCTCCTCACGTAGATATGTGTGTCTATACTCATGCCTTTTCTATATTTATTACAGCACTTACAAGGAAGAAGCCTAATAATGAAAAATCTTATATCCAAGCCAAACATATAAAAATACTCACATTGTTGTAAATGCATATATTACATTTTTTTCATAAGCTGACGACTGATAAGTACATTTATGGCCCGATGGTATACTTTTCACTGACACATGGACTTTGATAATGCATGAGATGTCACACAAGCATCATGTGACAAGTCACGTTCTGCTCTTGATGTAAAGTTTCAGTGCACCTTGGCATAAACTGTACTAGTCTGTAACTGGAAGGACCGGCACCATTCTCCAAGAAGATATTCCCTCATTTGGTGTTTTGATGATAGCGGTGAAGATCTCTGTTTAGGATAATGATTCCCCAAAAATGCTGTATGTACCTGGAACTTCTACAGCTGCTGAGGTTTGATAGAGATGCAACGTAAACCCACATAGCCATATGTTTAACCCATAAAGACCAAAACCATCTACTGATCTAAACTGTTTAATACCTGTTGATCCATTAATCACATCAATACATGTAAATAACTGGTGAAAATGCAGTTTGTTGTCTTTTCATAGTCATCAGATATGACCCATTTGGATGCTCAGAGGCTCCTTAGTTACCGTGGAAACACCGTCATCTTCTACAACATTGATTCACCAGTAAAACCCATGGAGTTGGATCAATGACAGTGGATGGATACACTTGTTTTTGTGTCCAGTTATTGATATCTTTGCCAAAAAAGTCACTTTTTTTTGAGTTTCCTCTGTTTTTGATATTATAACCCTTACCTTTACTCTGAACTTTAATGAACATCTACATGATCAGTGAATTAAATATGGGAAAATACATGATTTACAAAAAAAAAAAAAAAAAACAAACAAACCACAAAATAAGGAAGATAATATTACAATCAATGGTGATAAATTACTTAAGAAAGAGTAAATGTAGAGGAAAAACTCATTTGGGAACTGCCACAAAAATAGCAGTGGGTCTTTATGGGTTAAGAGGGGGAAAACTGGGATTTTCAGTAAATGTGCAGAGTGAACATACTACAGTAGAGATGACATAAAAAAAAAAAAGTTATCTCAGTGTTACCCAAAGGAAGAAACAGTGGGTGCAGTATTGAAAATGCAGTTAAAAAAATAATGCCAGCATGCATTTTAAAATCTACTTTAAAATGTAACTGACAGTATAAACACAACACATTTCATGTCTTGTATGGTCATTTAATTTGTAAATACAGATCCATTCCTCACATTCAGGCTTTAATGCATTCACAAAAGATGGAACAGAGACAATTTATAGTTAAAAATGTTCTAAGAATAATGAAATAGCAAAATAATGATTTGATACAAAAACAGCATCCAGGAGAGGGTTAATCCTATCAAAGCAGGAGAGCTAAGGATGCACAAGAAAATTGTTGAAAGGATTTGAATATTCCAACCATTATAGTGCATAATATGAGGAAATTATTCAAGGAATCTGGATGGCTAAGCTGAACACTGTTATTTCTGATTCTGCAAACACTGCACCACATCAAGCACTGTCATTCATCTACAGCTGCTTTCTCTTTTAATTTGCATTTTCTGCAGTTTTTCCATTGTTCCAGCTATTTAGGCTATTTATTTAGGGAATATGTATAAGATAACAGATAAATGATGGCAATGTTTAGACTAATACTAATAAATAATCAGTAATTCCAAGCTGTTTCAGCTCCAGACCCAAAATTAGGGCTAAAATTTGCTCCATCATTTAGAACAATTTTTTATTTCATGTCATTTTGATTTTTGTTGCATCTTTTATATAGTTTTTGTCTTGTATGTTATGTTTGTATTGTTGCACGTTTTACCATTTTTTTTTTATATCATTTGAATTTTGTTGAATCTTTTAGGCCACTGAGGCCTATTTTGTACTTAAATTTAGCTGATCAACAACCTTAATCCAACGAGGTGATGTGTTTGGTCAAACTCTTTGAACTGGTTTGAGACCTGGTTTCCGTGAATGTCAAATGATTCATATCCTTTTTATATTTATCTACATGGCAACATTATCATTGCGGAAAAGAACAATAATACCAGTAACCAGCAAAATCAATCGTAGTCGCACTAACCTTTGCAACAGCATCAGCCTTTTTCGCACAGCTTGCGTTATAGGAGCCAAACACTGCATTCTTACATCACAGCTCAATTATGTCTGTATCTGTGTCTGTTGTAGGTTTACAAAATCCTGGTGACAGGTAGTCAAGGAGACAGCTGGGTGATCCACAGAAGATACACAGACTTCACCAGGCTCAATGATAAGGTGAGGTTCCATCACTCATTTTTTACCACATACTTTATAATACAGCATTCTATGTGCTGGGGCGCAGTAAA
>JAPQRP010000011.1:5694595-5707439 GCA_037367295.1 Apogon hyalosoma
CTATCTATCTATCTATCTATCTATCTATCTATCTATCTATCTATCTATCTATCTATCTATCTATCTATCTATCCAAACTAATATCCGCAGTTGTCATTAAAGCATCACTTCATCCCCCAAAGCACAACACTGTACACATCTGTAGCTGTGGTTACAGTCATGTAAAATGTTGACATTGTATTTTAATGAATCGGTGCAATAGATGAAGGGAAATGAAAAAATATTACCACAGGGTCGCCCACAGAGCACAGACCTCCCTTCAACAGTCCACTCTTGACCTCATTCCACAACTTATTAAACCACAAATAAAACACAGGGTATGGCCTTGTTTTTAATAATTTTTTGTCAGATGGTAAGTTTGACTGTAATCATATTACTATTTCATTTTTAAGGGGCGTTTAAAGTGAAGCTCCATCTGTTTTTATAGATCGGCTTCAGAACTTAAGGGTCTCATCTTTGGCCCGTTTCCTTCTCTTCCATCAAATTCTGTGAAAATCACTCAGTGCTTTTTGTTTTGTTTTTTTTGTGTAACCCCGCTGACAGACAGACAAACGACAGAGATCGTAACTTACCTGGCAGACGTAACAGTTGGATGCGGTAATAAAAGCACATGTAATAATTCAATCAAAAAGTCTCCAAGCGCAAAATAACAGCTGGTCTTTTTTTCTTCGCTGCCTGAAATGTCCTCGTGTATCCAAATGACGGCTTCTCCACTGAGGAACTGATCTGTTATGTCTGTTGCCCACTGTGTTATTTATGTTGCAGCTCAGTTTTTCCAGGATGCTGTATCTGAATGCAACCTAGATGAAATGGAAGCCGAGATCCTTAGAAACAAACTGTACAAGGTAACTGGAAACCATAACTTAATAACTGATCCCTGTGTCTACAGTTTTTACCACCCATTCACAGTTTTTATGACATACATAAACTTTACGAACTTGTCTTTATTTGCTTCATCTCATTTTATATTGTTATCTCCTTTCTTTTTATTGCTTTTTAAGGCCTATTTAGAGTCCTTCCACTCATTTTGTCAGAACATCGGAGGTGCGACCAAGGATATAATGTGTCCCATTCTGGAGGTATGATACATTTAAGCCTTCAAATGCCTGTTTTGCAGGGTTCAGTACACCTTCTATACACTTAACCCTTTAAACTCTGAAATATTATTTCTGGTAAATGTGCTGCTGTGAATTTGTGTTTGTTTCAGTGTCATAAAAGCTGCTGTGAGTGTGTGTTTGTGTTCCTTTTCTTCAGTGGTTTTGTTTTACTGTGTGTTTTAGGGTCAAAACAGGGTGGAATAACAGAAAAAGACATAGAGAGGAAAGGAAGTTTGACAGGTTTTTACTTAATAAGGCACTTAGAATGTACATTAATAAGAGATTTAGGATGCTGAACTGTCAACTGGAACACACTGAACAATGATAAATATTTGAGTTTTGGCCCAGTAGTTTTTGTTTTGGGGCTCTTTTTTCTAAATTTTTGGCACCTGGTTGAACTCCAAAAAGCAGTTACACGGTCAAAATGCAGTAAAAACACAGTAAAATAATTAATTAAATAAATAAATAAAGGAAAATCACCACAACACTGCAAACAACATTAAAAACAAACATAATGGGCTGTGCACTTTTAACCCCTCTTGGTGAAAATATAGTGTCAGATTCTGTTGAAAGTTACTGCCCTATAATTTAGATTAGATTGTATTTGTGTAAAACCTATTACATACATACATATTTATATTTAAAAGTACTCAGATATTATAACTACATAAGGCCATCTGACCTTCTTGTGGCTTCTGCTCCATGACAAGATGCATCCACAGTATATATTTGGTGCCGATATCTCAGTGCATTCTTCAGTTATAATGTAATTATGTCATTGAATGGGCAGACAGATGACAAACAATTACAATACCCCTCGGCCGACTGGTAATAAAAAACCACAAGGAAAAGAGTGTAAAAAAAAAAAAAGCCCCAAGCTCACTGCTCTGTGTTTTGGCCCCCATTCTTCAGGCGGTGGAGGGTGCACTGAGCATGCTCAGATGTCCATGGAAAGCACAAAGTCTATTCTATCAGCATGTTTTGAAATTTTTCCTTTTGAGCAAATAGTTGATATTTTATGACTATTTCAAATAAATCCTAAATTCAGAACGCTCACTGCAAACACGCCAGGGGTTAATGTGTGTTTTTCCAGTTTGAAGCTGACAGGAGGGCTTTCATTATCACCGTGAACTCCTTTGGGACAGAGCTGAGCGCTGCAGACCGGAGTGCACTTTACCCAACTTGTGGAAAGCTTTATCCCGAGGGTCTGCAGCTGCTGGGGAAAGCAGATGACCACGAACAGGTGAAAGCTGTGGCCGACTGCTATCCTGTGAGTTTCATTTAATCTAAAACAGTTAAATGCTCAGCCATTGCCAGTTGTGTGTTAAGCACCATTAACTTTAACCTTTGCCTTCCTGCAGGACTATAAAAGAGTGTTTGATGACCCCGAACCAGGATCAGAATATAAGACCTTAGAGGACAGATTCTTTGAACAAGAGGTAACCCTTACAGTGTATTCTGACATTTGCAGTCCAAGCGGTCTGAAAGGAAATGAGACTTCTGTACCTCGTGTCAGACTTGAAAATCTAGCCGTGACAGATTTTGGAATAACACCAGCCTTTGCAGGGGTTGACAGCTGTAATAACTGTTTCATGTGTTCATATTATATTTTAATGATCAGATTCAGACTCAGAATAAAGAAGAGAGTCAATATTTTATATTCTGGCATATTCTGATTTCTGCCCAGTTCTTAACATCATTACAAAATCCTCCAGAGCAGGACAGAGGGAAACTGTACTGAAACAAAGTGAAGAATTATAGCCTGATGGTTTCATGCCTCCACCCATGGATGCAGATTAGATTGAACATGGACATGGTAAATCCTAGGCTGGGTTTCCTACCCACAGGAAAAGTATAAGTGTGAAAAATTGTATTTTCCTGTCTTGTGGGGGTTTATAGGCAGCAATTTGTTCCATCTTTGCAACAATTTATGTGCAAAATATCTTTGAGACAACAAAAATTCTGGCAAGAGGTGACCATTAAAAATATAATAGAACAAAAATGGGCCTTAGGGAAACATTTTCTTTTTTTTTATGTTCTACTGGTCGAAGTAACCTCTCTAAATGCTCACGTGGCACCTATCTGTGCCATGATACATTCATTCTAAAGATCCGGATTTTAATAGTGCGTGTGTTTCAGCAAGATTTCTGTTCATGCTCTAAATTTTCGGCAGATTAAAAGCACACTTATCTGATTATATTATAATGATTTTTAGGAATGCTGAAACTGAAAACTACAGTAAACCAATAATACATAACTGACAATAACTGTCACTCAATAAATAAAGTAAAAAAAAGACCCAATGTTACATCTGTGAATAATACTAAAGCCTTTTTACATTTATTTCCATTGATTGTATGCTATTCTAATTAGTCAGGAGGATACATCTTCTGCAACTTCCCCCTAACGCCAACTAGAAATGTTCTGATTTGTCATGTTTAAACAGTAAAACACCTCTTCACTGCTATCTGAATTACTGCTTTCTAAAATTTTCAGCAAAACTCACAGACATTTGTCATAAATGAACTGTCATATCTGTCTACTGCGCACTGCAGCCTCTCAGTGATCCCGGATACACTAAACCAAACAGTCTGCGTTATATAATACATATAGTGAAGATAAGAAAGGCCTTCAATAAGATGTAGTAGGTGTATTTTTTGGTGAGGGAGCTGTCTTCACTTCATCTAGACCACTTAAACAGAGGAGTACGGAGAAATGGCAAGAAAAGAGTTCGTAGAAATTACTAAAATCACAGTGAACCAGACTTTTGACCTTTTGGAACTAGAATAGCATTTCATGAGTTCATACTTGAGTCAAGTAAATGTTTGGGTCAAAGTTGAAGATGTTCCCTCATCATTCCTTGGTTATTATATTAACCTTTTCATCATTTTAGCTTAGTGGAAATTTGTGTCAAGTGGCTCCTTCCACCGTCCGCAGACATGCACTTTAGGTTAGTTTGTCAATTTAATGCTATGTTCACACTGCAGGTCTTAATGCTCAATATTTATTTATTTTTTTTTTGCTGAAATATGATTTTTTTTTTTTTTTTTGCATGGTTGTTCACATTATAATCCAAATGTGACTTCCATCAAACTCATGTCCGAACAGTCTACAGTCCTGAAGTGACTCACATGCACAGAAGAAGACGTGATGTCACATGAAGCACATGTGTAAAGTGCAGAATTGTGACATTCAGTGATGTAAAAGTTGGACCATTCAAGCAGAAGTCACATTATGTCTCTGATTTAGGATCACATATGAAAGTGGCCTGGGATTTGTGCTGTTCAGACTGTCAGGTATGGGTCACATTTGGGCAAAAGAGTCTGATTTGAGCCACTTTTACCTGCAGTTTGAACATAGTCTTGCAGGGGTACTGAAGCCTATCTCAGCTTTAGATGAAAGTATGATGGGGCGGCCAGGTGGTAGAGCGGGTTGTTCAATAACCGAAGGGTTAGCGGTTCGAATCCCGCTCTGTCCCAGTCATGTGCTGTTGTGTCCTTGGGCAAGACACTCCACCCTACTTGCCTCCAGTGCTGCTACTCACACCAGTGTATGAATGCGTGTGAATGTTCGGTGGTGGTCGGAGGGACTGTAGGTGCGAAATGGCTGCCACGCTTCTGTCAGTCTGCCCCAGGGCAGCTGTGGCTACAGATGTAGTTTACCACCACCAAAGTGTGAATGTGTGAGCGAATGAATAATGGATCCACTGTACACGCTTTGAGTATGCATTCATAGAAAAGCGCAATATAAATCTAATCCATTATTATTGATACGCCCTAGATTTAACACTGAAAAAATCCAAATCTTACCAAGTGTATTTTTCTCATTTCTCTATCTCATCACACTTAAAATAAGACATAATCACCTAAAGAGGAATTTTTCAGTGAGATATAAGAACTGATTTTTAGACAATAGATGTTGAAAATCGTATTTCAAGAAATTTTACCGAGATAATGTTCACTTGTTCCATTGGCAGATTTTTTTTGGCTTGAATTAAGCAGAAAAACCTTGAATTAAGCCAAAAAATCTGCCAATGGAACAAGTGAAAATTATCTTGGTCAGATTTCTTGAAATACGATTTTCAACATCTATTGTCTTAAAATAAGTTCACTGAAAAGTTACTCTTTAGGTGATTATGAAAAATACACTTGGTAAGATTTTGATTTTTCCCAGTGTAGTCCTCATTCACACTGTAGGTCTTGAAGGGTACCTGTAGTGAATTTTGATTGCTAGCTATTTCAAAAGATCACGCATAATACTAGCGATTCCGTCAGGCAGCCGTCTGGGCTGTTATGGACTGGTCTCTGACTCCGTGCAGCAGACACCAGTCTAAGATGACACAGTATTGGCCAGTGCTGGGTAACTTCTCTGGGACAATAGCGGCGAACAAAGCACAAACAAGCAAAGAAATCCCCCGCCCCCAACACTCTGGAGGGCTAAACAATTTGGAAAATGCATGAATTATTTTTCACTTATTTCTCAGCTCACAGTGAACTCTGAGTGTGTTTATATGAGTGGAGGACTGTGAACTTTATTATTTACAGGCAAAAAAATTAAATTATTGAAGCCAAAAACTGTTCAAATCAACACCTGAGACGACACTCAGATCTACATCTCGCTGACAGCAGGCGAACAGGGGCCCGTGGACTCACTCTGTCACTGCCTCCAACAGATCACTGTGTGGATGCAAAACAATTTTCTCCAACTAAACTCAGACAAGACTGAAGTTATTGTCTTTGGCCCACAAAAACCCAGACAAAGTGTCATCAGTCATCTGGAATCTCTTACTCAGAATCAGGTTAGAAATCTAGGGGTAATAATGGACTCAGACCTAAACTTTAACAGCCACATTAAATCAATAACATCCTCAGCCTTTTACCATCTCAAAAACATGGCCAGACTCAAAGGTTTACTGTCTAAACCAGACTTAGACAGACTTATCCATGCACTTATCTCTAGCAGGTTAGACTACTGGAACGGCCTTCTGACTGGACTCTCTAAATGAGCTTCAGTCCATCCAGAAAGCTGCTGCTCGGGTCCTGACTAAAACCAGGAAGTACGACCATATTAGTCCTGTGCTCAGGTCTCTGTACTGGCTTCCTGTCGCTCAGAGAATAGACAGGGTTCCCACTCTTTCCCTGAAATTATTTTCCAGGCCTTTTCCAGGACATTTTCAGCCGCTACAGAGACACATCATCACGTCATACACTCATCCATTCCCCTGTCCCCCTCATGCTTTGGAAGCGTTCTTTTCTATAGCTGTAACTTGCATTTACCCAGACTGTTTCTATGTTTATTACTATTTAAACATTTGATGTGGAAACCATGGCTATAATTTATCTACAAAAAAATAATCATGACAAATGTATCATAGAATAATGCAAACACACCCACTTCATTAGTAATTCCCAACTCCACTTTCTCTCCTGCACTTCCTCTAAAAATATTTGTATATTTGCAATAAATCACTGAAAAAAAAAGTCCTTTGTTTCATCTCAGTTCAGGCACACAAGGTCACAAGGCAGGGGGAGGATGAATAATTTTCCAGGACAACTCAAGCTTTTCCAGGACATTTTACTTTTTCTTATTTTCCATGTGTTTTCCATGACTGGAAAATTGGTAAATCATTTTCCAGGTTTTCCAGGATGCGTGGGAACCCTGATAGACGTTAAAACAGCTCTGCTCGTGTATAAGTCTGTCCATGGTCTAACACCAAAGTCCATCTGTGACATGTTGGTCCCATATGAACCATCTCGGACCCTGAGAACCTCAGGGACAGGCCTGTTGCTGGTGCCCAGAGTCGGGACTAAATGAGGTGAAGCTGCGTTTCAGTTCCATTCATCTAAACTCTGGAACAGTCTTCCTGATGATGTCAGACAGGCCTCTACTCTGACAGTGTTGAAGTCCAGGCTGAAAACATCTCTGTTCAACTGCGCATACAACAACTGAAAGGGTTCTATCTGCACTCTGACATTTTATTTTATTTTACTTTATTTTAGTTGATTGTTATTTATGTTTTATTGACTATGTTTTAACTGTAATTGTGTGTTTTTAAATTGTCTCTTTTCCATTTTTGTAAAGCACTGTGAATTGCCCTGTGTATGAATTGTGCTATACAAATAAACCTTGCTTGCTTTTCAGTCATTTCTGCTGGCGCTCTCTAAAAATGTCTTTCTTTCTGCAGGTGAAGCTGAACACGCTCGCTTTCCTGCAGCAGTTCCACTTCGGAGTATTTTATTCTTACATCAAACTGAAGGAGCAGGAGAGTCGTAACATTGTCTGGATCGCTGAGTGTGTCACGCAGAGACAAAAGTCCAAGATAAACAACTATATCCCCATCTTCCACTGAAAACAATTCACTCAACAAAGAATTACATATTTCACATTTTACTTTCACTGGTTACATCGAATACAGCAATAAACACATTCTTAAACCGTATAAAAAATATGTGTTGATCCCTTTGATCACTGGTTAGTTACTGTAGTTGCATTTACATCTGTTCCCACAATTTTTCAGTGTGTGTACTACAAACCACAATATATGTATAAAAGTAGCTTCTTGGTTAATAATAAAATAATTAAAAAATCTAATCTGTTAGTGTTTAACATTCACATTACAGGTGCAATGGGTCTAATAAAACATAACATTTCAGGAAGTAAGAAAACTATTGTAAATATACAACAGGATACAAAATGCAATAAAAGCTAATTATGTGAGTTATGTAATGCAGCCAGTGGTTTGAGTGTAAATTTGTCAGTTTTAGCAGCTAAAAGACGTTTTAAATCTTGCATCTTCTTTCCTTCTAACCTCAGGCTTCTGTCAGACTTTCACTAAAACAAAAACAAGTCGATTAAAATGCATTATCTGATGTCATAGAAGCAGGGTGCTGTATTTCAGATACTGTATGTCATAACTAGCACATGTTGGCCGTATACTACCGGCCTGACTTACAGCACTGGACAGGAACTTCCAGCTGTATGTAGTTCTGCTGGCAAAGATGAACAAAGGCAGATGCTAATCTGCACGGGGCTCTGGATGAACTTGACTCACATACGGACCAGAACTGTTCGGGATCCACCTGAAAACACAAACACCCATGAACACACAGGTCACAGTTAATCACAAACAGGGGGAGCAGTAGCGTTAAAATAACAAGCTTACAATCTGCCTTTCACAAAGACTTATTGTCAAGATTAATATGTAGCTTCATCTGACTCACAGAGTTGCTTTTTGGCAGGAAAAACTAGTGCTATTACTGTTTTTTTTAATGATTTATTTATTAAATAGACCCAGACCCAGACTCGCTTTATCCAGTAAGTTACAGTTCCTAAAAATCATGGGAAGGAATGCTTCTAGGACCCAAAAAAGAGTTGGTTTGGGATGCTCTTTGGAAAAAGGGATTCATAAAGTAGATAAACAGGAAGAAAACTCCAAAGGCATTCTCTTTAAGCATTAAAATGCCTTTAATTTCATGGCATGGTCATATATAGACCTTAAAAAACATTTTAAAAAAGACGATTTATAACCACAAATACCTCTTGAGAGTTTTACTTACCACCAGCAGCCATTAAATGCATCACTATACTATTTTTTCGAATATCTTTTTTATCTCCCAGGTACACTTTGGGAATTGAAGTAAATATCCAAGGCAGAGTGTTTCATAAAAATGACAGCTGTTGCAAAATCACTTGTGATTTATATGTGTTCAAATGGGCAAGTTCCACATGTAATGTGAGTGGACGCGATGAGTTACACAGGAAACCTGGAATGAGACTGAGATTCATGAAAACCCCACATGTCTGGATTAGAAAAAAAACACTAGGATTGACAAATTTAACACAGTGTCTTTATTTATAGCGGTATATAAGACCATTTACAGCCACGTTTTCCAGATCTAATGCACTGACACCTAGGTAGCTTTTCATGTCCCAATTTTGGTCCTATTTTTGGCCCCAGTATTTTATTAAAAATTCATTCATTTTGGGATGGCTCAGAGCAACAGTATAATGTTTTTCCATTTATCTGAGGTCATCATTAGGTACATCCTGGGGGGAAATATCTCTACATTTCTCTTTTATTATTGGGTCCAAAAAGCTGGCAAAGTGCCAGATACCAAACTAAACCCAGTTTCATAGAAAGACACATATATCTGTTTGTTTCTCTGACTCACTTTGGTCTTTTAAGAGCATGTCAAGCATTAAGCTGGATAAGTGTGTAGACAATTATACTACATATCATTTTAATATGACATTACAGTTTTTGATGTGATGAGTGTGAATGCTTATACAAATGTGTCAAAAACTATAATTTTCTAATGATCCCTTTAAGACCTGCTACACAATTCTTGATAAACATATATAATTTCTAACTTTCAGACGCAAAAATTGTGAAAACTCCCCCACAGAAAATATAAGACATATGTGAAATTGGCAACACACAGGCACATGAAACGAAATGTATGGATGCATCATAATATATTTTCTGTGTTTGTCTCAGAAATTATGACATTTGCTTAGTGTTTTGTTTTCTATGACACTGGAATTTTTAGTGTTATGTATTTATTTTTGTCAAAGAAATAGAATAATCTTTCACAAAAGCCTATATGAGAAAATGAGGAAGCATTTAGGACAAAGATAAAAAAGTAAGTTGTGATTCATTGGACTAATTTTAACATACAATTGAGTATTAGAAGTATTTACTTCAGTGCTGTGTCTTATTTGGCCTGTTTTTACAGCTTTGAGCCAAATTCTGCAAAAGCAATGGAAGCAATCACACACAAAAAAGAAAAACTAAAGAAAAGTCATGGTTGTCTATTTCATAAACATTTTCACCACTTGGAATCTCTCATTTACATAATGATGCTCAGAAATTACAAGCTCATTTGTCGTCCAGGATAAAAGTTTGCAAGAAATTCTTGAAACGCATGTCAGATTGTTACCATGTGTGTTTTCACTCACCACCCTAAAACAGGAACTCAGCGGAGAATCAGGGGACGAAAACAGAAAGTCACAGCTGACAGGGCTCGAGGCTGATTTAGCAGAATGTTCTGATACAAACTGAGGTTTAACACAGTCAGGCTTCATCTGGAGACACAGAAAAGGGATGAAATTACAGATGAGAACTAGATGATTCGGGAATGTGGGATTGGAGTCATGGCAGTGATCAAAAACTAAGAAAATAACAACATTAATTATGACAAAAGAGGAAAAAAAAGAAGTATATAAAAACATGTGAAATAAATCAATCCTATTTATTAGTTTGAAGGAATATCTTTTGATGTTATATTGAGCTTTTATTACACATTCAGTTTTTGGGACCTGAAAAATACACTGAAACTAATAATCACTAAACTAAGACCAAAGATAGTTTATAATACTGGTGTACATGCACGAAAAAAAAGTGGAGAGATTTTACCAAGTTTGAGTCTAAAATGCTGGTTGGACGTAGCTTCCAAGATACAGTCTTGTAGCAAAATTGGAAATACACAGAATTAATCAGTTTTACCAGATCTATTTCAAAACTCTGTCTGTACATTACAATACATTCACTTTCCAGGTTCTTTATACTGGAGGAGTTATGAACCTATTGTATAAATGCACATAAACCAATGTATACATGTCATGACACTTTATCATACACATTGAATACATCAGCAAACCAGCACTTTAGTTATTTGTCTTCCACTTCATCTTATTAAAGTATCTACGATTTTGGAAATTTAATCTCTAAGGCAGATTGTCTTCGTCTTCATCCCCTTATCCGGGTCCAGGTCTCGGGGCCAGCAGCCTCAGCAGTGAAGCCCAGGCTTCCCTCTCCGTTCCCAGGCCAGCTGAGAGATATAATCCCTCCAGCGTGTCCTGGGTCGGCCCCAAGGTCTTCTCCCGGATGGACATGCCCGAAAACACCTCCCCTGGGAGGCGTCCAGGAGGCATCCTCACAAGATGCCCGAACAACTGGCTCCTCTGGACATGGAGGAGCAGCGGCTCTACTCCCAGTCCCTCCTGGATGTCCGAGCTCCTCACTCTATCTCTAAGGCTGAGCCCGGACACCCTGTGAAGGAAACTCATTTTGGCCACTTGTACCCGCAACCTCATTCTTTTGGTCATTACCCAGAGCTCATGACCATAAGTGAGGGTCGGAACGTAGATCGACCGGTAAATCGAGAGCTTCTCCTTTCAGCTCAGCTCCTTCTTCACCACAATAGATCAGTTTAGCGCCTGCATCACTGCAGATGCTGCCCCAATCCGCCTGTCGACCTCCCGCTCCATCCTACCCTCACTTATGAATAAGATCCCGAGATACTTGAACTCCTCCACCTGAGGCAGGACCTCCTCCCTGACCCAGAGTGGACCCTCTACCCTTTTCCGGCTGAGGACCATGGCCTCACACTTAGACATGTTGATCTTCATCCCAGCCGCTTCACACTTGGCTACGAACCGTCCCAGCGAGAGCTGGAGGTCACTGCTCGATGACGCTAAGAGGACCACATCATCTGCAAAAAGCAGAGACTCAACCATCTCCCCTGCGCAAAAAAATTCTGTCCATAAAAGTTATGAACAGAACTGGTGACAAAGGGCAGCCCTGGTGGAGTCCAACCCCCACCTGGAACAGGTCCGACTTATTACCGGCTACGTGGACCAGACTCATACTCCTTCGGTACAGAGACCGAATGGCCACCAACAAGGGTCCATCCACCCCTTACTCCTGGAGCCGCCCCCCCCCCAAGGACGCCCCTGGGGACACGGTCATAAGCCTTCTCCAGATCCACAAAACATATGTGGACTGGATGGGCAAACTCCCATGCCCCCTCCAGCACCCCAGCAAGGGTAAAGAGCTGGTCCCAAAGGCAGATCATTTCAAAAAAAAAAAAAAAAATGTAGAGAAGTATAAACCGTTCACTGCATCATTTTCAGTTTCTATATCTTGTAGATTTCTCCACTGTTCAGGAGACCAGCACCAGATTCTGTCCCATTCATTCCAAAGTGAAAAGTCAACATTATCACTGATTAGAACCAATTACCTAACCTCGTAGATGGATTAGGAGATGTCTGCATTTGTCTGTGTCTCAGCTACACATTCTTGCAAGAATTTTATGACAAAATCACATCTAAAGGAGACAGAAATGAACAGCAAAATAAAGCTAATCATAAATCATAAAAATAAAAACGACTGAAAATCCAATTCTGAGTCACCCTTTCTTCTCTCACCTGCCAACTATAGATAAAAGCATCCAGTCTGTCAGCTTGAGATCCATCTGGAAGAGGAAAATCATTCCCCACCTCATTGTCATTTGTCCCCAGCAGACCAGTGGATGTACCTGAACATAAACACATTATATCTGCTGTAATCTGATTTAAACACATTACATCTGATGTATTCTAAGAGTATAAGGTGAATGGCTTTAAATTTACAGTGGATCCTTCATTCATTTACCATGCAGCCATCCATCCAGGGTCAAACTGCACAAATCCGTTGACGTGTCACATGACATTGACACTCCATTCTGATTGGACACCTGCACAATGTTCGAACCTCTTCTCACAGTGACGCCATTATCACTGTGAAATGTGTGTGTGATGCTATTGTGGCAATTGGCGTTCACCTGCAACACAATGACATTTGGCATTGATTCAGGAAGTCAAAATCTATCAATGTCTTTGCAACTTTGAATCTTCCCTTCCCTTCCCTTCCCTTCCCTTCCCTTCCCTTCCCTTCCCTTCCCTTCCCTTCCCTTCCCTTCCCTTCC
>JAPQRP010000011.1:5736151-5747066 GCA_037367295.1 Apogon hyalosoma
TTTGACAGATAAACAGTACCACAGTGCTTCAGTTTGAACATTTGACAGATAAACAGTACCACAGTGCTTCAGTTTGGACGTCTGACAGATAAACAGTACCACAGTGCTTCAGTTTCAGATTCAGAGGTTGTCATGTCTTTTATGTATTCAATTGCTAGAAATTTCATGTGACCTCATTTGAATTCCAGGTGACCACCAGTGGGGTCCCGACCCAAAGGTTGAAAAACACTGCTCTAAGACCTCTAACACAAAGGGATGGATGACTGTTGGTCATTTTATCCATTCAATCTTATTTTACATAAATGTAAAATTGACTACATTAACCCTGTAAAGCCTGAGCCATTAAATTGACAGAAAATTCCAGTTCTTTAAAACTGGAGCTTTTATTGGTTCTTCTGAACAACCAAATTTTTTTTCAAATATCAATTTCCATGTATGAGTTTCAATTTTGTATCATATTTGATACATTGGGTCTCACTGCTCAAATATTATTATTTTTAAACAAGCAAAAACATAATATAACACGAACATGTCTAACAAATTGGTAATTCCTTTTAAAAACTGGCAAAGTTCTGCCTCCTTCCGCATTAATGACTGTCTTGTAGTGTCACTGGAAAGGCCTCTGGTGAACAAATTCCTGCCCCCTGGTGGATTATCTGTGCATTGCATGTATCTAATTGTATACATCAGGTTTTTTTGTTTTTTTTTAAAAAAATCACGCCGCTCATGCAGAGGGCTTCAAAAGTCATGTATCAAATATGATAAGTTCGGTGTTATAGGGTTAAAAAGAAGAAAAAGTCCACATGCCACTTCTATTCTGCAACATCCATCCTGACTCAACTTACTCAACTGAATGGTTTTACAAACCTGCAATAACATCGTTTTGTTCTCTTTTTGCTTTCTTTTAAGCAGTTACCTATGTTTGTATTTGAAGTCATACACTTAGTACAACTAACAAAAGCTGTCAATCTCAGGGATATCACTTTCAACATATTATTTAGCCCTCAGATACGTACGCTCCTCCTGCAACAAATTTCTACAATATGAGTGACTGAGCACAAGACTGAATTTATTTTAGATTAATAATGTTTCATGTAGCAACTGTCATGCATCACTTGTCACAGTGAGTCTCCATCTGCATAAACAAAATACCACTGCCAATTAGATAGACAACTGGCATTTCTCCCTGCAGCTATCACTGTGAAACCACACTTCCTCCAAAAAGCAGAAAATATTTGACTTTTTCCAGCATTTGAATACTGTTTCTCATGGCAATATCAAATATAGAATATTATGAAACTGAAATATGTTTGAGTGAAATATCTCCCCGCTGAAATACAAATTTTACATGGACAGAGCAACATCCAACCCGTTTCCTTTTCACCTCAGTGTATTTCCGAAGCCTCTAAACATTTGTAGTTTGTTCCGTCAGAAATGGAGAAAATACATTTCTTCCCTCTCACTTTACTTATAAGGATGAAGAAAGATGGCACAGGGCTGAGTCTGGAGTCCTTGATTGTCACCAAGGGTGTTAAAACATTAAAATGCTCACCCATGGGGCTGTTAGTTTTTACCTGCTGCAAGTATAACTCACTTTGGAAACAATATTGTTCTTCAAATGACCAGTCCCTTTGTCATAAATGTTTAAGGGAGTGGAAAATGAAACAATTTACAGTTCTGTTGCTTGTACAAAGAGTGTGTGTGTGTGTGTGTGTGTGTGTGCGTGTGTGTGTGTGTGTGTGATTGGCCAGGGTGACCCAGAGGGAAGAACTCTTAGATTATATAAAGTAAAGTAAATGTACAGGGTGCACTCTGTGGAGGGTCTCAGCTGTGACCGGCCCTATACTGGTCATAATAGTGAACATTGGAGTGGAAATGTGGAGGTGTGGAGGCTTATACCAGTCTATGAAGATATAATGGATATTTTATACAGAGGTTTAGTGTAAAAATATACAGTTGAAAAGCACAAAACAAAACCAACAGTTAGTAATAGAATATTTGTATACAGTAACAAACAATATGAATTACTTCAATATAAATTAATGTATAAATAAATACAAATTTATATACTTATTTCAAGGTCTCTATTACATGGATCAAAATATAGAGCATATATCTTAAAAGGGGTCGTATTTATCTAAACCCACTTTTATTAGTCTTTGGTTCCTTTATTTGCGTATTTGGACCCTAATAGTTCAAAAAGTTTGAATTTGAACCCTCCAGGTGCTGCAAAGCTATCTTTAGATTTGAATTGATTTCTACAACCTGTTTCAATTTTTGCTTAATTTGTTACGTCTATAACTAGTTGCGTCACAACATTTGCACATATAAGGTCAAGACTTCCGGTGAACATTTCTCCGACTTCGCCATAATTGTTTGTCAGCGGCAGTTGTAGTCCATACTGAAAATATGTCCAAACTTTGAGCTGATAACCTATAATATTCAATTGTTGGTTGAACGGGACAGAGGAGCACAGGCAACAACCTAGAGGGGTGGGGTGTGAAGTGGCTCGTGTGCGTTTAAAGGGTCAGCGCTTAAAACCACCTTTCTGGTGTCATTACTCAGATATAGGGTTGAAGATGGACCTGTGGAGTTGAATGAATGAAGAATTCAGACCCAGGCAGAGCATTTACAGTTTATGTAGAGCACAGGGAAATGTTTTAAAATGCATAATTCCATTTAATTTAAAAAAGCAAAAATATCACTCCTTTAAATCAACAGTGACACAGTTAAACACCTCTTAATCTACAAATCTATAAACAGACATTACTAAAATATAACAGGGACAATATTAATGCTTTGGATACTTTCAGCGCATTTTCAGACTATACCTCAATGCAGAACTTTTAGTTGCAGTGGAATATTGTCACAGTGTGGCGACAATATTCATAAAGTACCTGATACTTCATGCCTTGTTTGACGCTCCTGTTGTCCCATCTCAGCTCTGCATTTTGTGAATATGAATTTCCCTCTTGAACCACTGACATGCAACCTTTAACAGAAGACACGACCGTCTGCACACAAAGACACATAAAAAAAAATAAACCCTCATCAGTTTACAAAGTACCACTTAAAGGCATCACCATCCAAATGTAAAGATGCGCAAACCTGTGGGGATGAGAACAGAGCACATGCCTGCCCCCTGCTGGCGTTTTCCTGCCACTGTTTGTTCAGCGTGAGAGAAACATTGACAGGCACTGCACTGTCCCACGACAAATGAGTCTGCAAACAGGACAAAAGCATGATATTAGGCATAATACAGTGTTTTTATATTCATTCATTAACTTATTTATGGATTAACAAACAGGAAGCAAATCAAATCAAATTTTATTTATATCCTCCTGAGACCCAGCAATACATTTTTGTCCTCTGTAGGGGACAAAAGTTTGACAGTTTTACTTCAAAAATGCTGTCCACTGCAAAGGACAGTCCATTTAAAACTAAATAAATAAATAAGAATGATTTTTTTTTTTAAATGCATCTGAAAAACTTGCTTTGTGGAGTTTCCAGTTAAGACAATTGCTCAATGTAAAAAAGCTAAAATATATATATATATTTTTTTTTTTTTTTTCCTGGGTCTCAAGAGGATATAGCACCAAATCAAGAAGACAGTTAACATATTGGTGTATCAAGGCATTTATTTCCACCAGAACCAAAACCTGGTTAAAGACAAACACAACTGTTCTCATCTGTAAATCTCATCTGTGGGAGAGTGAGTGAGTGAGTGAATGCCTCATATCATACAAATGCAGCACTGGATTATTGAGTTATATGGTATGATCGTTTTAAATGATGTATATTTTATATTGCACTGCAACGTTGTGGAAGAGCCCAACCACGGACTGGAGCTGAGAATTAGCATTAGCTATAAACTCTATATGCATCACATCAGCTGCAAGCTTGACACTATGTTTGACTGCATTGTCCCTGTCAAATAAATAAATAAATATGTTAAAGACACAGAAACACAGAAAATTCACCGTTAAAACTAAGCAGCAAAATCCTAGTAATTAAAAACACATCACCACTAAATCAGCAATAAAAACAATATTAAAACATATTTAAAAAAAGGACAGTTTCTATAATAAAGTCGTTATAATTTCCACCCTGTTGCATAAAACAGTCTATTATGATTAAGAGTTATTATCCCACTCAGAAACCGCAATAACTCGATATAGTTAATACCAAGGAAGAAGAATTAAGGAGGGTGAAAATTAGATTTTCCATGACTTGTCCAGATTCAGTATCCAATTTATGTTGGAGGAAATGTGTCATGGCTTAGATCACTCACATGTCTTCACTGGGTCTACAACAGCGAAAGGTCTTTGGCAGGAAGAGTAGAAAAAGCAATAAAAGCTGGTATCCTGCTGGTGTGTTTTTACGTAAACCAGACAATGACCAAAAACACACCACACATGCTCCTGCTGCTAAATGATACCCTGAACCTGAACCGGAGGGAAGTGCTTTTGCCAATGAAAACTTAGAGGCCAAAATTAGTCTAAACAGAGGAATATGAGACAAAACTGCGATGTAAGACATTTTTCTTCAACAATGGTTTTCTGTGTTTTACTTTTTTTTTTCAGACAATAACTGCTGATTCACAATAAATCAAATCAATTTAATGTCTAAATTCTGGGATGTCAACTTTCTATCTGTATCCTCTATTTTACTGAATAAAATAAGCTAAAATAAACTAAAATAAGTAGAAGTAAAAAGTGATCGACGCGATACTACACAAACACATTTCTTTAAAGCAGGGGTCTCAAACATGTGGCTCGGGGGCCAAAACCGGCCCGCCAAAAGGTCCGATCTGGCATGAATTTGCAAAGTGCAAAAATTACACTGAAGATATTAACAATCAAAGGTGTCAGACTCATTTAGTTCAGGTTCCACATACAGACCAATATGATCTAAAGTAAAATAATAGCATAATAACCCATAAATAGTGACAACTCCATTTTTTTTTAGGTTGAACTAGACTAGTTTTGCTCTTTTGAAGCAAAACTAGTCTAGTTGAACCTCGAAGAACTACTAAGAAGACCAATGAGCTGGGCAAATGAGAAAATGAAATAGAAATAGTTCTTATTTTAGTTCCAAACTCCACATTTTTACCAATATTGTACCTGTTACCAAATGTTTGTGTAACACTGTGTGTAATGCACATGTATAAATGATAAGTTGAAGCTTAATATTGTTAAAACTGCACTCATTTTTCTTACAAATTTCAGTTTTTTCAGGTTATCCACATGTTTTTTTGTTAAAGCTTATAAGTGTAAATATTTTCATAATTTTATGGGGTTTTTATAGCGCTAAAACAAAGAGAAAAAGTTAGCATTATTTATAGGTTATGATGCTATTATTTTACTGGTCCGGCCACCTTGAGATCCAATTGGGCTGAATGTGGCCCCTGGAAGAAATGAGACTGATACCCCTGCTTTAGAACATAATCATGTAAACGCATCACTGATGATAAGGACAATAAAAACTGTAAAACTATGACGCTCCTTGATGATGAAGTACAGTTGAACATTTTATATGACTGATGAAATTTGTGTTAAAAACAGCGCTACTGCCTCTAAACAGAGGTGTTCAGTTAACCTGCTCTCATTCATTTTCACACAAATTGAACTGAAACCATTTTATCACTCCATTCAGAATACATAATAACGTGCCAAAACACCACAGTAACACAACACAGAATTTCAACTGTAAATGAAAAGGGAAGGACATAGAAAAAAATGCAGTGAACAAAATAAATTTCAGTTACTTGACATCCACTGTTGCCCATTCCTCTTTTTATTCCTATTTACACCTTTGACCAGGTGTAATGATTACATACATTTACACTTTATCATATCAAGAATAAATCATTTTGTCATACTCATTTCGTGAAAAGAGGTTAAAATAATTCATTTTTGTATGGGATTTTATAACAGAGTGTTTCAAACCAGCTGACATGGTGTGGAAATCCTCCATATGGTGAAATCTGTTTTGTAAAATTAAACGAGTAAAACGGCGAAATACCTGGTGGCTGGTCGATTGTTGTCTCTGCGAACTGGACGAGATCGTGTGCAGAGACACTTGGCTCAGCGTGGGGGAAAAGGGCTGCTTCAGCTCCACTTTGGTCTCGTTCACGTCGTCCGATCGCCTCCACAGACTGACGGCGCTGACCTGAGACGAAGAAACAGCAGTTAACCTTCACAAAAACAGAAAACCTCAAATCAACATTTATTTAAGAATGTGAGGTAATAAGAAAAGATGGAATTACATATTCTGAGTACTGATTTGAGTATTTCTTAGTGTGGATCAGTCTACTTTACCATGTCTGTATGTCAGTTACATGAAATAAAACACAATTATGATGATGATGATGATTATTATTACAAGGTAATATTAAGATAATATTTTCAACTACTACTTAAAATATGCAACACAGAGGACCATTACATTAGACATGTAGTACAATTAACTATGAGGTTCTACTGTTAATAGAAATATGAACTAAATTAAGGCCAGTCTGTGCCTTAATGTGCTAATATACATTCTGTAGTTTATATTATTTACACCTCTGAGAATAATTTTAAGAGTTTCAAAAATACTAAACTTTATTCACTATAAAATCCAGTGACATGTTCAGGCGGACCACTCTAGTATCATTTGTTCAATTTATTCTCAAATAAGAAAAAAAAGAAAAAATAGCTTTGTTTTTTTATTTATTTATTCATTCATTCATTTATTTATTTATTTATTTATTTATTTAGAAAATGCAAAGAAACAAAATGAAACAAAACAAAATAAGACAAAAACCAAATAACATTTAAATGAGCAGAATCTATCCTCAAGTACGTGTCTGAATTTGCACGGTCGCAAAGGAGTAGGAAGAAGTAGAAGCTTTATTCTTTATGTATTTAAATCAATGAAAAACTCAGCTCAGTGTCAAAGGTTCTGCTTTAATGTTGAGCCCCTCTGTCTTCCTAAACAGCTGGGGGTCTTTTAACGTTATAGTGTCAGGGTCTTAACAAGTTTCATGGATTCTGACCTGCTCCAGGCGACCGTGTCTTGTCCAGTCCAGTAAAATACTGTCCAGTCTGCCCTGTAAGGACCGCTCCAGTGTGACATCCAGACTGGTCCAACGGGGAACCGAGCTGATGTGAACTAGGGTCCAGGACAAAAGAAACATGACTTCACTGTGAAAGTATCAACAGCAGGGGTGTCAGACTCATTTTAGTTCAGGGGCAATGTGATCTGAAGTGGGACGGACCAGTAAAATAATAATAACATAATAATATATATATTTATAAAAAAAAATGTCAACTGCAAACTTTTCACTATGTTGTAGAGCAAAAAAAGTACATTTACATAAAAAAAAAGTTTACATCTACAAACTATTCTTTAAAAAAAAGTGAATAACATGAAGAAAGTAAAATTTATTAAGAAAAATAACGGCAATTTTAACAATATTGTGCCTCGGCTTCTTCTCATTTGCACATGTTCATTGCAACTTACAGATCACAGTGGCTCTACAAATACACAAAACATTTATTAAAAGGCAAAATATTATAAAAGTTCCTTACATCCCTCCTTCTCATTTCAGTTTATTCACATTTTTTGTGAAAGGATAGTTTATAAATGTAAATATTTTCTTGTAATTTAACTTTTTTTTTTAGACTAAAACAAAGAGAAAGTGGAGTTGTCATTATTTATAAGATATTATGCTCGTATTTTACTGATCTGACCCATTTCAGATCGAATTGGGTTGAATTTGGCTCCTGAACTAAAATGATTGTTAATACCTTAAGTGAAATTTTCACATTTCACAAATTCACCCACGGGCCGGCTCAGACCCTAAGGCGTTTGGTATGTTTGACAGCTGTGATCTGCAGTTTCATACAGTCCAGCCCTGACATCATCCCAGCACTAATATCTAGAGACATAAAAAGTGACTTTATGTTCAGAGGTGTGGTTTACCCTTCAGGGTGTGGTTTCCCATCTCCAGGGCTGGAGGTGACGAGTAGAGGGCGTTCACGTTGACCTCCTGGTTTCCCCACACGGCTCCGTGCTGGACCTGGTAGCTCCAGTTTCTGGTTTCATACACAGTCCTCACTGCCACCGTCCTGGGGAACGGCTTTAACTGCACAGCAAAGATTTTAAAGGCATTTTCATTTTTATTTTTATTGCATTTTGACTTTTTTGTGTCAGTTTAGCTTTAAATAGAGAATGATAAGTTATAGCTTATTTTTACTGTTAATTTCGGAATTTTTATTTTTATTTTTTTATATTATGGAGTATTTCTCACAGTGCTAACTGCCCTACTGCAGAATGCAAATGGAACAGAAACACAAATGTAAAAATGTGCTCTGTTTTCTATTTGTTCAGATAAAACTGGTACAGCTAAAGAGGATATAATGTGGGTGATACAATACTGGGCATAAGTATGAAATAAAAAATAAGGATGATTTAAGGTTATTCTAGTTTAGTAGTTTCATAAGCACATCACATAATACAATTTCTATTATTGTCTTTTTTTTTAATTTAATCCTTGAATTTTATTTTATTTCAGTTAATACCAGGGCTTTTTCACACCTATGTTTTTTTTCTTTTTTTTTTTAGAATTTTATCAACATCTACTTTATCTTAGGGCTCTTCAAGGTACATATCATAAACGATATATACATAATTTAGGGATTTTATTCTGTGTTTGTGCAGTTTTAGTGACAGTGCAGTAAAATCAAATAAAAATAGTAGAGAGATTAGGTAGAATATGTAAGTATGTTTATGGCTAGAGAGAAAATAATTAATGTAAATGTCTGTTTTCTTTCTTTTTGACCAAGCCTGTGACTTGTGAATACACATTCCTTTTCTATAGCCTATTGAGACAGTACTTGGACAAATACCTGTGGATATGAATGTTTAAGCTCTAGGGCCTGTCGGTAACCACTCTCAATCACCGCCAGTTCTCCGAGAGCTGAGAGCCTCCTCCTGCCTGACGACACCTCCACCAAACCCGAAACACTGGACTGACTCTGGTTCAGCTGCAGAGAACGCACAAACACGTAAAAACCAGCTGATGTGATAACGTTACCTCTCACAACAATCTACTAATACTGATATATAAAGAAGAATTCAACAGATGACACTGAGAATATTGCCTGCTTCTATGTTGACGCATGTTTCAGATTAATTTAAGAAACACGCTGACTCATAAAAACCCAAACATGCACCGCTGACCAAAAGCATCTACTGATCCAAAATGTTTAACCCATAAAGACCCAGTGCTTCTTCTGTGGCAGCTCCCAAATGAATTTTTCTACCCATTGAATCATTCTTAATTGATTTATTACCATTTATTATGATATTATCCTCTGTATTTTGTGTTTTTTTTCAATATCGTGTATTTTTTAAAATATATATATATATTTAATTCACTGATCATGCATATGTTCATAAAAACTCAGATTAAAGTTGAGGGTTATTATTTCAGAAACAGAGAAAACTGAAGAAAAAATTATTTATTCTACAAAATATATCTTTAATTGAACATAAAACAAGTGTCTCCATCCACTGTAACTGATCAAACCTCATGGGTTTTACTGGTGAATCAATGTTGTAGAAGATGACGGTGTTTCCATGGTAACTGCGGAGCCTCTGAACATCCAGATGGGTCATATCTGATGACCATGAAAAGATGACAAACTGTATTTTACAACAACTATTTACATGTATTGATAGGATTAATGGATTAACAGGTATTAAACAGTTTAGATCAGTAGATGGTTTTGGTCACCTGTTGCTGTTTGTCTTTATGGGTCAATACCTGTTGATCCAGTAAGATAAGATAAGATAAGATAAGATAAGATGTGCTTTTATTAATCCCACAAGAGGAAATTCCACTTTTTTTTTTTTATTTCCTATATGTTATCAAGACGTAAGCTAACAATTGATTAGCATTAGCATTAGCGGTTAAGCTAACTGCGCTAATGTCCTTTTTTTTTTTAATTTCCCTGGCTCTGCTCCAGGGCTATCAATACATGTAAATAACTGATGTAAAATGCAGTTTTTCCTCTTTACATGGTCATCAGATAAGACCCAAGGAACCCAAGGAGTTTGACCAACGATCGGATGGAAACACTTATTTTTACCTACAGTCACTGATATCTTTGCTTTTCTTCAGTTTTCTCTTTTTTGAGCACAGGAAATTAAATATAGGGAAATACATGATTTGCAGTAGAAAATACAAAATAAAGAGACTGATATAATAAATAATATAATAATAAGATAAAAATAATTTGGGGAACTGCCACAAAAGTAGCACTGGGTCTTTATGGGTGAAACTACAGGGAGCAGATTAGACCTATGAATAAATAGACATTAAGATTGATTTTTAGTTTAATTCTATACCTGAACATACCTGAGACCGTACATTGAGCTGGGAGGGCAGGTATATCAGCATCCTGGGGATATTCTGCACAACTTTCACCATCAGGTCCTTGCTGGACACAAAAAAACTTCTGTCATTATTGTCTTTTATTCTCATTCATACAGGACTAGTACTACAAGGTACCTCTAACGATTTTAACGATGTAGATAAATCTGACAAGTAAAAAAAAAACAACTACACACCCCATATTGACACACATAAAGGCCATGTGATAATAAGACAGTGTTTTTCAACCTTGGGGCCCGAAATTCAAATGGGGTCGCCTGAAATTTCTAGTAGAACAAAAGCTTGCTAATAAAAAATATATGGTGAATTGAGAGAGACAATCACAATCCATAAAATACATGACAAACTGAGTCTGAAACTGAAACACTGTGGTACTGTTTATCTTTCAAATGTTTAAACTGAAGCACTGTGGTACTGTTTATCTGTCAAATGTTCATTGTGGTGGGTTTCAGATGCTGCAGCTCTTTCATA
>JAPQRP010000011.1:5774044-5785691 GCA_037367295.1 Apogon hyalosoma
CACACACACACACACACACACACACACACACACACACACACACACACACACACACACACACACACACACACTTCTTTAATGCATAATATTATTCCTTCATGTTCATTCCCATCTCTGTAGGTTGATGTGAATCCAAGGGGAGGTGGTCACACAGCACGTGGAGCCTGGAACAGTGAAGAACATGTGGACCAAGCCACTGAGATCCTGGTGTATTTTATTGAAAAGATAAGCACAAAATTTCCTGATTGGACCATGGAGCAGAAACTGAAAGGTTTGTTTCACTACATGTTGAAGCCCTGTCTTGGTTTCTTCACTGTTTTACTGTATTTGTGTGTTCTCTGCAGGGGGGATCGCAGCCTACAACATGGGGGATGGAAACGTACATGGCTATGATGATGTGGACGCCCACACAACAGGTGGAGACTACTCCAATGATGTTGTTGCCAGGGCTCAGTGGTACATAAAGGAAGGCGGCTTTTAACAACTGAGCCAAAACAACACCTGCAACTGATGGTGGAAATGATCTTTTTTGAGTTTGGTTAAATAATACTAAGAAAACCACTAAAAGATGACTGTGTTCATATTGACCAATAAAGACCTACTGCTACTTTTGTGTCAGTTCTCGAGGGAAACTTTCTCTATATTTAAACTTTCTTAAGCAATCTATCGCCATTTATTAAAATATTATCTTCTGCATTTTGCATTTCATTAGTATAAATCAGGAATATTCCTATATGTAATTTACTGATCCAGTAAATGTTTGTAAAAGTTTGTATAACGCCAAACATATCACATTTGATACATGAGTTTTGAAGTCCTCCACATAATCAGTGTGATTTTTTTCTTGAAAAACACAAAATATACAATTAGATACATGCAATACACAGATAATCCACCAGGGGGGAGGAATTTGTTCATCAGAGGTTTTTCCAGGGACACTACAAGACTGTCATTAATGAGGAAGGAGGCAGAACTTTGACAATTTAGAAAGGGAATTACCAATTTGTTAGACATGTTTGTGTTATATTATGTTTTTGTTTGTTCAAAAATAATATTTGAGCAGTGAGACCTGATGGATCAAATATGATACAAAATTTAAACTCATACATGGAAATTGATACTTGAAAACATTTTTTGGTTGTTCAGAAGGACCAATAAGGGCTCCAGTTTCAAAGAACTGGAATTTTCTGTCAATGATTTAATGGTTCAGGCTTTACAGGGCTAAAGTTGAGGGTTATTATATTAAAAACAGAGAAAACCGTAGAAAAGGTGACGTTTTCAGTAAAACTGATCATCAGCTGAACATAAAACCAAGCATTTCCATCCACTGTCATTGATTCAACTCCGTGGGTTTTCCTGGTGAATTAATGTTGTAGAAGACGACAGTGTTTCCATGGTAACTACAGAGCCTCTGAACGTCCAAATGGGTCATATCTGATGACCATGAAAAGATGACAAACTGTATTTTGCACCAATTTTTTTTTACATGTACTGATAGGATTAGATCAACAGGTATTAAACAGTTTAGATCAGTAGATGCTTTTGGTCAGTGATGGATGTTTGGGTCTTTATGGGTTAAACTCTATATGTGTGATAGTGATCGGCTGTAATCAACTACTCTGGTGTTAAGCCAGGGAAAAATCATGCTTTTTTCCTGGCTTACCGTACCTTACACTTATACCGTGTTTAATCAGTTTATTAAGTAAAAACTCAGCTGTAAAACATCTACTTTCATACCATCATAATAACACTTCTCTCACTTCCTGATTCTAAACCTCGTCACATGTTGCATCGAACACAAGTCACTCAAAACAACTGGATACTATTTCATTTTAAAAACGAAATAAATTCATCAAAATTCACATTAACCTTCCAAATGTTGTTTCATTGCCTGGGTTATGAAATAAAACAACATGTGGCATGTGGATTGGTATTAAAAACAGCATCTTTTCTTTTGTCAGTCTCTCACAACATAGATTAAGCTGACACAGAGTATAAAGTAGTCTAGATTTGAAGTCAAAAGAGTCTTAAACAGTGTAAGGGCAGTGGTGCTCCTGGTGCTGCCGCAGGTCCAGTTTGTGCAGGAAGCTGTAGAGGCAGTGAGGGCAGCGGTACGGCCGGTTGTCCCTGTGCTTCCGACTGTGGGTGATGAGGTTGGAGCTCTGGCTGAATGCTTTTCCACAGATCTGACACATGTGGGGCTTCTCACCTGACACATGAACACAGCAGGAAGTCATTTACAGCAACTGGATAAAGATGAGCACATTAACTCTAAAATAACCATCTGGATTAGTTGTTTTACGTTCTCTATAAGAAGCCACAGTAGTTAGAATATGTCGATTTTAAAGAATTAAAACAAATGTACGTAGAACTGTTGCCATCAGAGAGACGATACAGAACAATAAAGACAAGGACAAAAAAAAAAAATCTGCTGTGTAAAATGGTTTAAGGAATCAGTGCAATGACAGAATGTACACTTGTGTGTGAGTGAATGCTTTCTGCCTGTTTTTTTTCTTTCTTTCTTTTTTAACCCATAAAAACCCAAACAGCCAGAGTGACCAAAACCATCTGCTGATCTAAACTGTTTAAAACCTGCTGATCCACTAATCCTATGTATGTATCCCATGTAAATAACTGGTGTAAAATACAGTTCTTTATCTTTTCACGGTCGTGGTGATATGACCCATTTGGACGTTCAGAGGCTCCGTAGTTACCATGGAAACACTGTCATCTTCTACAACATTGATTCACCAGTAAAACCCATGGAGTTGGATCAATGACAGTGGATGGAGATGCTTGTTTTTACATTCAATTAGCAATATCTTTGCTAAAAAAAAGTAACTTTCTTAATATTTCTCTGTTTTGATACAATTAGCTTTGAATTTACTCTGATTTTTCATGAACATCTACATGATCAGTGAATTAAATATTGGAAAATACATGATTTACACCAAAAAATGCAAAATACAGAGAATAATATTATCCGAAAAACTGGTGATAAATCAGTTAAGAAAGGTAGAAATAGAGAACAATTCATACGGGGATTGTCACAAAAGTACCACTGGGTCTTTATGGGTTAAAATAACTGCTATGATGGACTAAAAGCCTTTAACTTGAAGTTCTCGTTTTACAGACAGCCCAGTGTCCCCTCTCACCTTGTAGGCAGTACTCAGGGCAGCAGAGAGGCTCACGTTGTGTTTGCCGTAGCTGGAGGCCATCTGCAGGGTGTGGCTGAACTTCGAGGCCTCCAGAGACACATCTCCTCCCATAGGAGGGGTCCACAAAGACCGTAAGGAACAAGAGGCCTTCACACTTCGCTTCCCCACCATGCTCCATCCACCTGCCTGTGGAGGAGGGTTTAGCCAGACTTTATCAACACACAAACGCAGATTTTGTAGAGAACTCGTCTCAGTCTTAACTATGACAGTACACGGCATTGTTCTGGTTATTATTTCACACAGAACTGTCATATAAGCATTTTTTACTCATGTGAATAGTTTTGGTTTTATTAACATATTTTCCCATCTTATATCTAGTTTTAAAGTTCAGACAAACAGACTGCATCATCTTAAAACTTAACTTAAACACCTCTGAAAGGACATGAAGTCAAGTCACACCGGTTAAAGGTCAGACAGTGGAATATGTGTAATTTCAGAAACAACTTAGCGCAGTTAATGACTCAAAACTGAACTCTGAGGTCAAATATGATGTAGAAGAAGCATTTGTTTTATTTTATTCTGTTCTATTTCCAAGTCAACAAAGCAGTGATGACCTCATTCTGTCACACCTTTCTTAAATCAAGTTATCTTTATCTTGAATGTCATGGGACGGAAACTTATGTTTCAAGAAGAGAAACACTATTAATAAAATATATCAATAAACTGATCCAGTCCCACATCCCTGTATCGTAGCATCCCTGTACACCAGACAGTTACAGCAGATAATAACCTTGATTCTAAATAACTCTTTGCACAGTTAATTAGACTTTTCTCTCGATATAGACCTCTCTTGTATTAAGATATGAAAAATAAACGCTATAGAAACACTTTTGCTCTAGTATCCATCACTCATATGATTATAGTAGTACAAATAGTAATTATTTGTGTTATTTTAGCATTTTCTACTCTGATTTAACCGGAGCATTTACTATTTTTATTATGTTTGTCTCTTTTCTGTGGTGTCTAGTTAGATTTTAAAAAAACTGACTTTACTTACAGGTATAAATAATGCAACCTGCACAAAAACAAGTTACTCCCAGAGTCAAAAAATGATTAACTTCCTTTAGATTACGCTGCCTGGTTCTCTTCTTACTTGGAGGTAGGTGACAGCTGGTGTGTAGAGCTCCAGCCGGGCCTCCTTCTCTCTGCCTCTGTCTCTGTAGAAACCCTCCAGGATGAGGTTACGGATGGTCAGCCACTTGCTGGTTGTCAGCTCCGAGGTGAACTGCAACATGTGGTGCTGCTGCCGGCTCAGCTTGTGGGAGGTGTAGATGTACAGCCACGGTGTGTCCATGTTAAATGTACCTAAAGAAAAACAAAACACATGATTAAAGCTGGGTGGGGAGTTTTATACTAGTATTGCACTAACAATGCTAGGTTATATAAAATGTATTAATGAAATCATGTTAAATACGCTTATTGCTGTTTAAACTTATTGCACAAATGTGAATTATGTGCAATAAGTATAACCGTGCAATAACAATGCAATATTTATTCAATATTTATTAAACAAGCGGTTCCAGGCACAAACCCCACCCCTCGCACATATTGTAGCTTATTTTGGCATCAATCCTGCTGATGTCATCATGTCTATGCATGTGCTGACGCAAGCATATCAATTGCCTCTATATATGTCCCAAGTTTGAAGTAAATTGAAACAAAATTGAGGTTTTTATAGACATTTGAAATTTCGCCCATTATAAGTAAATGGGAGAAAAATAAAGATTTTAAAAATTCATAAAAAATGTGAACTTCGACCTACTTTTCCTAAAATGTAATCACATGTATTCTGGGCCATTGGCAATCTATAAACCCAATTTGGTATGAATTCAACCAATAGTTTTGCTGCTACAGATATTTGCAATTTTGCCCATTATAAGTAAATGGGAAAAAAAAAAAAGATTTAAAAGATGTATAAAAAAAATTTAAACTTTGACATGCTGTTCCCAAAAATGTAATGAGATCAATTCTGGATCACTGGTAATCTATAAACCCAATTTGGTATGAATTCAATAAATAGTTTTGCTGCTAGAGTGTTAACAAACAAACAAACAAACCGAACCAAAAACAAGTGGTGCCAGGCACAACAAACCCCGCCCCTCGCAAATGTTTTAGCTGATTTTCCCTATCTCTTATCATTGTGAAAACACATTTTTGGTGACCTTGACCTTTGACCTACATTCACCAAAATTTAATGGGATCTATTCTGGACCACCTCGCACCTTTCCTGAAAATTTCATGGAAATTGATCCAGTAGTTTTTGCGTAAAGTTGCTGACACACAAACAAACAAACAAACAAAAAAAAAGAACCAAAAACAATTCCCTTGCTTTCTCTTCGGGGGCGGGGTAAAAGTAAATGCACTATTTTTATATAGACCTGATTCATAGGTATACATACTGTTTTACATAGATATACATACTGTTATTATAGGTAATACATGCTGTTAATATTGTTAATAGAAATACATACTGTTTCACAGATATACATACTGTTATTCATGGTAATGCAGTTAATATTGTTCATAGATATACATACTGTTAATACTGTAAATTGCACCTATTCATATTGTATCCAGTTTTATGTTTTATTCTACTAAGCTTTATTCTTATGTTACTTTGTTGAATTGTACATTTTCATTACATTTTCTTTTCTTATTTTTAGTTTTTGTAATTTTATATTCGCTCTATTCGTATTTCTATAGCACTGGCATTTGTAAATATTGCAGCACTGACTGGAGTTGCACAGTGACAATAAAGGCTATTCTATTCTATTCTATTCTATTCTATTCTACTCTACTCTACTCTACTCTGTTGTAAAACTCTTTAACAAAAGAAAATAAAAGAGCTGAAATGGACAGCTAAGTTTAATCATGAAACAGATAAATAGGTTTAGATTTGTCTGTTATGAAAGTGTTGTGAAAACATAAAAATGGAGGAAAACTGCAAAATTAACTGACGATTTGCCTGGAAAATTGATGCTGAAAAAGATGTAGCATCCACTAAAATCCAGCAATAAGAAGCCATTATATATTTACATAAAAAACTGTTAGAAGAATGAAATGTTCCACCTTCCCATTTCTTCTGCAGGGCGTTTTGTGGAGGACCCTTCCAGTGTAATCCAGCCACCAGAGGCATCAGGTCATTATAGTTGATTTTGAGGTGAGTGCTGCTCTCAGACCCGTCTTGTTTCAGATGAGAGTGCATAAGCTGTGTCCTGTAGTTTAGATTCTTTTCTGGTACCTGCAAACTGAACTGTAACAACATAAAAAAAAAAAAATTGTTTACCACTATTGATGATTTATTCTACAGTCATTCTTTCTGAACTGGTGCATACTGGTTCTCCGCAATTTTTTTTTATCCACAACAAAGAAAAATAGATGTACAAACATTTAAGTCTGCAAATTTTAGATGGTTACTAAGTTACGTTGCTCTCTATTGAAACCTGAAATGAGATTTGACACAACAGTAAGCTTAATAGTTAGTAACATTTCTAAGATACTTTTAGTGATGTCACTGATGTTTCACTGATGAGTTGTAATTTCAACTTGAGAAAATGTCTGAAATAATGTTAAAAAGAAATAGATTTATTAAACATTTTCACTGTAAATCATGAAATGTGATGTAAGACTTGTCTATCGTTCTCATGTCGCTATAGGAACAATTTGAGTCCATGTGCTGAGACTGAGTTTAGCCATAGCCATAGATTCCGACTATTTATTTATTCCATAAGCCTAGCCATGAGGTAATAGAAGTCATTACCAAATACCTGTTTTTCTTAAAGTAAGTTGACGTTTTGCGGTGAAAATACTGTTTTTGTGAGTACGCCTGTTTATTAAGGTGCTAGTTGGTATTGACTTGAAAATGCTAAACAGTCTTTATACTAAAACTAATGCTATCTCAAATGTTTGGCTTCAAATAGACCTAAAGCTCAATGATGTACCTATTTAACTAAAAACACTAAATGGTTTGTAAATGTAGGATTTTGTTACTGGACCAGGTCTATAAACTGAATTTGGTATGAATTCCACCAATAGTTTTGCTACTACAGAGATGTGAAATTTCACCCTTTATAAGTAAATGGGAAAAAAAAAAAAAAAACATTTAAAAAATTCATAAAAATTTTAAACTTTGACCTACTTTTCCCAAAATGTAATGATTTCTATTCTGGGTCACTGTCAGTCTATAAACCAAATCTGGTACGAATTCAACCAATAGTTTTGCTGATGGAGTCTTAACAATCAAACAAAGAAACAAACAGAACCAAAAACTGTACCACTTGCCTCCGCTTCCAGGGGCGGGGTAATAAATGTAGTGACATTGCATAGTCTCATCGTAAAGATCCATGCTGGAATCAAAGCTAAAGGCAGTCCAATTAAATAAACTTTTTTGGCCAGGCTGTGTATCTAGTTTTCATATCACAGTGCACTAACACGCTCGTCTGTTTACCTCCAGTGTGTAGCTGGTGTGATTCTGCGTCGACTGGTTTCTGAACGACTGACTCAAGAGCAGTGTACGTTTGTTGTTGATCTCATCCCAGTGTTTGCCATAGCTCACATCCAGAGACGATTTAATATGACTGGGGCTCTCCTCGTGTCTCAGGTGGATCTAAGAATAGCACGAAGAAAACAGACACAGTAAGACTACAGTTCCGTCGGTCCTTACAGGTTTTAGCTGCACCGCGGCTTCACGTGTGCGTTTGCCTTGTGGTTGATCGGTGCCGTGTTGGAGCAGTAGAATTCATGATCTGCTCTCATGACGTATGTGAGGTTTGAGTCTTTCTCAGTCCTCAGTCTCTGAGACGTGTAGCATTCCTGACGCAAGTGCCGCGCATCACCTACACAAAGGTCAAAGGTAAAAACAATTAAAATCTAAACATGATCATTTTGTTTTAGTTAAATTTCATGCTTTAACAGAAAGGCATTACCTGAAATATACACAATAACACGTATTACTGTTAAAATATACAGTAGCTCACTGCAGCATCTAAGAGTGCATACCTCTGCCAAGGAACCAGAGTCCAATAATATTTTTTGTTGGTTTGTTTGTTTGTTTGTCTGTTTGTCTGACTCCCACACTACCTCCATATCATCTAGATCAACTGTTAGGAAAAAGAATCCTGGCTCTGCTTCTTTTTTTTGTATAATTCTGTATAATTTGCTTGCTAAAGTTGTCTATTAACAAACATAACAAACACTGCCATTTTACAAATCCAAGAAAATAAGGTATTCGCAGTGAGCTAAAGACCCACTCACCCACTAACAGCCTCTTCAGACACGCCTGCACACTAAAGAAAACTCACATTTCTCTCTACAAATGCATTATTTTGTCACTTTGACTTTGATTAAGTGCATCTAAATGTCTGCAAATGACACAAAAACAATTCAGTGCTCAAGAATAAACACAATGAAATGTAAGTTAACCCATAAAGACCCAAACAACCACTGGCGACCAACAGCATTCACTAACATAAAATCTGTAATACCTGTTGATCCCTTAATCCTATCAATACATCCAAATAACTGGTGTAAACTTCAGTTTTTCATCTTTTCATGGTCATCAGATATGGATGTTCAGAGGCTCATAGTGAGCATGGAATCACCGTCATTTTCTACAATATTGATTCACCAGTAAAACCCATAGAGTTGGATCAATGACAGTGGATGGACATACTTGTTTTGCATTCAGTTATTGATGTCTTTGATGGAAAAAGTCACTTTTTCTTCCGTTTCCTCCATTTTGATATAATAACACTGACTTTACATACGTTTTCATGACTGTCTAAATTAAATATAGAAAATTAAATATAAGAAAAGACATAATTTACAGTGAAAAATGCAAAATACAGGGGATAATATCATAATAAATGGTGATAAATCACTTAAGAAAGGTTAAATAGAGAGAAAAACTAGTTTGGGAACTGACACAAAAGAAGGGCCGGGTCTTTATGGGTTAAAGTCTTATGTTTGTAGTCTCGTACCTCCCAGACCATATTTAAGCCTGAGGGCGGAGCTCCACACTGAGCCCTTCTGTTCCATCAGTCCCAACATCCTGCTGCCAACCACGCCAGGTAAGAGGAGCTCCGCCTCCACAGAATACTGCCTGCTGCTGCCGTCCCGCCTTCGCTCCAGAGCAACTGCAGACAGTGAACAATGACCCATATTAACCATTAGACACCAAAGGACATGCATAATAAACAGTATAAATCTTTCCTCTGATGCAGTTGTTGATTTGATACCAGAAAGTGACGCGGTCTCTCTAAACACATTCTTCACAGATGCAGAAAAGCTGGTCTTCCTGCCCAGTCCACGGGTAACATTAGCAGAGAGGATCATGGGAGGTCCATTAGCGGCCATTTTGGCTTCAATATGGTAGCGTGTCCTCTGCTCTGACGCGAGCATCTGCGTGTCAACCAAACCCTACAGCGGCAGAATGTGTTTAAAGCTGAAAAGTCCATCCAAAAGAAAAATTACAAGCTTCATTATAAAATATATCAGTGCAGCACATACCATGACGTAAAAGTGAGCACTGTCGATCAAGAGCTCCAGCTTCCCTGTCTTTATATTCCTCTCTTGCTCAAGCTGACCTGGAAAAAAAGCATTACACTTGAACACTTGGATGTTAGGGAACTACCTTATTTGCAGGGGTTACTGACATAACACCTGTCATGCGCATCTACAAGCATTTGGGACCAATTATTTATAATTATAAATTAATTATAACTTATAATTATGTCTTTGCTGAAAGTTCTCACCCCGGTCAATGTCTCTTTAACCTCTGTCCTTTGGGCAGGAGGTGTAGAAACAGAAAAAGCAGGGCAAACAGGCTAAAAAACAGTTTTTATCCTAGGGTAATCAGACTGCAGAATGCCTAAGGGAGGCCCATAGGTCTGTCTATACTGTCCAAACTCTGTGCAGTATAAGTAAAGGTCTGAACTGTGGATTTTAATGAAACGTTTTATTGACTTCTGAATTTTCGATGTTACTGAACGTTTGATTTTAGTGGATGTTTGATTTTATTTGGGATGTTTTGATTTTATTGGGATGTTTTGACCTTATGGGATGTTTTGATTTTATTATATGTCTTATTTGTTGCTACTCGTCCTTTTATTTTGTGACACTGAAGAGGGTAAGCTCTACCCAGTTTCGTTGTATAGCCATTGTACAGGGTTTTTCAAAAAGAATGAACTGAATTCATTCCGCAACATTTTAATAAGAAAAAGTAAAACAAAACTCCAGCCAAGTCACCAGTATTCTACTCACAATCAACTTTTATTTCCCGTCTTACAAGTGTTCAGTGTGTCCACCACCTGCAGCACGGACAACATCAGTGCCATAAGAGAATTCCTCCCAGACGCGTATCAGCTGATCACCATCCACTGAGTTGATCGCTGTTGTTATTGGATGTTTAAGGTCATCGAGGTTAGCCGTTCAAAACTTGGAAAACTCCTCTTTCAAATGGTCACTGACTCATTCATGACGACGCTTGAGAACTGAAAAGCAATGCGTCATGAAATTCATTCTTTCTGAATAACCCTGTACAATGACATTAAAAATCTATTCTTATTTCCAATATTGAACATGTTGTTTTGTCACGTTTGTACAGTAACCCAGATATTATCTTCTTTTTTCTGGTTTTTAGTGAGTGACATAAGTGCGTTACCATCACCTACTATGTTTGTGAGTGTATCCCTTTAACTAAAAAGGTCAAAATAAACACACTTAAAACCGACTCTGATGAGAGACTTTCGTGTTTATTGTCAACAATTCTGCAACATCTCCTTTAGACGTCACTAAACATTACACACTGAACCTGAAAAGCTTTTCTTTGTAAAGCAATTAGATTATTTCATAAACTGTTAATACAGTGTCTGTAGTTACATGGGTAAGATTTTTTCAGCCCATATGAGAAAACTGGTCCGTGTAACCAAATTTGCTGTAATATGTGTTTTGTCATTTCCAGTTTCCTCAAGATTTCAACTGTTTACATGGACATTATAAGCTAAATGTGCAGTATTTTCCATAAAAACAGGACATAGTCTAATCCAATAATAACCCCTGTGACTCATCAGTTCTGACCCTCTGTCACTGCGTGGTGGTTTATTTACCGGCAGAGACCCTGTGCACAGGCTGTATTTCCTATTCTGCTCTTCTTTTTCTGTGTTTAGGACATCCATGGGCCAGTTTGGTTGTACATCCAGTAAATAACGATGAATGTACCACTATAAAGTCTCTCTCATTCCGAAGGTATGAGTGTGTTTATCACTGCTATATAATCAGAAAATACATGTAATTTTGCTTGAATTAAGAAAAAAAAATTAAAAAAAAATCTTGAATTAAGCAAAAAAATCTACTAATGGAACAAGTGAAAATCATCTTGGTAAGATTTCTTGAAATAAGATTTTCAAGATCTATTGTCTAAAAATAAGTTC
>JAPQRP010000011.1:5815207-5826585 GCA_037367295.1 Apogon hyalosoma
TAGATAGATAGATAGATAGATAGATAGATAGATAGATAGATAGATAGATAGATAGATAGATAGATAGATAGAAATAATATCCATAGGTCAAACCAATAAATAGTTTGGGTTAATGTGATTAAAGTTGTTTGAGGAACTCCTCTACAAACTGCATTTGATGGAGTTTGGGATAAGAGAAGAGAGACATCTAGTGTCTGTCTCTTTCTGTCATACAGATGGAAAAAGTATAGATTGGGGGGGGGCTGATGTCGTTTTTTTGGACTATTTTTACCCGTGGATGTGGAATAAAATGTCCTCCACTCGTCCAGCCACGTTCTCCAGCCTCTGGTTCGACTCACACCAAATTGCCCAGCACGCCTTTCATCCGCAGGTCCTTCCCCCATCATTACCCAAGCTGCTTGCCACCTACTTTCCACGATGCACCCGCCGCCGCGGTCCACGCCCGTGCCGCGACGTCAGTCACCGAGTGCTGCTGGTTTACGATGCGTTCACAGACAAAGAGAAAATGGGATTCGAGGGCCGCGTTGGAAAGAAAACCTCACTCACATACTTTAAACAGAATTTAGTCCGTGGAGTATGTGTGTTTAACGCGATTACATTTAGAAACTAGAAACAGCACTAAGTATGCACGATAGAGATAAACAGAGGCGCACGGAGAGCTGATAGATTTCTCTTTTGTGTTGACTGTTGTGAAACATCTTTATTTGCTGGTAATAATTACACTTTCATGTACCGGTAGCGGACGTTGAATAGATTAAATTCCAAAAGATGTCAAATTAAACCCCAAACCGCACCGTGCGTGGCGTTTTTGTGACGTTTCAACACGTGAAAGCTTTAATTTCCCATTAACGGTTGTGACTTGAAGGCCTCTTTAGTCCGGGCCAGGGGGCGTAGGTTTGACCGGCTTCTCCGGAGCTCAGACACAATGAGCCGTCAGACAGAGAGGGGCACGCATGTGGGGCTGGAGACACTGGCACACTTTTAGCGCATTAATAGCATCATTTGTGCCTTTTGTTTGGTTTTCTTGGCGTTTTTCTGGCTACGGGTCCACTGTATGGGGGTAACAGGACTGAACTGGGAACGGTTGGTTCGTTGAGTTTGATGAAAACGCGGTCGAGCCCGGTCTGCCGTTAGCCCCTCCTGGCGGATCTTTTGGTTCTTTTTTTTTCTCGACTAAAGCCGAACAGATAATAACCATGTCGTTGACCGCCTCCTCTGATTATTTCGCCGCCGAGTGTTTGGTGTCGATATCCAGCGGCCCCGTACTGCACAGACCCACGCCGGTGGCCCCCGCCGGCCAGCCGGCCGTGGTGGGCCTTCTCCCCGGGGAGCCCGATGGGTCGAGCGAGGACAGGGAAGTGCGGGAGACTCTGAGGCTGGAGGGGGCCAACATGATGGCGGTGGCCGGTATCCTCACCGACCTGCACGGCAAGTTCCGCCCCATGTCGGCCTACTCGGAAAGCAGCAACTCCTCGTGTGGTGGGGAGAGCGGTTACACCACGTTGTCCGACCCGACCACCCCTACCATGACCCCCTCCGCCACCCCGATCCCCGGACAGCAGCAGCAACCGAGGGGGGTGGGAGGAGGAGGCGGCGGCGTGGGGGCCCCGCGGTCCCCGGTGAAGCGACATCAGTGCACTTTTGACGGATGCGACAGAGTTTATGGGAAATCGTCCCACCTGAAGGCACACATCCGGACACACACAGGTACGGAGACACAAAAACAGCCCGCTTACACTTTACAGCTGTTTACATCAACTTTTAAGTCCCAAGTTTTCTGTTTTGTTTACTATGGGAAGTGTTGTGTTCTGCTTTACTTTGTGTTTAAAGTCACGGGTGTTTTGTTTTTCCTCTATTTACCACCGACTGAGTGCTAAAATGTGTGCAAACAAAGGGGAAAAAAAGACAGAAAACCTCCTCCTCGGTGACTCTCACAAAGAAGTAAACTAACAAAGAACTGGGCTGGACGTTAAAATCGGTGACGAAGGTCTTCCTCTGCACCGGATTTGCATATGAAATGAACGTAAGACGAAACCTTAACGCGGAGAAGAGAGTTTACAGCCGGACGTTCGCGGAGTATTGTTTTTTAGTGGTAGCCCATCGTTTGGATGTGTTGGCTGTGGGCTTTATTTGTGGGACCACATCCCCTTCTGTCGCCCACTGACTTAATTAAGTATAAATAGCTCTCAGAGGATCCACCTCCTCTGCGTAAAACCACTATATTACAACAACTTCACAGACTAAATATACATCAAAGTGGAGAAAAATGAACATATAAATCGTGGAATTTCTCAATAGAAGTGTGGTGACAGCTAGGGGAGAAATACCCCAAAGCCCCTCCAAATGAAATCTACTTACTCAACTGTAGAGGTGAAAATACGCATGTGATTTTTTTTTTTTTTTTGTTTTGTTTTGTTTTTTTTTTGTTTTCCGCAAAATGAGTAGAATTGGTGCGTTCAGGGTCATTGAGCAGGCGCAAACGGATTAAGGGCAGGAAACGACTCGAGTGGGAACGCCCACAGAGAGTTCTGCAACAACAACGTGGCCTGGCTTTGTGATCTTAAAAATGGCACCACCGAGCATCCTCCTCGCATACGACTCCCAACTCATGTTCCCTGCAAGAGATTAAGGCTGCCAGTAGCTTAGTAAAACTAATCTGGTGTCTGGTAATCCTAGATATGGTTTGTCACGTTATAGAAAGGCTTTTTTTTTTTTTCTGATCATACTGATTCTGTAAAATTACAGGTGGTTGAGCTTTGTCAAACAAAACCAGTTCTTTATAAACGCAGGTATTAGATTAGCTTTTAAAGATCGTCTGAATAAGCTGGAGGCCATTTTATTAAAATAAAAGCAAATGAAATGGCTTCATTGTTGACACAGCTAGTCCCTGTGCTTATCTGTTGTTTGAGGTATGAGGTAGAAGTGAAGAAAACCCAAGTATGCCACAGCAGTAGTGCACTGTAGACACCAAACTGTAAATATGTGATTAAATGAGATTTTAAGACATATCTTAGTTTTACTTCAATTCTTATCGTTTTGTGTCAGTTCCAGGCTTTTGTTTAATGTACTTGTAAAGTGAATGAGCGTTGGGGTTGGAGCACTTGCACAGTTTACAAAATAAAATGATTTTATGTGCTAATATGTCAGGCGTAATCATCAAATTGCACTTGTAACGGTGCCTGCTGAACTGATCCACTGGGTGTCTTTATGGATTTTACTCCATTCAGTGTAATCTTGAAAGTCTTAACTTGATCGGGTTTATGATGTTAATATCAGTTTTATAAAGTTGCAACTATTTCCATTTGTTTTTAAATATGCTCTGAAGCTTTTTTTTTATTGATTATGCTATAACAAAACTATAAGACCATTATGAAACCAATAATCATCAGTCCAAACCGGGGATTTCTGGAGTGTCGATGTAACACAACGTGATCAAAAGGACCTAAATCATGATTTTACTGATTAAAAATCACTCAGTATTGTTCTGTATTCACACTGGGAGAATCTCCAGCTTTGTCCATCTTCATTGTCCAGGACAGGAATATCTAGAGGCTCTAGATTTTTACCTCATAAGGAGTTAAAAGCCTTAAATGTATGTGTTGAAACTACAAAAAACTCTTTACTAACATTAGTAATGTATCTGAAGTGACTATTTTTCTGTAAGTCCTAATTCTTCTCACTGTGCCTCTGTGTTACAGGTGAGAGGCCATTCCCGTGCACTTGGCCTGACTGTGAGAAGAAGTTCGCCCGCTCTGATGAGCTCGCACGCCACACCCGTACCCACACCGGAGAAAAGCGTTTCCTGTGCCCACTGTGCGACAAGCGTTTCATGCGCAGCGACCACCTAATCAAGCACGCCCGCCGTCATCCCGACTTCCAGCCCTCCATGTTGGGACGCAACAAGGGCTCCACATCCTCCTCCCCCTACTCCGGCTCCGCTGCCCAGCACTAGGACGGCTCCGGTCGGGAGTTGTGTTTTTGTGTGCTGGGGCCGGCAGGAGCACAGATAGTTATTGCGGTTTCAAGTTAACCAGCTACAATCAGATCCACTTTTTAGGATTTAGCCTTGCGGTGTTGTAGTCAAAAATGTGCACATAGAAACACATACACAAACCAACACACACAGCTGGATGTGAGCCTCATCTCTCTGTACAGATGACTCATGTGACCACTATAATCAACACATCAAGGGTTGGTTATTGGAATCTGTTCCTAATATGCACGAACTGCAGATGACCTAAGAAATGTGCTTTTAGATTCCACTTATCATTTCCTGAAAGTTCGGACCAACTGCATTTCCATTCTAGTTATTTAAAGATGTAGTTTTAATAGCAATGTGATAAACTGGAACTAGGGGCTAAAATTGTGGCATTTCTTAAGGAAAAAAAGACATTGATGCAGTGAAATGGAAATGCTGCACAAAAAATAATGGGAAATTGTGGTGTCAGTTGATGCAACTTTGTGACAGTGTTTGAAAATTAAACAGTGAAATTTAGTAAAGATGAAATAACTAAATTGCACTGTTTTTTATCAGTCTGCTCATTTTATAGCTTAAAAATCATATCAATGCAAATTTACAAGATCAATCCTAGTGGTTGTACTAGCTGTCTTACAACAAAATACAATAATACTAATCCCTCAAAACAGCTTTTGTTTTTTTTGGTTTTTTTTTTACTTTGTAACCAAAAAGAAATCACAGAATACCTCATCAATCATGTTTATGGCAGGTTAAATGTACTAAAATAAAACTGACGGTGTTTTGTATTTTCCTTTAATTCCAAGTCAGGATTTGATAAGAAATGGAATCATGAAGCAGATTTCAATAAAATAAACCCAACCCTGACCATAACAAAACCTTTTTCTCCAGCAGAAACACTTTCACAAATTGCAGGGATTTATCACATTTTCTGTACAAAAAAAAATCTGCACATCCATCATTAGCCAAAACCTCACTGTTTTCTTGTGGTTAATTTGTAGTTTGTTGTTGTGCGCTTCAGTACCCTTTATTTACCATGAGTAGCACAATTTTGTGATGATAGGTAGTGAGGCAGTGACTAGAAGCTTTTTAGCTTTTTTTTTTTTTTTTTTTTTTTTTTTTTAAACTTTGCTGATGTATTAAGTTTTAGTGGTGACACATTCCTTCATATTTTTTATTGCAGTAGTACTTATTGGAGCAACTTTTGTCTATTTTTCTTATATAACCAATTTAAGTATAGATCAAATGTTACTTTTTGCCAGAAAAGTGGATCAACCTTCACTGTAGAGCTGTTTGCGCGCCACTATAATTCTAGACCAGTTATCATCCTCACACATAATACACAGTAGTATTGTGTGTAACACTGATGCAAATGTACATAAGCTTTAAGCTTTTAATGTAGAGAAATCGTAATGCTTCTAGCAGCAGAATTAATACACGTGACGAATAGTAGTCCTTATATTAGGGGTAACTGTATACGCTTAATAGGACGGCTTTGCCTGTGAGTGTGTATGTTTTTGACTTTAAGTTTTTGTTAGTGACAGAACTGGGAATAGTGTGTATGCGATGGTATCAAAAAAACATTTTTTGTGGGAAAAGGTTTGAGTTGAGCTTGATTTTTCAGCCTGCTGCCTTCAGTGTAAATGCGTTCACCCCACTCATCAGGTGCGTCCGCCAAACAGCAGCGCACATATCAGGATCAGGTGAATGCGTCAGGTGTTTCTTTACACAGTTTGAGTTTCAGCTGCACAGTCTTACATGTAGCGTTTATACATAGTGTATTGGCAGCATTTTCTTCTAACAAAAAAGAAAAAGGTTTATCATAACTACCATTTACGCATAGAAATAGAAAATCCCCGTTCCTATACCAGTTGACCTGTACGTTGCACCTGCGAAGAAAAGCACAGGTGCAGAAAAGTTTACTGATGTCTCTGTTCCATTTGAACATGAAATAGCCTTTTCTTCACAGTAGTTGTTTGACTTGTTGAGGCATAAAACCAACAGGTGTAATTGACATTATCAACAATTGCCGCATTCCATTTAGATGCATCAGAATAATCGAACCTGTGAAACCTGTGCTTTTCCTGTTGTAACAAGACAAAGAATTTGGCTGTTGAAAATGGGCTGTTGAACAAAATCAGGGCACGACTTAATGGAATACAGCCACTTTTAATATTATTGGATTTATAATATTTACACTGCTGAAAAGTGTACCTTAAACCAATCTGGTATCTAAATATTTCTGTCGATAATACTTTTTAAAAAATTCCTCATAATCTGGATTTTAAAAATTGGGAGTATTAGGTGAAAAAAAACAAACTCGTAAGAGAAAAGAATAAATGTGTTGTATTCTGAGACTAAATTAATGCTTTTTGGAGGCAAAAGTCATAATATTTCAAGAAAAAATGTATAATTTGAAAATTTTTAATACAAATGTGTGAAATAACGGACAGGAAACAAAACCTATTAATCAAATGCGAACAGCAGCTTTTGTTTTTCCTTACACCACATTTGTCTTGAAATATTTTGGTTTTGCACAAAATATTGGATGCTTTACTATAATTGTTTCCCCAACTGTGCCCCTCCAGAAACGATCACAAATGTACATGAATCAAAGAAATGCGATTGATGTCCAGGTCTGACTATAAAGAAGTTAAATCTTTTTTTTTTTTTTTTCGTGTTCCCACACTGTTTGTCCAGCTCATGGACGTCTTCCTTATCTCAGTGAACAACACTTCTTCAGGAAACTCAGAAAGCCTTAAACTATGTCATAACTACTCTGCACCATGTTTACAGTTTGACCAGTGTGTAGGTATATCTGCCCTGCTGGGGGCTCCTGACAGATACTCATTATGCAATACAGCACTTTTTTCTTACAGGTGTAATTGGCTAAATGGTGTAACGGCTTGCACTGTTACTGTGCTCTAGGAGCAAGCACTGTGGAACTTTGTGTTAAACCAATGGTTTCTAAAACTGCCTTTTGTCAAAGTGCTTTAGAAAGCATGATATAAGAACTGAGTTTTGGTTTTTATTTTATTCTTTTTTCAGTCTTTGCTTACTCATCAATGTCATCTTGTTGTTGAATTAGCTTACTTTTAAGACAATGTTTCATCCACTCCTACACAGGACAGATCGACTGCAATCGTCTTTCTCATTTATGTCACTTCCATCTTCACCTGCCATTTATCTGTTGGTCAGTTTTTCTTCACTGCGATGGTTGGAAACTCGTACTCATTTCTCTTGCGGAGCTTCACTCTGTTGACGGTCGGTTGCTGCTGGCAGTAGCCTTGGACACATGGACTGTTTTATCACAGGAACACACACAACATACTCATTTTTTTCAGATTTAAGCAGAAATATATAAATATCTCTTCTCACAGTGAGTCGTTCCAGGTTTCAAAGCTATAATCTCACAATAAGAACATACCTCAGCAATTTTTCTGTTCATTATTTTTTTTTGCGGTGTCTTTACAAAATCCATCCAACCTGTCTTGTTCAGAAACTCCCATAAAGCCATTGAGCCTTGGATTTCAGAAGTGAGTTTTTATCAACTGTACCTAGATGCTTTGTTAATGTATCCTTGTCCTTATATATGCAACATCACTACTACCTGTGTAGCAGCAGAATTCCCTTTCCCTGCCTTCGTGTAGTCGTGTTACTATTAATATTATTGTGAAAGGGCAGCGGTAAATGAATCTACTGGATAAAATTTTTCTTTATGCAGCCTCTGTCGTTTTCCAGCCCAAAAGGCAGGTTTATGTCTTTGACTGGAGCAGAGTTTGAAAAAAAGGGGTGTTGCAACATAAAGCAAAAATGCCTGCAAGTTGTCATTTCACTGCAGTTTTCAACTGTAAGAGCTCAGTCCAAATCTATTTGTTCATATCACTGAATGTGGCTTGATGACAGATGAGCATTATCCACTTTGGATTTAATTTTTGCTGCACTGCCTCACTGAGAGAAAAAAAAAGAAGACAAATGAGCGATAATTTCTCTTGTCACCACACTAATTCAGATATGCACACTGTACAGAAACGGATGTTTTTTAAATTGATGCCTAATTTTTAAATTAATGTAATTTTTAAATCCTCTTATCAGAGCTTTAGTTAAGGTAAATAGGAGGTGGAACTAAATAATTGCTGCAACAAGCTGTTTTGATATTTATATTCTCAGGTGTCTTAAATTTTGAGCATTGGAGTTTCAATATTTCCTGTGCAACACCGAAGTACAAGCATGTTTTATTTCTTTTTATTATGCTGATTAATTTATTACAAAAATATCATTTGTGTGGTTTAATTATTCTTTTCATAACTCATTTTGTGATATGGAACAGTACTAATATTAAATGGTTCCATTGTTTGCTTGACATGAAAATACCAGTGCTTTTTTTTTTTTTAAGAATAAAAACTCTTTAAGTTGACGCCTGGTGTGCTTTTTGTGACTGTTTTCCACTCCTCAGTGAACCTGCACATAATTTACAAGTGGGTAAAGTCAAGCTAAACTATTGCATACACATAATTTCCCCCTTTACATGAAGTGGGATCTAATTTCAGTTTGACAAGCTGTTTTTAGACATTTTGAGACACGTCAAGGATGTAAATTCCCTATCGTAACACATTTACACCTAAACCTACCTTTCTGTAAATACTACACTTACTAGTTTTAATTTTAGTTCTTATTTTCTTTCATTGTCTGAAGGACAACCAATTTTCCCTCAAGTTCATCTGTAGTTTTAATCTTTCGACGAGCTAAAGAGCTGCTGGCGCTCAAAAACACATCCTAATCTAAAATGTTTAATAACTCTTGAACCACTAATCCTATCAATGCATTGAAATATTTCAGGCAAAATGTAGTTTCTCAACTTACCGACAGCATCAGAAACGACCCCTTTGGATGTTCAGAGCCTCTGTAACAAACATGAAAACACCATGATTTTCTGCAAAATTGATTCACTAATAAAGCTAAAGTATTTTGACATATGATAGTGGTTGTAAATGATTGTTTTTATTGCTATATTTTGCAGAAAAAGTCACTTTTTGTCAGTTTTCTCTATTTTAATATAATGAACATCGACATCAATAAATTCGGTTTAAGAAAATACCAGATTTTTGTTGATAATGCAAAATAGAGAGGATCGTATTGTAATAAAGAATGATAAATCACTTTGGAATGGTTAGATGTAAAGTATGTAACGTGTGCAAAAATAGTTCTGGGTCCTTATGGGTTAAATATGATTATAAGAAATAATAAGTAAAGAGTAAAACCGATTTTGTAACCTTTCTTTGCTGGCAAACACTTCAGAATGCTTAAGGTCTTTTTATATTATGTCTTTTTAACATTTAAAATAGATTAATGTGAACAATTATGTCATTGCTTCAACATGTGAAGAGTTTTTCTGTGTTTCTGCATTATATTGCATTTTGCTCCCATTGTCTTTATTAATGGTTGCATGACGTCAGTTTTTCTTTCTCTTCTTAAGTTTCTGTAGATAAATGAATACTGCCCCTGGTAAATAAAATAATAAATGTAGTGAAAAAGAGAATGAAGAAAGAGATGAAAATGATATAAAAGACCAAATGGTGGGGAAAAACATTTCTTTCCTATGGAAGAGGTTTAGGGCCACTGAAAAAAAAAATGGTATAATATATATTATTATCATAATAATAATAATAATAATAATTATTATTATTATTATGCTGAGAAAAAAGTCAGAATTCTGAGATTAAAGTCGGAATTCTCACTTTAACCTCAGAATTCTGAGTTTTTTCTCAGAATAATAATAAAAAAAAATTTTTTTGGACCCTTTTTTTTTTTTTTTCCCAGTGGCCCTAATCCTCTTCCGTACTTTCCAGAAACTTTACAGTAAGTAATTTATATCTCAAAAATTTGTTTAAGACAAAAAAATACCACTTTGGTCCCAAACAACAAACCATGTTACGTGAGCAACATATTGTACCTTCAAATAAAATCCTTCATTGCAGCTTTTCATAAGTGTTTTCCTCATACTGTATCTGCACAAACATAGCTTTAGGTGGCTTCATGAGGGTTAATATTTCAGTGACAAGATAAAATATGGATCTTTTACTTCTACTAATGTGTTTTCCCACCGCTGAAAAGTGACGCCCTGACACAGAGAATCACCTCAGGCAGTAAATGAACTCATATGAGGGTGATAACGTGCAGCATTTGATTCACGGCCTCAAACCTTTGACGAGTTAAATGGTGCTTCTATTTATTCCTCGACCACATAAATCTGTATTTTTATCCACCTTTTATCTGCAGCCTGTAGTTGAGACGATAAACTTAGATGTAATTCCAGAAAGCGGTGCGTGTTTTACTGATCAGTTATTTATGATAACATCAAAAACGGGTGCAGACTCATGCATATGAGACTGGTTTTATGTTCATCTGCTCAAGGGGAAAAGTTTATGCTCGCACCTAAAAATCTGCAGTTAAGATGTGCAACGACATGCAGGATTTTTGACATTTACTGTGCAACAAAGTGAAAAGTTTATGGAACCTGAAAACTCATTTAGGAAAGTAGAGCGTATTACATCCCATTGTAAAACCCTTTAGTCACTCTGGATTTGTCAGTGATGTTACTTTTCTGTATTTGATGAGCATTTTAGTGGAAAAGCATGTCACACTCATATCCATTCATTAAAAGTCTGTTGGGATCTTCACTGACAGATGAATTATACATAAACCCATCCCTAAATGCTTCACCAAGTATTCTGAAGAGAGCAGTTTTTAGCCCATTATTGGAGTTTTAATTCAATTTAATGTGAAAAGTGAAAGCAACAACAAATCTGGGGTATCAAAGTTTTCTTTTTCTGCATAAATATGACCTAAAAATTGTCCTAAAAGCAGCTAAAGGGAACAAAATAAGACAAGACAAAAACATCCATCCTTCTGTCTATTTTTATGAAGGTAGATTTGTTTCTTTATCATTCAATCAACAAAAAAAGTTGTTTTAACCTAAAAAAAAAATTGTTCAACAAAAAAACTTAACTTCAATCAAAAATCTTTTCAATCAAATAAAAAATTTGTTTGAATGCTAATATATATATATATATATATTTGAGACCCAAAACGTTGCATTTGAGACTTTTTTCTTTGATTGAAAAGGTTGGTTATTGATTTTGTTGTTGTTTTTTTTTTTTTTTTTGGTTTCATTTTATTTCATGTACTTCCATCTTGTTGAACTTTTATAATTTTGTGTGTAATCAAAGATTAATTTATTTCCTATTTCACCCCTGTTTTAAGCCTTTTTATGAAAATTAAATTTTCCTTCTTGTAAATTTTAACTGATGTGAAGCACTTTGGGGTCCAATTTTTGTATGAAAGGTGCTATACGAATAAAGTTTATTATTATTATTATTATTATTATTATTATTATTATTAT
>JAPQRP010000011.1:5863844-5878809 GCA_037367295.1 Apogon hyalosoma
CTCAGAATTTTAACTTTTTTCTCAGAATAATAATAAAAAAATGTATTGTGGACCTTAATTTTTTTTTTTTTATCCAGCGGCCCTAATCGTCTTCCATAGTACAAATTTATTTCTATTACAAGTTTTGTTTTGTTTTTTTTTTTATACAAGTTTATTTTTTATTTAAGGGGTACATTTGTTGTTTTTTTTTTTTCAGATACTTATTTCTAAATAAATCAGAATCTCTTTTTTTTCTTATAGTGGATAATATTTTGGGCTGTTGCCCCTCGGGGCCACCGTACAGCAGAGACTTGAGATTAATTTTTCTCACTGAACTAACACTAACTTTATCCAAATTACACCAACAGCAGTGAAAGAGGAATTCCAGATGAACAAAGACATTCACTGTAGACAGACAACGGTGTTTCCACTGACCAGAGACGAGGTCCCCGTTGCTGAAGCCTTTGTTCTGGGCCTCCTCACTGTTGGGCACAGCAGACACCTGTTTAGCAGAGGTACAGCCCATCTCCTCCTCAGTTGGTCTCCTCCTCACTCCCGAGCATTACAGAAACACCTGGTGAGACGTTCAGTGGCAGTGAGAAACTATAGTTAGACATGCGTGATGAGATGAAGACCACAATGAAGGTTTATTTAATGGATCTAATTAAAGAGACTAATAATAATAATAATAATACATTTTATTTATAACGCACTTTTCATTCAGTGAATCGCAGAGTGCTACAGTAAAAAAAGGACAAAAAAAACATAAACATCAACAATTATAAGCCTTTTTAAATAGGTACGTTTTCAGTCTAGATTTAAAAGAGTATTGTCTGTTTTGAGTAATGACTGGAGATAAATCTTATCAGTTATCGAGTCAAGATATTTAAAATGTATTTAAATAAAACTAGAATCACACAATGAAAACACTCCCTCTACAAGCTCTAGAAAAAGAAAAAGTCATCAGTAAAATAAGCTCCAAGTATGAAAAATCGAAGATGTCAGTGCACAGTTAAACAGTTCCATGTTTTATTGTTTTATATGATGTTTCTGGGTAAATTTGACTGCTGCGTTAATGCATATGTTGCATTTTACAGCTGTAGATGTTTAAGGTTGAGCTCATGTTTGATACTTTATACCTTTGGGGAGCTTAATGTACAGCAGTGGCTCCTAAATGTTTTCAGCTCTGTCCTTATGATGGCTCTATTCTATGGTTTATATATGTTGCATGATGATGATTCTGTAGATATTCCATTCGTACTATAGGTACCAACTTAAAAAAAAAAAACAAAAAAAAAAACCACAACAAAACAAAGCAAAACAGATGAAAGCACTCAAATATGTCAAGTGTTCTAATACTTTTAGCCACCACTGTATGACAGCGGTTGTAGATGCTTGTTTTTACATTCAGTTAATAACACATTTTGCTGAAAAGGTCGCTTTTGGTCAATGTGATAAATATGAGAAAATACCTGGTTTTCACTGAAAAAAGAAAAATGCAGAGGATAATATTAGACTAAATGGTGGTTAATCACTCAAAATCACATAAAAACATTTCTAGATCTTTAAGGGTTACAGTACAGTACATGATCTAATAAACCACAACTACCAGAAGGTCATAAACCTAAGAAAATAAAAAGGTCATAAACCTAATAAATAGTCCTAATAAAATGGTTTATATAACATAATGATGATTTTGTAGATATTCCATTCGTACTATGGGTAAGATCTAAAAAAAAAAAAAAAAACAACAAAACGAAGCAAAACAGATAAAAGCTCTGAAATATGTCAAGTGTTCTAATACTTTACTAGATGCTTGTTTTTACATTCAGTTATTGACACATTTTGCTGGAAAGGTCAGTTTTGGTCCAGTTTTCTCTCTTTTGACATAAATAACTTTTGACCTTTTATGAACATCAACATGAGAAATATGAGAAAACAACTGGTTTTCACTTAATGCAGAGGATAATATTAGAATAAAGGGTGGTTAATCACTCAAGAAATGTTATATATAGAGAAAAAAAATGCCCAAAAATACTTCTAGATCTTTAAGGGTTACCGTTACAGTACATGATCTAATGAACCACAACTACCAGAAGGTCATAAACCTAAGAAAATAACAAGAGAAATCCCAACAGACTCCACCTTGAGAACTAATAATTATTCACAATCAATTAGTCATGAAGCGCCCCACCCTAGGATAAAAATAAAAAGGCATCGACATGGCAATTTATTAGTGAAAAGCCTGTAAAATAGACGGCTGGTGTGGGGGAAACACCAGTGAGGACGTGCGCACCGCGGTGCCAGCTGCACCGCAACAATAAGGCCTTTCAAGCTGTCGGGATGCCACGGTGCCAAGCTTTTATTACCGAATGAGGGCTTCTGTGGAGGATTAAACTGAGGCTATAAGCACAATCACTCCGTATCTTGATCTGTCCGGAATGCAGCGGTAGAAAAATACAATGTGTAAAAAAAATAAAAATAAAAAAAATTTAAAAAAAAAGGACTGGAGGAGAAATCTGCTTTTGGAAGAGGAGAGGCTGATTGATTTTATGGCTGATCCTCAGAAGAGCGCACAGCTGAGTCCGTCTGCAGAGTCAGCTGCTCCTGACACATCCTCCACCTTACTATAGGTTTAATGCATAATAGATCAAACATGCGGCTGCAGACCGTACACTATTTCAGCGCAAATGAAAAAGAAAATATTTGGAAATGTGAATCACGCGTTTCACAGCATGTAAGAGGCTGCTTCAGTTAAATGAAAATAGAATTAAAGCTTACAAGCAGCCATTCTGCCGCCAGTAAAAAAAAAAAAAAAAAAAAAAAAAATTCCCAGACGTTATGACACAGATGGAGCCAAACTAACAAAGAAATGCAACAAATGCGCCAAATGTCCATATTTACCTGTGTGTTTGTTTGTCCATGGTGCAGGGCTCCCCGTCCTGGGCTTAGTTGAAGGATGCTTCTCGCAGATAGACCGCAGACACCAACACTAACCCAGGCATCAGCAGTGTGGATGCGGTCAGTCCGTCTGCCAGCTGTCTGCCCGGACCGCCGGAGCCCATGGCCTGGGCGCTGATGCACCGAGCAAATCCGCTTTTAGAGCCCGGTTACTAAAAAAAACACCAGCAGCTCCTATGAGCATGAGGGGAAAGACAGAAACAGCTCCTTTCGTGAGCTCTGAATTGCAAAGACTGGATTTTTCAGCGAATTTCCAAACGCATCCTACCTCTATAATACAACAGGGGGAAGGGGGAAACAATGAGCGTTGTTTTAGTTTCCAGTCGGGACCAATTTACAGACGGACCATGTACTTCCGGCCAGCTCATTCCTTCTGCATCATCAAAGTTGACAACAGAGACGATTAAAGTTTTTCTAAGTTGCTGATTTTGGTCTAAACTGAAAGATAAAAACGCCGATTGGTGCTAAGAAGTGTTAAGATGATTTTAATGACTATAATCGCCCGTGTGGCGGACGGACTGCCGCTGGCCGCCTCCATTCAGGAAGATGAACAGGTATGAATGAAAACAACACAACTATAAACCAGACTCTGTACAAAAAAACCCACATATTTAATCATAGCTAGCTTGTCCATAAAGAAGTTCACCCATTAGAACAATAATATAGACATGTACATCTTTATTTTGTGTTGATAATTGGGGTTATATGCATTGGAGCTGCACGGTTTGAGCATTTAAAAAAAAAAAAAAGTGGAAAAATAACAGAACTGTATCAAAACTTGGTGTAACACACAAACCTAGACTAAGATAAGGGGAAAATTAAATAATAGTACAAATAACTTATTAGAAAAGGCATAGATGCTTCCGTTTTGTATGTTTTTACACAATATAAACTTGCCTAAATTATTATTTATTTATCTATCTTTTTAATTGCATTCGTCAGGGATAAATTCTGCTAAATCTTTCAGTTTTTGATAAAATTAATTTGAAAATGAATGTCAAAAGTACTAATGTTTGAAAGATATATTTTATTGCATTCAGAGGTTTATGTACATTTGTAAACAGCTGTATGCAAACTTTTGAATAGTAGTATATAATTAATGAGATAGATAGATAGATAGATAGATAGATAGATAGATTAAATTAGCAGAAAAAAAATATGTTTTTGTATTCATTTATTTTCCCCAATGAATATTTATCTTTTTACATGTATTCACTCGTTTATTTAAGTCACCATTTATTAATCATCTATTTAGTTACACATTTATTAATTTTGTTTGTTTTTCTGCTTTTATGCATTTTATTGCCTGTATGTCTGCAAACACACATGTATGCCTTGTGCAAAAGTTTGGGCACCCTAAGTGTTCCCAGGTCTCACGTTCAACATTGCAGACACAGTAGAAAGCCCCATGTTAAATCCCAGTGTTAAAAGTAGATGCATTCTAATGTACAGACAGTGTTTTATCTCTGAGACGAACATTTCTTTTTGAGTAAAACTCATTCTCTCATTAATTAATAGAATCTCACATTTTGACACAACACTATATCTCATCCGAGGAGCAGTTGTGTGACTTCATTTTTCTTCATTAATGACCCAAATGGGGTGAGGATTCACTTCATTTTTGTGGAATCATTTGTGCTTGTGGAGACTGTAACCATATACACACGCTGGACCTTTCAACTGCAGCCTTTTCTGATTATATAGTATCAACACCAACTGGATATAAAGTAGTACAAATGAACTCAGCCTTAAACATCTGCAGTAAAATAACTCAAAAACATCAAATATAACAGTAAAACACTATCGGGGACCATTTTAATGCCTGATGTCTGCTTTTATTTAAACATTAGTTGCATACATTTTATTAAACACCTTCGACAGTTTCAGCAAAACAACTTGAAACAACTGTTCCGTGTTTTTTTTGTCCTCATATTTCCATCCAGAGGGCCAACATGCTGTTTATAGCATCTTCCATCTTTATGGGTTGGTTCTGCTGCCTGTCACTACCAGATCAACTGACCATTTGTTCATGCGTAACATTAACTCAGACCCTCTTGTCCAAATGCATTGGCAGAGACGTTCAGAGTCATTCTGCGCTTCTGATGGGTTAATTGCGTTCAAATTTTTAATTAGATTAATCACGATGATGGATTAATCTGCATTCATTTTGACAGCCCTAGTAATAATATAAATATGTTAAGATGACTTATAAGCTGAAGATGATCAGGTATTTGTAGAAGGATTCAGGCTTTGTATTGAGTAAACTGACTTCAGTATGATCCTAAATGAAAAGTATCTTGACTTTTTTCCAGTCTGGCAGAGACCTCCAGCAGTACCAGAGCCAAGCCAAGCAGTTGTGTCGCAGACTGAACGCTCAGAGTCTGGACCGCTGTACACTGCAGACCGGGGAACTCAACTTCCAGTGAGTGAACTAACACAAACAGGTCAAAAAATATGGAAACTCCAGGAAAAAACTGAGATTAACATCGACTGAGGGTGTGTGTTTGTCGTTTGCAGCTACTTAATAGCACAGGGTGTTTGCTATTTATCCCTGTGCGAGCCTTCATTTCCCAAAAAGATGGCTTTTGCGTATCTCGAAGACCTGCACAATGAGTTTTACGACCAGTATGGACGGAAAGTTCCCACTGTCACGAGGCCTTATTCTTTCATTGAGTTCGGTAAAGTGGACGGCACAGTTTTTGTAGAAACAGCATCTCTTATTAGTCTTCTATTCTTTGGCTTGACCGTGTTAATGTGATCGTAGACACATACATCCAGAAAGTGAAGAAGACGTACATCGACAGCAGAGCCAGGAGGAACTTAGGGAGCATCAACACTGAGCTTCACGACGTCCAGAGAATTATGGTCGCCAATATCGAGGAAGTTCTGCAACGAGGAGAAGCTCTTTCCGGTACGTAAAAAAAAGCTCCCATTGTATAGATATAAAATGACTGTATATCACAATAAGAAGATAAGAATCCACCTTTTTTTTAGCCTTTATTTAACCTTTCTTTTACAAGGAACTCCTGGTGGATTAAAATCTCTTTTTTGGCCATGACACCACATCGGTTCATAGAAAACTCATAAAATCAAGCATAAGAGAAATGTACAGAATATTATAAGAAGACAAACGTGAAGTAAGGATGACACAGGAATAGCATTTAGAATTACTCTCTTCAATTACTCAACTATTTAACAGAGTTTTTAGGAGCGACTAATAAGCACTACTTTAAACAATATGCATTTTCAGTAAAAACTAAAATTTTGGGGGTCAAATTTTAGAATAACTCACAATAAATGAAAAGTACTACTGTCCAGTATTTCAACAGTATGTATTGACAGTATAGTCACTGAACTGGGGGGGTGGACTTTGTAAAATTAGTATATTTTTTTATGAATTTTTTTTTAGCAGATCTCAATAATCACGTAAATGCAAATATTGGCTCTAGTAACTGATTTCAGATTTTCTTATGTTATAACACATTTATCAAGGAGCCAAAATGGGAGTTAAGTAGGAATAAAAGCCTAAATATTGCCAAAAATACATAAACATAATGTACCTCCAAATGAAATAAAAATAATCATAGGTCAAGAATGTATCCGCTGTATCAGTCACATTAATAGATTGTATAATACCAATGAAAAAAGAAAAAAAAAAAGGATTTCTACAGTGACAACGGTCTGATTTAATTCATGAAAAGTTACTTTTGGGACTGTACTAGAAGACTCATGACTTTAGACCAGGGGTATCAAACATGTGGCCCGGGGGCCAAATCCGGCCCGCCAAAAGGTCCATTCTGGCCTGTGGGATGAATTTGTGAAATGCAAAAATTACACTAGGATATCCAGAATCATTTTATTTTAACTACATGGCCTTGCACCTCAGTCTATCACAGACATGCTCAACGCTTACACCCCAGCAAGAACACTTCGGTCAACAGGCAGTGGCAGCTTACACATCCCTCACACCAGATCCAAGAAAGGAGAGGCAGCTTTTAGTGTATATGCCCACAAAAATGGAACACCCTCCCTGATAAAATTAGACTTGACACATCAGTAGCCATTTTTAAAAACAGGTTAAAAACGTACCTTTTATCGACAGCGTTCTGTTGTGTGTGTGCATGTGCAAGTTTAAGTGTGTACATATGATTGTTTACTCGCAATTGCACTCTTTTTTATTTTATTTTATTTAAATGTTCTATACCTGTTGTGAAGCACATTGAGTCTGCCTTGTGCATGAAATGTGCTCTATAAATAAAGTTTAATTGAATATTTCAGGTTCCGCATTCGATCTCAAATGGCTCGGATCAGTAGAATACTAACCTATAAATAATATAACCTATAAATAATGACAACTAAGTTTCTTTTCTCTATGTAAATGTAAACATTTTCATGCAGTTTTACTGTATTTATACTAAAACAAACATTTCTCAAAAAAAATAAATTACCTGAACAAAAATGAACAACCTGCGATGCATGTGTGTAAATGATAAACTAAAGCATAATATTGTTAAAATTGCACTTAAGAAATTTCAGTTTGTTTGTTTTTCACATTGTTTTAAAGGATAGTTTGTAGATGTAAACATTTACATAATATAGTTTTTTATCTTTTTCACTTTAAAACATGCAAGTTTGGAGTTGACATTGTTTATATATTATTGTGTTACTATGTCAATGGTCCGACCCACTTCAGATCAAATGTGGCCCCTGAACTAAAATGAGTTTAACACCCACTGTTTTTAATTATCAGGCTTCTGAGCACAAAAAAGAAGGAACATTGCGGAAAATAACTAATAAAGCTGAATCTATTGTTCCCCCTTTAATAAAGTCTATTTAATGACTTTAAAGAGGTTGATTTTTACCATGCCTTCAATTTTATGGGCAGTATTTTGGGTTTTTGGATTATTTTATCGGTTATATTTGACATGTCTTACTGGATGCACAGAATCAGAATTAAGCCCTTTTTATCTCCTCTTTTCCTAAAACTGCATAGTAATTTCCTGTTTGTCTCTTGGATTTGTCTCAGCTCTGGACACAAAAGCCAGCAATCTGTCCTCCCTTTCGAAGAAGTACCGCAGCGACGCCAAGTACCTCAACACCCGCTCTACGTACGCCAAAGTGGCAGCTGTGGCGGTGTTCTTCATCACACTCATCATCTATGTGCGCTTCTGGTGGCTCTGATGGACTCGGAAACAAGGACTTTATGACGGTTTAAAAATGAACATGTAAAACGCTCATAACAATTCTGCTAGCAACGTGCAAGGTTAATGTGGCTTCATGTTATTCCATATGCCTGCTCCATTTGTCTGCTATGGTTCTTTATGTGGCAGTAAAGGCTTCGTGCTTTATCATTCAGATGGTGTTACACTGATATGGGGGTGTGTGTGTGTGTGTGTGGGGGGGGCTTCTTTCAGTTCCAATATTACAGAGAAACCCTGTTTTCATATGCAGAGGTTTTGTGGAAAGTCTTAAAACTGTGAGAAAAAATTGTTTATTGAAAGGTTTACACAACTGTAAAACAAAAAAAGTCTTATTGAAAAGATTAAATATTTATCAAATTACCAGTTTCTCACTTCTGTCAGTTTCTTTAACGTATCAGCACTTTGTCACAAATAACACAAAGGTCAGTTTCAGATACAGAGCTAGTTTGACAAAAACTGACTAAAGATTACGACGATTTAATACTCACACTTGAGAGTAATTCTATTTTAATTGTTTTACCTACAAAATTGAAGAATAACAGCTTTACAGGGCTCATGTCTGTAAGATTTATGTGGATTTAATGGCACAAAGGGAATATTATTTTATAACCATGCAGAATTAAAAAAAAAAAAAAAAAGGCTGTTACCTTAGAATGAGCCATTTCTCAACAGAGGACTTGGGCCCAATCCCAATTCACCCCTTACCCCTACCTCTCGGCCCTTGCACTTGGCACTACCCCTTGAAACAGAGCTGCAGGGGTAGGAGTTAAAAATATTCGCCTATGAAATGGGACAACCCTTCCAGACCTGTTACATCATCAGCAGTCGTCGATGCTGCTATAAACAGATGCGAAAACTTTGTTTCCTAAAGTATTCTCCTTGTCGTCAGCAGCTGTAACCGTCTTTGTTCCATGGGCTTTGGTCAACTTTTTACATCTATCAACTATAAACCGCAGACGTGATCAATAACACACTGAAATGGCATTAAACGGTCGATCAAATGATTGTTGTTTACGAAGAAAATCCATACATTTGTGTTTCATCACTGCTGCGCTTTTTTGCTGTGTTTACCTCCATCTTGCCAATGATTCGAACAGAATTATGGGAAATTTCTCCTACCCCTCTGTTCGTAGTGTGGTCCTGGAAAATCTCCATTTCGAGGGCCAAATAGCCCTCCATCTAATCGAGAATCGGGACAACACTACACCTTCACGCAAAACGGAGGAGTAGGGCTAAGGGGGAGGGCCAAGGGGTGAATTGGGATTGGGCCTTAGTTTAGTTAATATATGATCTTACAATGTTTTAGGCTTCACTTAAGACAGATTTTACTTTTATAACTGATCAAAGAGCAAAAGCAAGACTGGTCCGACACCATACATGAGTTTAAAATAACTTCATGAAACCAACATTATGAAGTTTCACAATGAGGGACAGTTATACCTTCATAACTCATTGAGATGATCAGTAAAGTGATACTGATGAAGAAACAGCGCAGAAAAAAAAACAAGAGGTGGCGCTGTAAACTGGTCTGCGGGATCTGAAGCACGGCATCACCTTCTGCAGTTTTAATACACCCGATGAAACGTCAACAGCATCAGTTCATTTTATAATGACTGATGGAGAGTCTGGATAAACTCTGTTCCTCTGCTCAGATGAAAATAGTCAGAGTTCTTCAGGTTGGATCAGAGTCTTCAGGAAAAATGGCCAACTCCTGGATTGTGCTGATTTCACACCACAACTGACGCAGGAAAGCTCTGGATCCTCCGTTCCAGATATTGGGATGTTTTATGCAAACAGATCGAAGTCGTCCCTCTGAAAAACAAGCAGACGTCATTTACCAGTGTCAGCAGGATGTTTTCAGTTTGTGATAAAACAGCACAATAGAGTATTGTATTAATATTATTACTGCTACAAGTTGCAGAATTACAACTGTACAAAGCATTACTTCAGTATCATCTTACTATGTACATGAGTAATATATATAGGGTGTCCCAAAAAATTTGACATCATTTCATCACTAAATAATTTGTTTAACATTTGTTTGCTCTTTTTGCTCAAAAACTGTACTCATTTTTATTGTTGTGCTTTCAGAAATAGACATGTCATTTACTGCAACAGAAAAGGCGTTCTGTGTATTGATGTACGCCCAAACTCAGTCAAATATGAATGTGCAATGTGAATTTGTTAGAACCCTGCACTGAGGGTTAGGGTTAGAGCAGGGGTGTCAAACTCATTTTAGTTCAGGGGCCACATTAAGCCAAATTTGACCTGAAGTGGGCCGGACCAGTGAAATAACATAATATATAAATAATGTCAACTCCAAACTTTCTTCTAAGTTTTAGCGTGAAAAAAGTTAAAATTATGTGATGAAAATGTTTACATCAACCAACTATCCTTTAAAGCAATGTAAATAACATGAACAAATTGAAATTTCTTAAGAAAATTAAGTGCAATTTTAACAATATAATGACTTGGTTTATCATTTACACATGCACATTACAACTTACAAACACAGTGGATCAACAAATACACAAAACATTTAATAACAGGCAGAATATTGGTAAACTTGCACTTCAGACATTTCAAAATGTTCATATTTGTTCAGGTTATTTGTGTTTTTGTGAAATGATAGTTTTAGTGTAAATACAGTAAAATGACATGAAAGTGTTTACATTTATAAAGAGAAACATTTGGAGTTGTGAGTATTTATAGGTTATTATGATAGTATTTTACTGATCCGACCCACTGGAGATTAAATTGGTCTGAATGTGGAACTTGACCTCAGTATCTTCAGTGGAATTTTTTGCATTTCACAAATTCATCCCACAGGCCAGACTGGACCCTTTGGCGGGCCGGATTTGACCCCCGGGCCGCATGTTTGTGACCTCTGGGTAAGAGTAACCTAACCCTAACCCTGTAGTGAGTGTGGCAGGAACTCTATTACTGACCTGATGTGTGCTGCGTCACAAGTGGCGCACACGTTGAACATTTGTAAAAGCTTTGGAACATTATGAAATGACCATCCCCCAGAATTATTCATTTGAAATTTGTAGAATAAAGCATTTTATGTCCAAAATAAATCATATTAAGTATCATGTCTCCTGACCATGTAGTCACTCTGATATGGACATCTCAAATGATGTAGATTTTTTTTGGGACACCCTGTACATTGCCTAGTAAATCAAATGAATTCATTCTGCATCTATTCTTCTGACGGTCACAAAATAAAAACACACATTCCCATTTTCCAACGTATCTAAACTGGAGAAGCTGTGCCTTTTAACAAAATTTACTCCAGTTTAGTTTGTTGTTAGGGAGTGACATGATCCTCCACGTACAGTGAACCCCAATTCAAACATCAACCACAATGTGTAAATGAGCAAAAACGAGAGAAAAACATAAAACTGTGAAATGTAAAGTAATCTCTGGTGTTGAATTATTTAAACAGAAAAGATGATTGATTGGTTTGTTTGTATTTGATGCCACATAGCTCTGCATGATGAGTGCAAAGCTAGAACTAAATTACATCTCAAGCAAAACATTATTCTATGTATATAAAAAAGAAAAACTAAAATATATAGAAAACTACAATACTGGTCAATATTTTTCAGCCTTGTGTGGGATAATATGTGTATAAAATACCCCCTTAAAATCCTCACCTCATCGTTATAATTCATGACGTGCTGCTTGATCTTGGAGGAATCCACCCAAGTAACAAAATCTTCCATGTTTCTGTCAGTGATAGAAATGAGTGTTAATATTTCATCACTTTATTGATCCCTGCTAGTTTTAAAGACCATAAAGTTCTAGTTGATTCTAAAGAATTCAAAGAGACAGAAACCTTGTGACTAGAAACGCAGGGTCAGTGATGATCTCTGGGCCGACACGCACATCTGAAGCTGAGTCAAGGACACTAGCACCGATTATCAAAATAACAATGGATTGGATTTATATAAAGCTTTTCTATTTTATTTACTCAATGCGTTTACACTGAATCCATTACTCATTCACTCTTTCACACAGTGGTGGTGTTAAGCAGTATCTTGGCCAAGGACACAACAGCACATGACCGCCAACCCTCTGGTTATTGGATCACCTGAGCCACAGCTGCCATCAATATATTAATAATAATCAATAAAAAACAACAGATTATATTAAAACAGCTGCATTGGTGAAGGATACGTCCTTGTTCGATAAATGTGATAGCCGTCTTCAGGTTCTGAGCCATTCGGAGGTTCAGCATGATGCTGGGCAGCCTCCTCCTGTGTAAACATGGATGATGATAAATTAATTCCTTCATTTAAGTTTCTATTAAAATGTGAAATGCTTGTAGGAAGATCTACCTGCAGAATGAAGACGCCGAGATTTTCTCAGTGAGGGACAGATTCTGTTTGGTGGGGATTAAACCGATGCTGTATCTAAGATGAAGAAACAGATTGATAGTGGTTATTTCCAAAAAAGTCACAATGCACACACTGTAGAGCATAGGTGGCAAACATGCGGCCCGTGGGCCAAAACCGGCCCGCCAAAGGGTCCAACCCGGCCCATGGGATGAGTTTGTGAAATGCAAAATTAAACAGGAGATTTTAACAATCATTTCAGTTCAGACCAATATGATCTAAAGTGGGTCGGACCGGTAAAATACTATCATAATAACCTATGAATAATGACAACTCCATATTTTTCTCTTTGTTTTAGTGTAAAAAAGTAAAATTAAATGAAAATGTTTACAATTACTAACTACTATTTCACAAAAAAAAAAAAAATTAATGTGACGCTTTTGTCAGAGAAACTTAAGAATACATGGTGTAATCTGTAATTCAGTCCTTATTTTTTAATCAAGTAAACAACCGACAACAGTTGTAAAGACATTTACGGACTTGGAACTGGCTTTGACTAGTGACAAAAAAGAAGTCTGTGTGTATGATGCATTGCAAAACACCGACCCCCCAGGCTTGCGACTGGTCAGTATAGAATAGATTGTGCATATTTCATAGTGACTGGCCCAATTCCAGACTGTTTTCTCACTACTGAATACACTAGCAATATTACGCTAGCAATATTCTGCTTGTTAATAAATGTTTTGCGTATTTGTAGATCCACTGTGATCTGAAAGTTGTAATGAACATGTGTCAATAAGAAGCCAAGGCAAAATATTGTAAAGAATGGCAATTATTTATATTGATATTTCAGGTTGTTTATGTTATTCACATTTTTAAGGAAGTTTTGTAGATGTAAACAATTTCACAATGTCATTTGACTTTTTTCATTGTAATTATTTTATTGGTCCGGCCCACTTCAGATTATATTTGACTGTTTGACCCTGAACTAAAATGAATTTGACACATCTGCTATAAAGGAAACACAAGAAACATAAAATCAATGATTCTGTGGTGTTTAACAGCAGTTTGACGCTCTCACACTCACAGTTTCTCCAGGAGTTGGTGTGTGCTCTGAGCTCTGAATCCGTCTTTTTCATCCAGGTCTCTGATTTTCTTTGCCAGTTCTCTGATGTTACGGCTCAGTTTGTTATACCTGAAACAATGAAGAAAAATACTGAATTACAGAACCACACTTCAATGTACAAAATTTCAGAAAATATTACAAAACATTCAGCACAGTTTCCAACAGAACAAAGTGGTGCTTGTTTATGGCACCAACAACAACCTTTACGACAATGTCTGTAAACAAAGGCGCCAAAATGCGCAAATACTTTTACTCTTCTGCATTTTTTTTCCAATTCCAGATGCTTTATAACCATATCTTCATTATATACTTCAGTTCAGGTCACAATGTAAAACATACCTGAACACACACATGAATAGCATCACACATGAAAACTTATTTACTTTTGGACGGTGTGTTTCAGTCATGAATTCTGTTGGATATTGTTCTTGATATGTATCCTAATATTTATTTCATTGTTGTAAAATAGTAGTTGTATGAAGTACATCAGTGTGTGGTCATTCAGTCATGAAATGGCATTGTCATCAAAGATTTTTAGGTTTTCATTGCTGAATTTGACAAAGAAGTGAGATGTTTATCACACTAAGGTGCTGTTTGGCTTCTACTCCATTTTGTGAACATTTTCTACACGTTTGTGGAAGACTTGAGTGCATGGTTGTTGAATCTGTAGGTCCTTCTACAGACAATTACCCTTTTTCAACACTGACGTAATTTAGTATCTTACTGAATTACTCCACTAATAGGGATTGACCGATATGGTTTTTCAGGGCCAATACTGATAAACTGTAGTCAAGGAGGCTGATAACTGATATCTGGAGTCAATATTCATTTCCAGTAAAAGGGAAAATATTGGCGTCAAAATTTTGAATACTACAAACTCCAACACTTAACTTCATTTAAACCTTAAATGCCTTTAAGCATATGTTTATTAAACAGCTTTTCAGATTTGCAACACGTAAAAATTTAACAAATAAAGAGTTCCCAAAAGTTTTCTACGGTAAATAAAGTTTTCCAAAATTTCAATATAACTGATATGGTATTATTAAACATATCTGTAAAAAAAAACAAAAAAAAAACAAAAAACATTAGATAAAAGATAAAGGAACGCACTGGGGACCTTTTGGAATGATTAGATCTGGGGAGAAAAAAAATGTTAATTTTGATGCTCTCCACATAAACTTTACATGGATTTGACTTTGATGGGTTGGGGCTTTGACAATATAACCCAAATTTAAGGTTAAAACTAGAAACTATTCTTCAGCGGATACACTTTTAAGCTGTACTATTATTATTTTTACCTAACTAGCTTTTACCAATTCTGTGGTTACAGATACACACACACACACACACACACACAC
>JAPQRP010000011.1:5888488-5902162 GCA_037367295.1 Apogon hyalosoma
TCCCCAAAGTGGCTCAATGATACTGAGGTCAGCAGACTCACATGGACACTCCTTCACCTTCACTTTTTTTCTGCTGTAGCCAACTGAATGTAAAAACAAGCATCTACATCCACTGTCATTGATCCAGGTCCATGGGTTTTACCGGTGAATCAATGTTGCAGTAGATGACGGTGTTTCTACGTTCACTGCAGAACCTCTGAACATCCAGATGGGCCATATCTGATGACCATGAAAAGACGACAAATGGCATTTTACACCAATTATTTAACTGTACTGAAAGGATTAGTGGTTGAAAAGTTATTAAACATTTTAGATCAGTGGATGTTTTTGGTCACTGGCAGCTGTTTAGGTCAAACAGAAACAAAACGGTCCAAAATATCAGTGTCACTGTTTCAACTTCACAAGTGCTTCACTTACGCTTGACCTTGATTTACATCCTGAACTATTTTTCTGTTTGTGTCACAGTCTTGTCAGAGTCACACTGTAAAAACCTCTTTTTTGTCCATGTCCTAGTTTGCTGCTGCTACTTCTGTTGTCGGTTAGGTCTGTATTCGTACCAGGATCTGAAGGCGTGCCCTCTGCGGCCTCAGGCTGGTCTTAAGTTTCCTATTTAACTGCCTTCTTAACCAGAGACATGCATTCCTGATGGCTGCATTTACACTATCTCCTCTGTCACATTCGTATCTTTAAAGTTTGGTTTCTGTGGTTTCTCTTCAGTGTTTTTGCCAAATGTTACTTTTGTGTTGTTTTCTGCAAAGCACAGATATGAACAATCTAAGTCTAACCTGTTATTGAAGGTTTCAGGACTTTTATCACCAGAAAGTGGTGTTCACAACCTGACACCTGGAGGTTGAAAGTTTAGGGAATAAAAAAAGATTTATATCAGAAAAGTTCATGTTTTAGTTAAAATATTTTTGAACACATTGTCAGTTATTATTTTTTCTGCTTTTCTTTACAATAGAATAGAATAGAATAGATCTTTATTGTCACTGTCACAGCAACAATACAAATCAGTTTAGCAGCTCAATTCTATTTAGCAGCAAAAACAACAAAAAGGACTGTACTAAAAATACCACACAAAATGCTAAGAAAATGTAAGTATGTGCAAAGGCTCCAGAATAAAATATTAAATACACATATGCTACTAAAGTACTACTAGAACTCCTGAAATATTCAAAAGTTAACTATACCGAGGCTATTATCATTAGCGAAAACTAACGAAATGACGAAAACTAGAACTGGAAAAACATTTTTGTGAAATAAATAACTATAATTACGAGAAAAAAACGATAACTAACTGAAACTATATTGTGTGTTTACAAAACCAATTAAAATATACAAAAATTCTGAATAAAATTCCCTATATTTTCGTCTTTGTCAATGTCGGATTGACATGAAATCACTTTATTTCGCTTGAGCTGTTTTAGCTGGCGGCACTTCCTGTTCCGTCACTACTCATCACTTGTCGTTTAGAGTCGGCCTCTCATCCCCACTTTACCTGGAAACATGGAGACTAAAGTTGGGAGAAAGCAGCAGAGTCCTGTTTAGGATTTATTTGAATATGAAAGCGAGGAAGATAAAAGATATGAAAAAACTAATACTAAACTAAAACTAAGCATTTAGAAAAAAAAAAAAGAAAACTAAGAAAAACTAGCAAACCTGCTCTAAAAACTAATTAAAACTAACTGAATTAGAGAAAAAAAGGTCAAAACTAAAACTAAACTGTTATGAAAAATCCCAAACTATTATAACCTTGTTCTATACTACAGATGAGAAATATGTTCAACAAATAAGGATATTTATAGTTACTACAGTAGCATGAACGCTGAGACATTCTGAAAAACTATTTACAAATGTCATATCCCCATATTTTATTCAAATTCGAATGTCCCTAACATCAAAAACTGAGAACATGTAATGAAATTGATTGCAGCGACACACCTCAAAAGAAAAAATTTATTGAAATTAGAGCCAAAGAACTTACTTTGACTGGAGCTGAAAGCTAATGTCATTGTTTTCCACCATTTCAAGCTGAAATTGGTTCTTCTTTGTGTCAAAGATCCCATATTAGCACTAAGCAAAAGCAGCAGCACAGCTAACACTCCACTGGATTGAAAACTGATGCTGAGTTTTGCCTCTTGGCTTTAGAACATTATTACCATGGTAACAGCTATAAACTAACCAGTGCTGTGGCATATCAAAAAGGAAGAAAACATAGATCAGAGTTTGTGGTTTTATAATATTGCGAAACAAGTCTATTTTTAATCATAAATGTAACAGATTTTCTGGAGTAATCGTTATTTTCTTTGACCAACCTCAGAGATGGATGCTTGTTTACTCTTAACTCAGCAGCTCCAAGTGTTTTTCACCTGCAAAAGAAGTGTAATTTTTTCGTTCTTCTGTCCATCCTGAAGGAATCGTCATCGCCCTCTGGTTCAGAAACGATGGTCCTGTCTCCATCCCACTCCCTCAGGTTGAAGTATGTGTCACTGGGGGTGCTGGTGTTGCAGACAACCTCCCTGGTTCTCACCATGCGCTACTCCCGAACCCTGAAGGAAGACGGCCCCCGCTACCTGGCCTCGTCCGCCGTGGTGTCAGCCGAGGTCCTGAAGATCCTCGCCTGCACTGTCCTCGTCTTCGTGGAGAACAGTGAGTGGTACAAATTTGCTCTAACTTTTTAGTCAGACTTTTCAGATTTAGTCCATGTTTGCTTGTCTTTTTCTTCTCATAAACCTTCTAGGTGTAGATCTTGTCTGTACTTCTTGTCTTTTGCTCCACATTTTAGACACTTTCCAGGTGAAGATTTTGTCTGTACACATTGTGTTTTCCCCTCACATTTCAGATGTTTTCCAAGTATACATTTAGTTTATACCTGCTGTCTTTTTTCTTCAATTTCACACTTTGCAAGTGTAGATTTTCTCCACACTTGTGGTCTTTTTCCTTGCTTTCCAGCTGTAAATGTGGTCTATAATTGCTGTATTTTTTCACTTTTTTTTTTTTAAATTTTCCATGTATAGATTTTGTTTGAATATTAGGTCTTTTCTGTCACTTTTGAGACAATTTTCAGATATACATTTATTCTACATGTGTGGTCTTTTCCCTTTCCAAGATAAAGATATTGTCTTTAAACAAGGTTTTCCCTCAAACTTCAAACATTTCCCAAGTATGGAGACCCCTGTTTACCAAACTTTCTAGGCGTAGATATTATTTGTTCTTCCAGGCCCAATTCCAATTCACCCCTTGGCCATCCCCCTTACCCCTACCCCTCAGCCCTTGCACTTGGCACTACCTCTTGAAACAGAGCTGCAAGGGGTAGGGGTTAAAACATTCCCCTATGAAATGGGAAAACCCTTCCAGACCTGTTACGTCATCAGCAGTCGTCGATGCCGCTATAAACAGATGCGACAACTTTGTTTCCTAAAGTATTCTCCATGTCATCAGCAGCTGTAACCATCTCTGTTCCATGGGCTTTGGTCAACTTTTTGCGTCTATCAACTATAAACCGCAGAAATACGATCTATAACACATTGAAACAGCATTAAACGGTCGATCAAATGATTAAGTTGTTTACGACGAAAATCCATACATTTGTGTTTCTTTCATCACACTGCTGCACTTTTTTGCTGTGTTTACCTCCATTTTGCCAATGATTCGAACAGAATTATGGAAAATTTCTCCTACCCTTCCGTTTGTAGCGTGATCCTGAAAAATCTCCGTTTCGAGGACCAAACAGCCCTCCCCCTTAGCCCTTCCCCTCCGACTCATCGAGAATCAGGACATCCCCACCCCTTCACATGAACACGCAAAATGGAGGGTTAGGGGTAAGGGGGAGGGGCCAAGGGGTGAATTGGGATTGGTCCCTAGTCTTTTTCTTCACTTTTTGGACACTTTCCAGGTGAAGATTTTGTCTGTACACAGTTTTTTTCCCCTCGTATTTCAAATGTTTTCCAAGTATAGATTAAGTTTACACCTGCTTACACCAAAATTTTCTTTTTTCCTTGATTATTAAACACTTTTTAGGTGTAAATGTGGTCCATAATGGCTGTCTTTTTTCACTTTTTTATTTTTCCACATATAGGTTTTGTCTGAACATGAGGTATTTTCCTTCACAGTTAGAACAATTTTCATATACACATTTCGTTGACATATGCTGGTCTTTTCCTTTGTGTTTCCAGGTTTCCACTGTCCAGGTGAAGATATTGTCTTTAAACAAGGTTTTCCTTTAAACTTCAAATATTTCCCAAGTTTGGAGACCTCTCTTTACCTTGCCTTTCCCTCACATTTTTAGAATGTTTACCGTTATAGATTTGGTCTACCTGTATTGTCTTTTAAGCTTTGCTTTTAGATTTTTTCCAGGTCAAGATTTGGTCTAAACTACATTTCCTCCTCACCTTTCAGACACATTGTGGATTGTAGATTTGTAGTTATTACTCTCTAATAACCGCTCTCAGTATTTCTGATTTGTTTTCTCTGTATACACCACTCGATGTGTGGTCTCCAGGTTCTCCTTCTGACAACACTCTCTCTGTCTTTTCCAGATTATAACTTGCGGGCGATGAACCAGCAGCTACGGGATGAGATTGTGAACAAGCCGATACAGACCCTTAAATTGGCCATTCCTGCAGGGATCTACACACTGCAGAACAATCTGCTCTATGTTGCCTTATCCAACCTGGACGCTGCCACCTATCAGGTTACGCATACACTCATTCAAGTACCCTGTGTGTGTGTCATTGAACTGATTGCTGTGCAGTTTGGCAAATGCATTTAGAAATCCATCTCACTGTAGCTGCTCTAAATTCTAATCCCTTCAATCAAGGAAATAATGTGCCACCTTTTGTATATTTAAGAAATTTCGATTCTAAAATGACTTTTTTTTTTCCATTTAGAATCTTTTGAATATACACTAATGTACACTACTACTACTATTGTTTGAGTTTAGATGTGTATTGCTGCCAAACCATGGATTAGTATCATATTGTAAAGTGCATTGTTATAACAAGTGTTTATGTATCAGCATACAAGAAGCAAACATTTTGTCTGACAACATATCTTGCTGTTGTAAGATTAGATGTTAAGATAAGTTAGTATGTTATAAGAATGTTGCTCGTAACATGAAACTATTTATTTATAACAACAAAATGTCCTCTTTAAACAGGGGAAACATCAGCTATAGCTATACAGTTTCTGAGATATATTGCTAATTCACTTTTCATGGCCTGGCAACAGCATATTTCAGTGTTGTACTAAGCAAAAACCTAAATGACACAGAATAATCTGTTATATTGTTCATTCATTTAAAGACTAGTAAGATGCAATATTGGATTTTGGTCTTTCCAGTTTAAAGAGGTTGTATGTGGTAGTAATGTCCCAAATTCTCAACAGTCAGTGATGTTGGCTACCAGAATTAGCTACCAATTGAATGTATGAATATTATTATATGTATTATGGTGTCATCAAGTTTTCTTCTTCAAACAAAAACTCACGGTTGGTCAAAATATTGCGTCTTATCATCTCCATGTGCTGCATCAGCTCATAGTTTACATTATAGCTCTGTTAGCTTAGGTCTGTTATAGACAGAAAAAATCCACAGTAAAAACTACAAATACACAGCTGATGACAGATCAGAGCTCTTAGTTTGCGTAACATCTTGTTGCATTTCATTTCTGTCTTGTCATTTGCGGTGAATGTGTAGTTGACTTTTCTCTGTCATGCAGGTTACGTATCAGTTGAAGATCCTCACCACAGCCCTGTTCTCTGTCTCCATGCTGGGAAGGAAACTGGGCTTCTACCAGTGGCTGTCTCTGGTTTTCCTGATGGCTGGGGTCACTCTAGTGCAGGTATGAGCTGATGCACGAAGCAAATTATTCTGTTACAGCAAGACTTTCATTTGTCCAACTAACTCACGTGCAGAATTTGTGTTTTCACCTCCGAAGTGGCCCACAGAGTCTTTAGGTGATTCGGAGCAGAAAGTCCTGACCGCGAGCTCCCAGTTTGTGGGGCTGATGGCTGTGCTCATGGCCTGCGTGTCCAGTGGTTTTGCTGGTGTTTACTTTGAGAAAATCCTTAAGGAGACAAAACAAAGTGTGTGGGTCCGTAACATACAGCTGGGTGAGTGATTGCATCCTCTTATTATGTTGTGGAGTGAGATGAAAACTGTGGGTTAAATCGAATCACAACAAAGTTTCACAACAAAAGGAAGTGTGCAGCTGCCTTCAGTGCAACACTGTGAAATCCAGCCAGTTCACATCAGACAGTTTTTTCCTTACAAAACACTCCCTATACTTTCATTCTAACTGTAGCTTTTCATGCTTCTTTTTATCACATTGTCAAAAATGAATAAGGATACCAACAGTAAGATATTTCCTACAGCTGGATTCCTACTATTGGTGAAATAGTAGAAACAAGTGGCTATTTTTCCCAAAATGTAATCAAATCTATTCTGGGTCACTGGCAATCTATAAACCAAATTTGATTTGAATTCAACCAATAGTTTTACTACTACAGACATGTGAAATTTCACCCGTTATAAGTAAATGGGGAAAAAAAGATTTAAAAAATTCATAAAAAACTGAAACTTTAACCTGTTTTTCCCAAAATGTAATGACATCTAATCTGGGTCACTGTCAATCTATAAACCAAATTTGGTATGAATTCAACCAATAGTTTTGCTGCTAGAGTGTTAACAAACAAACAAACCAAACCGAACCAAAAATAACACCCCTCGCCTCCCCTTTGGGGGGCGGTGTAGTAAAGGGATTTCTTTGGAGTAGTTCTGCTGTTTAGAGCAGTTCATGTCACCTCTAAAAAACACAGAGGAGGAGAACAGCTGCCCTTCATGCAACCAGGTGAGCTACATTCTTAACTACTGAGAAAAACCGAATTCTTAAAGGAGCCTCTGGTGATTTGAGTGGAGCTGAGACAAGCCTGTTCGCAACGCTGCACATTTTCCCTGTTGTGTCCTAGAGTGGTTTGGGCTTGGTGCAAAACTTTGGCCTGACATGGCTTTCGATAAACAACACAGAGTAGGACTTGTGTTAGATGATTGAGATGGATATATATCAGATCCAGTTTTATACCATACCATACCATACCATATTATATCATACCACTTTTATTTGTATAGCACATTTTACCAACACAAAGTCTCCAAAGTGCTGCACAGAGTTCAAACTACCATAAATAATATAATAAAAATTATAATTTAAAATGTATTATTTAGTCATTACTTAACAAAGTTTGGAATGTGTCTATTGAAATGTAATTGTAGTTTACTGGTTAGTCTTGTATGTAATAAGGAATACAGTTTCATTTCATCAAAGTAATATAAATTATCACATCTTATTTTCTAACTTCTGAAACTAGACAATAAAGCTGAAAGCTCTTAAAAATCTAAACTTTAGCCCACTGATGACTGCCTCACCAACACACTAACAATCTCCAATATGTAGGTCACAAACAACCATACTGGGTGCAATGCACATTCATTTCAATGGTGTAATAGAGGCAATGCAAATTAGAATAAAACAAGGAAACCAGACAGAAATATTGGTGGAAATTTGAGTGTTCACTGCCAAATGAATAAAGCTTGTGACAGGATAAATTTGTCCTGCAAATTTGACCCATGTCTGAAAATCTGCCAAAAAAGGCGGTTCTACATGATGAAATGATGCAAATATATGTATGTAAATATATGCATAACAGAATATATACAGAATATTCTAGGGTTGTACCCAAAAGAATGATTGTAAGCACTATTTATTAAACCCTTGAACGATTAATTAGCATTTTTAACACTATTTCACTCTTTTTCACTATATAAATAGGACAAGTGCCCTATTATTGTAAAGTTACAGGATGTATGATAAAAGTACTTCTTACTTAAATGAAACTAGAACACATTGCACAGCTGTATAAACAGTTGTTTTACCAACTTTGTGAAAATCATACTCAACACTAACCCTTTTTTTTTTAAATCTGAGATAGAAACATATATTTGTCTTATCAGCTAGTCTGATATTTTTTAGGTCACGGGATTCTAGTAACACAAGGAAATATTGTATGAAGTGTCAGTTCCTGGGTCACAGTGTAACATTGTTCCTCTTATCTCTTCTGCACTCTATTGCTCTCCTATTGTTTACTCATCTTTTGTCACATCACATTTTGCGGTATCATCTTGAATATGAGTAACTCAAATTTGCTGTACAACCTGTCCCCATCAGCACTGAAGTGACTAAAGTACATCTAGCTGTGTTTCAATAAGTGTAAGCCTGTAAACACCAAAGACAGTACTGTGCAGAAGTCTTAGGCCACCTTTAGTTTTGTTGTATTTGCAGGGTTGAAATATACATAATACATATTTACTTTTCATTCTCTTTTCTTCAGATACAACAAGAACATACAGGAAATATGTGCACAGCCTTAAAGGAGTGATATATATATTTAAAAAAAAAAAAAATGGAATTATGCATTTTGAAACATTTCCCTGTGGTCTACATAAACTGTAAATACTATGCTTGGGTCTGAATTCTTCATTAATTCAACTCCCTATTTCTGAGTAATGACACCAGAAAGGTCATATTGAGCGCTGTCCCTTTAAATCCGAATAAGCCCCACCCCCTCCAGGTTGTTGGCTGTGCTGCTCTGTCCCGTTCAGCCTCTTGTGTTTGTTAATACAACCAATAACTGAACATTTTAGGTAATCGGCTCGAAGTTTGGACATATTTTCAGTTCTTACTACAACCGCTGCTGCTCATAAACAATTATGTTGAACTCAGAGAAATGTTCATCAGAAGTTTTGACCTTATATGTGCAAATGTCGTGACGTAACAAATTAAAAAGGAATTAAAACTGGTTGTAGAAATCCATGGATTTTTGCCCAAATGAATACAAAGATAGCTTTGCAGCACTTGGAGGGTTCAAATTCAGACTTCTTGAACTATTATGCTTCCCAAATACACAAATAAATGAACCAAAGACTAATAAAAGTGGGATTGGCAAAATATGACGCCTTCAAAAGACAAATAACAGAACTAAATGGGTTTTAAAAGTTCAAGTCATTGACTATTTAGTGTTACCACTGACCTCAAGGCAAGAAGCAGCACAAACAGTGAGAAACATCTGACATGTGTTGTATGAAACATCAGCAAATAAATGCAGTAAAGTTCATATTGTCTGAACAAAAGGGTTAAAGACTTGTTAAGTGCGAAGGGAGGTGACACTAAATACGACCACTTTGATTAATAGAGGCCGTTGACACTGTTTACTGCTGTACACACTACCCATATATCCAGTTTGGATCTGAATACAGAGACTGAGAGATGCATATGTGTGCTCAATCTAACTTTACTAAACCTGCAAACATACTGTTACCCTAGTACTTTTGCACAGTGCTGTATATTATATGACCGGACCTGGTAAGTTCCTATTTAATGTTTGATGAATCTGTTAATATTATACTGGAAAAAAAGCAGAAACCAGCAGAGAGTTTGATATTCTAGTTGCACTTCATTCCAAGTCACCACTCTTACTTATTGTGATGACTACAGCTTGAACAAATACAGTTACTCCAAGCGAATCCCAGAAAATACACCTTAAATTAAAAAAAAGTAATGGAACGCAGCACAGACATTATCATCAATAATGGTGAAAAGATTTAAAAAGTGGTTTGTGCTGTCTTTGTGGAATGTATTTGTGGAATAGCTTAGGTGTTGAACTTAAATGAAATATAAATACACGGCGTCGCAGTAGGGATTCACTGTTGCATCATATGGGTAAGCTTAAGCAACGTCACATTTACGTCATTTTCCATCATTTTTGTTCTTATGACCGACTGAAGCCCGAATCATAAAACTGCCCCCATAGGTTTGACCTATAGGCACAAGGCATGATGGGTAATCATTTTTTCCATCACTCTGGAACAGGGTCAGTCCGGACTCATCAGACCACATGACCTTTTTCCATTGAAACACAGTCCAGTCTTTATGTTCTTTATAAAACTGATGGTTGTTTCAGAAATGAGAAGCTACTCATCGCATCAGTTAAAGGGTTAAAGAAGTCATTGCAGCTGAAACATATTAATCACTGCAGTAATTACCCAGTGGAAGGATCTGAACTATGTGAGTTAAAACCAGCTGGTGACTTTGTTTTTGTCTATAAAGTAGTTTAATAAGATGTATAAAGCATTTGTTTTGGAGACACATTGGACAAACAATCGATGTCAGTGATGTTGTTTCAGGGTTTTTTTTTTTTTGTTGTTGTTGGATCAACACTTTCACATTGTCAGTTTAACAGTAATTAAGGTTAACAATGTCTTCAGTTGAGTTATTTAGGATTGGACAAAAGGGGCATTATATTAATTTTTAACGACTTCCTTATTCCCACTCCCATATATTACCCCCCCGAACGGGAAGCAAGGGGTATTGTTTTTGATTCGGTTTGTTTCTTTGATAATTAACACTCTAGCAGGAAAACTATTGATTGAATTCATACCAGATTAGGTTTATAGATTGCCAGTGACCCAGAATAGATGTGATTACATTTTGGGATGTCTGCATTTTGGAAAGTCTATAAAAGCGTCAATTTTGTTTCAATTTACTTCAGACTTTGCACATACATCCCAGTTTGTCACGCTGTAGTCCGAAACATACCTACTGACCTAAACACCAGTAGTTCCATGAGCGGACCTATTTTTTACTATTTTATTATCTTCTTTTCTGGATGGGACGTTTACTCCTGTGGGTGGTGCTTGGGTGCTAATTTTTACACCCTAACGCTCTCCTATCTCTTGTATTGGAGGAGGGGGGAGGGTATACTGCGCACGTGCCATTTATAACTCCATTTATATGGCAAAGGGAGTTAAATCTGGACTGAAGTCTGTTAATCATGAAGAGACAACTGTCTATTCAAGCAGCATTTGGGTCTGCATGAAAACAAACGGGCAGCCACAGAAGGTATGGAATGTATTATTATACAGTTGGAACTATAGAACTGGATGGCACTCACCACAGAAGACAGCCAGTGACTGAGTGAATCACACAAAGCTGTCAAACATAGGCCTATATCTAACTGGTGTGTGTAGATATATTTGACTGCATTTATTGTCTGTTGGACACGTGTCAGCATCTTGTGACTCGTTACGGTGTTTTGTTTGACTGATGGTCAAGTATTCTACATAAACACACATATGCCTGTATGAACTATTACTATTATTATTATTATTATTATTATTATTACTAGTAGGCCTTCTACCAAATAGTAAAACTTATACTAGTACTACATCTAAGCCTCAGGGCTAGTTAAGATGAAAGTGTACATTGTGTTGTGAAATATGACTGTAATGCATAGTATGTTCTGTAAACAAAGCAAGCAGTCCTGCTGAGGAGGAATGTGACAATTCGGAGAAGGATATCACATATGTATATACATATAGCGCCCCCCCCTTCCATTTTTTCTGGATCCGCCGCTGTCGGTTCCTTCCCGACACTATCAGATACTAAGTAATGTACAGTAAATGGTCTAACTTGTAACTTGAACCTCATAAAAAAATATATTTTGTCAATGGAAAACAAAAACCTTTTTTTTTTTACTTTCCCTTTCCTTTGTCTTCATTGTTATTCATTCCTCACAAAACCTGTTGCTTTTCCAGATATTTTACAAGAGGAGGAGTTAGGAAAATTAAAGGGCAAGACAAGAAATGTTTCCCTAAACATCGCTGTCACTCATCACTTTCTTTTCATGCCTGAGGTTGGGTGCTGGAGGTTAAAGGTTGAAAGGTCACAGAGGGAGTCTTTTATACTTTTCCTCACTACCTCCTTTATAACCTTGTAACAAAAGGGAGAGTGGAGGAGTTGAAGGCGGGTTAGGGGCGTGGGAACAGAGGACAAGGGCTGGCAAACTTGCCTTACACTAAAGCTGAATAATTTGTGCAGCTGAATTAACTTTACATTTACACATACTGACCTCTAGTGGCAGCCACATGGTCTGTCAGTTTCATTTGGAAAGTGCAACAATGCAAATTACAGGAAAATTGTCTCTTAGTTTTTTTTTACTGAAGTTGATAAAAACTTGTGCTTCTTTTCTTTCAGGTTTGTTCAGCTTTGTGTTGGGCTTCATAGGAATGGTAATATACGATGGCCAGAGTGTGAAACAGTCTGGAATGTTTCAGGGCTTCAACAATATCACCCTCGCTGTTGTTGTTTTACAGGTTTGATAAGTGTTTTTCTTTCATTTCTCTTGCAGCTACTTCCTCCAGTGGTGCAGTCCAACTCATTCATTCTCTCTGTGCAGGCTCTGGGCGGCTTGATCGTCGCAGTGGTCATTAAATATGCAGACAACATCCTCAAGGGATTTGCCACCTCTCTGTCCATCATCGTGTCCACGCTCATTTCATATTTCCTGCTGGAGGACTTTAACCCGACTGGGTAAACACATACATCCTTGTGCACACTAGTCATGAGGCTTAGATCTGATTTGCACATTTCTGAAGTGACCTGTTTGTATAAGAAAAACAACAGCGTAAAGCCTGAGTGTTGACAGTCTGTCAAAGGAGATTTTTAGACAAGACATGAAAGGGCCATTCCTATCCAGGCTTGTCTGAATTATCAGTCCTACAGTCACCTTTCACCTGTATTCAAACAGTAAAACTAACAGGAATGTCGTGTATTCTTATATCTCTTGTTACACATAACTTACCACTGTGAGATTTGACTGGGATCAACATGAGACACTTAATTTCCATTGGTGCCTCTTATTACCAGTAATTTCTCTGTGTATTTCAGTAATTGGCTTTATATATTAAAGTCAAATAAAATCTGCTATGTGCATTTTTTTTTTGCAAAGCCTGAAATGCATACATTTTTTATGCATTTAAGTGTTTGTTGTTAATAAAGGGCTATTTTTCCTCATGAAATAAACTATTGTTAGACTTATATTGTAGTGGTATCATAAAATAAACATAAATGAATACAATAAGATTAAGTCACAATTGTTTATGTTATGTTAATAAAGACCCAGTGCTACTTTAATATCACTTCCCAAATCTTTTTTCTTCTCTATTTAACCTTTCTTAAGTGATTTATCACCATTTATTATAATATTATCCTCTGTGTTTTGTGTTTTTCCATGAAAATCAGGTATTTTCCTGTATTTAATGCGCTGATAATGTGTATGTTTATAGATGCTCAGATTCAAGTTGAGGGTTATTATATCAGAACCAGAAAAAAATGAAGAAAATTGACTTTTTCAGCAAAGATGTTAACAACTGAATGTATAAACAAGCATCTACAACCACTATCATTGATCCAACTCCATGGGTTTTTCTGGTGAATCAATGTTGTAGAAGATGACGGTATTTCCACATTCACTACGGAGCTTTTGAACGTCCAAATGGGTCATATGTGATGACCATGAAAAGATGACAAACTGCTTTTTGCACTAATTATTTCAAAGTATTGATAGGATTAGTGGTTCAGAAGTTATTAACCTATAAAGACCCAAACCTCCCCTGGCGACCACATCCATCTACTGATCTAAACTGTTTAATACCTGTTGATCCATTAATCCTATGAATACATGTAAATAATTGGTGAAAATGCATTTTTTCATCTTTTCATGGTCATCAGATATGACCCATTTGGACGTTCAGAGGCTCTGTAGTTACTGTGGAAACACCGT
>JAPQRP010000011.1:5903492-5916472 GCA_037367295.1 Apogon hyalosoma
GTCATCTTCTACAACATTGATTCACCAGTAAAACCCATGGAGTTTGATAAATGACAGTGAATGGAGACACTTGGTTTTAAGTTCAGTTATTGATAAATCTTGCTTAAAAAAAAAAAAAAAAAAAACTAACTTTTTTCAGTTTTCTTTGTTTTGATATAATAACCTTTAAATCAACTCTGAGTTTTCACGAACATTAAATTAAATATAGAAATGAAATACAGGCAAATACATGATTTACAGTGAAAAAGGCAAAAAATAGAGGATAATATTATAATAAATGGTGATAAACTATTTAGAAAAGGTTAAATAGAGAGAAAAATTCATTTGCGAACTGCCATCAAAGTAGCACTGGGTCTTTATGGGTTAAATTTAATTATTCCGACAACCCTATTCCAGACTCTCATCGAGCTGTTCATGAGTTAATGTATTGCTTTTCTCTGTTTACATGACATGGACATTGTATACATAGGTTTTTTTTTTTTTTTTAAAACCAATTAATTATTAATGACTCCTTGTTTTTCTTCTCTTCACGTCTGTCTTTCAGTGTGTTTTTCCTCGGGACAGTGCTGGTTATTGCCGCCACATTTCTTTACGGCTACGAGAACAAAACCAAACCCCCCAGCAGCAACGCCATCAAAGTATGATGGAGAGAGCTCTGTAAACTGGGCAAAAAGGACTGAAGCGAGGGCGACAGCCCGGCGTTAACAGAGCAGGACTCTGCAAGGAATTCTTGAAAATGCGGAAGTGGACAATCCTGTTGCTATCAAACATCCTCAGCTGCAGATGGATGTCGTCGGCTGAACCCATGTCGCCTCTAGAATGAACATGTGATTCAATATTGTTCCATTCATTTTCTTATTTTTGTGTTTTTTTCTTATATATACTAACAGGCACTTTTACTCCATTTTGCAGTAAAATAAAAACACTGAGTTATCACTGAATGTGTATATTAAGAGCTATTTGAAGGGAAACTAAGTTATTGTTATGAAACTGTTACCTCACTGACATATTTTTTTAACATTCTGAAAGCAGTTTATTGTATGTACAACACATTCATCCTATAAATGATGTAAAAAGTGTCTGCTTCAGAAAGAGGGAAGTCCTTGACAGTGCTTTCATCTAGTGGTGGAATGAAGCAAGAACTTGCTGCAAAGAGGTGGGTTTACTTCTTTTCAAAGATGCTGAATGTCCTTTTTTTATATGAGATGAGATAAGGTAGGATATGACTGTTTTGACCTTGCTGTTCGCAGTTTGAGTATTTATATCAAAAGCACACATTCTGTTATTTAAATGCAAAATAATGTAAGAACAAGTGAATAAATTAAGGGATCTTTTATGCTGAAAGGACGAGCTCTGCCTTGATCTTTCTTCTTACTTCAAAGTGAAATGAATAGATAAATTAGAGCTGTGAGCGTGTATTCGTGCACACTCACAAACACTGTGCATACACACACGGTGAGGCACACCCATGAATTTTTTCAACAGTGTTTTTTTTTTTTTTTTTTTTTCAGTTCCAGTTGCTGTGCACTCAGAAAAACCAAACCAGTCTCTATAGCAACAGATGGCTGAATAAGCGGTGGTGCAGCGACAAATGCAGACACACTGAATTAATATAACCTATTTTACCCTCTTTGACTATTTCATATGGTAGAAGCAGCCATTTTTATTCAACAGTTACCCTTACAAAAAAATGAAAATACAAACAGAACCGATGCAGATAGAAAGGAAATCTCTTATTTGGCCAGTTTTTCTCCCTGTTCGTTATGATATCACAATCAAAAAAATCTTTGCATAGTTGTGAATTTCAGAGCAATATGAATGTTTTTGGCTGAAGACACTGTTGTTTGATGAGGAGGACAGACAAGGGAGAAAAAGAGCAGGCAGATGGGAAGGTGAGGCGTGAACCTGGAGAGAAGCACAGATGGAGGATGAGTCATGTGACTTGTTTGTGGAGTGGCAGGCAGGGATTTGGAAAGAGCCCAAGATGAGCCACTGGACAGACCATGACACAGGAATGCCTTGATTTTCTACAAAAATCCAATACTTTTCTAATTTGTAGACTTAATGACCCAATGTGGTACCGCGGCTTCCAGCCAGTGGCAACGATCCAAACGAGTCCAGGTTGAAATGTGATCAGGGGCCGGTTTCATAAAGGCGTTTCAGACTGATCTACTGTGGGAAATCAGCCTCAGTTTTACTCTTACATTTGTTTAATGCAAGTTAGACAGTTACACATGAATAAAGCCTGGCTTATTAGCAACCCTACCCCGAGGCAAAGTTAGCACTAAAACCTCTGTTACCATGGTAACTGTCAGTTAAACTAACCAGTGATGCCAACGGATAAAAAGGAGGAGAAGATGGTGCCCTCACTCTCAGTATTAGTGACTAGTTTGTGTTGTTTTAATGTTTTAATTATATTTGGGGACAAGAAACTAGAAGAAAAGCAACAGTCATCCTCAAACCTGAGTAATTTATAGGAAATGTAAGGGCTCTGCATTATGTCCTGCTATATTAAAAATGCAGATAATGTCAAGAAATGTGCCTGTATTTGTCACTTTTGTATTTCCAATGAGTGAACGGATCATAATCTAGTTTTATTAACGGAGCACCTTCCCTGCCTGTGTGTATAAACTGATTTCCATACGGAGAACTGATATGAATATGAATTCTTAGTGAAAATTCTTACATTCACTCCCGAGTTCATCAATACCACCCTTCTGCAACATTGTGCAACACCAGCTACAAGCAGGTCCCAGCAAAACACTGGAATACACATACATAATGACCCTTAACAGTACACTGCACCGTCAGATGATGTTGTGAATGTCAGTAGAGTACCTGGATTTTGTCATTAAAATATATAATGTTTCTAGCTGGATTGAACTGAAATGAGCAGTTTAACCCTTAAAGACCTTGATCTATTTTTGCAGTGACTTCAAAATGAATCTAGGTTCTAATCTAAGTGATTTAGCACCATTTACTAGTTTATATTATCCTGTGCATTTTGCATTTCTGTCAAAATCAGGTATTTTCCTTTAATTTACCGATCATGTAGATGTTCACAGAAGGTCAGAGTAAATGCAAAGATTATTATATAGAGAAAATGATGTTTCTATAAACCTGAGAAACTGCATTTTACCTGAATTATTTCAATGCATTTATAGATTGAAAAGCTATTGAACATTTTAAACTGGTAAATGTTTTTGATTGCCAGTGGCTGGTTGAGCCTTTGAGGGTTAAAGTCGTGGCATGATGGGTCAAAAAAATGTCCTAATTTACCCAGAATTCAATGCAAATTAGTCCTAGTTTCTCTCCAGGGTCCCAGACTGTGGACACACTATCAGTCTGGTCAACAAACTCTGTCGAGAGCATTAAACCCAAGCTTTTAATTATGTGTTTTTTGCACTTGACTTATATCTAATATGCATGGCTTTTGCTCTAATGTTGGGTTCACTCTGTTTAAAAGATCTGAAGTGCTATATAATTAACATTTCACTAAACCGCTTTGTGCAACCGATACATTTTAACATCAAATTTAAGTCTATTAGTTAGATTTAAGCCTTGGTCAAAGTCTATCTTTGTGAAACCGGCCCCTGGTGAATTTCCACAGTAAGAAACCCATAAGGAGTGCACTGGTATTCCCTGATTGTAGAAGAATGCATGATAGATCATAACGGTAGTAAAAGATGGTCTGACGAGTGTCACATCCATGCTGCTCTCAGTCTGAGTACAGTTCGGCCCCATTCCAGCTATAATTAATGTGGCCCTGACTGCTATCACCCTCTTGTTTTAAATGTGTTGTATGGCACATTTCCAAGTCATTTACACTGCACTTATTGAAAGCATAGCTGACAACATTTATTCACTGTGGTAACAAGTCCAGCCCATCTCTCTGATAGTTTCTCAGCTGTCTGAATACAATATCAGCTGCACTACAGAGGCTAGTGAGTTTAAAACATTTTGCTGCATAAATTTGGTGTAATAGCAAAACTCCAGTGAAAACTACAGCAGATTTGTTGTTCTTCCAGACTTTTATACCAAGTGGGTGCTCTTAATACAATCTGGTCGATGCATGAGTTAAATCTTAACCTAAAAAGATTTATATTATATGTTTTTTTTTTTTTTTAATCTCTTTTACATTTTCTGAATATATCCTTTTGCTCATTGAGTGTGCTGAAGGCCTTTATTGGCACTGACGAGGTTTTTTTCAGCCCGCAGGAGTTTTTGGCTGATCTCAATCAAAACGTCTTCAGGTATCAAGTTATACAAAAGAAATGCTATTCTTACACTTCTCAAGGACAGGAGTGTCTCTTGCTCTCTCATGCAATAAGATCTACATAAGGATGCAGGATATAGTTCTCATTGTGGTCTAATACCTCTGTGGTACATCTAAAAACAGTGTCCGTTCTTCTCTAAAAGGCAGGTAGAACTCTTGAATGCAGTCTAAAACTTGTCGGGGGCCCAACATGAGACCCTTGACAATAGTTCATTGTAGACTTCTGTTCCTGTGGCACCGTGCTGTGACAGATCCTGGATGTAAAATCCACTCTGGCTTGTAAAAATGTTCCACTTTCAGCTTCTCGACCACAGGGAAACCATCAGTTCTCGCTTCTTCACTTCATTACCTTCATACTTTAGTACATCCCCCTCTTTCTCCAAGAAGAAGCTTTGATACTTTCATCTTTTTGTGCAACACTCAAACCCTTTTATTTTGGCGGTATGACTACTAATGGTGCACCTCTCCGTGGCCTCCACATTAGCACTTGGGCGTCGTTGGCATTTGGCCTCCCTAGTGCATTGGGAGGAATTGGCTCCTGGTAATTGAGGATGTGCGGCTGCTCTTGGTAGGGCCGTCCCACCAACGAGGCCCGTGAGCCCAGAGGCATATCTGGGTCCACAGCGATGTCCACTCGCATGCGCCACCGCACCGTCTGCAACACAATACGCTCCTGAAAGAGGACGGATGCAAAATGTCAATACATGAACACACAGCGGAAACTATTTTAAGGTCACGAAGAGCGTTCGGTGAAGTGCTCTGATGTGCATTACATCACCTTCTACTAAAACATGGGGTTAAAAGGGTGTTTTATTTGGCTTTAAAATCTGGATCAAATAAACCTTGATCTAATGTCTGGCTTCTGCTGCAAGTCAGTAGTAGTTTTACTTAGATCTGCTAGCAGTGTTTACGCTCCAACTATTTACAGAGCACCCTAAAAAACAATGTTTAAAGTACATACTAATAAACTTAAATTACTATACAGCAAAATTAATAAATATAGCCACTTTTATCTTATATCCTCTATTATTTTGTGTTATAAACTCACAGCAAGAAATGAAGACTTACTGGATATGTAATTCTAGCTTTTCCCTCTAAAATGTTTATGTCTACATTTGTCTGCATCCAGTAAAAACAGATCAGCTCTACCTCTTTGCTATTTAAATGATGAAGAAAAAAACTGATTAACATCTCTTTGATTGGAGACAAAAGACTCTGCTGCAAAGACAGGACACGTAGCTAAACGCATTGTGATACACATTTTGTGCTAGACTGACTTCTGGAGGGAATAGACTCTGCTCAGGAGAGCTGGAGGCAGAGATGAGGTAATTTGTAACTTTATACCAGAAAGCGAAGTGCAGGAGCAGCTGATTACATCACAGTCAGACTGTACGTAATGCAAGAGCATTTTTAAAGATTTACAGGTAATGTTTCCATTTTTTACTGAAAAAAAAAAAACAAAAACAAAAAAAAAACCCCAACACATATGTATCTACCAGTCTGTCTTATGGATGTTATGTTTTGGAGTGTAAGTAAGGTTATATTATAGCACGAAAACTGACCTCTGTCCACATGCACTTGTGTATGTATTGAAAATTAAAAGAACCTCAGAATCTTTCTTCAATGAATGACCGTTAATCCATCCATTAATCCAATAATTTAGAATAGAGCATTTGGTCATTATATTTAATTCATGACAGGGACATTAAAACTGATTAAAAAAAATAAAAAATAAAATAATAATAATGATAAAAGAAAAAAAAAATAGTGTCATATTACATGCAATAATTACTCTCATTACTTCCATTATAAATATCAAGTGCAATGTTGTCTGTTATTACATCATATTACTTTCAATATATTGTCAATAACATTTTCTATCTAAGTTTATTTATTTTTGACTGCATATTTTACTTTGACTGATATCCTACAAGGCATAACTGTTAGGTTAATTACTTACTTTTGATGCTGTTGTTTTTATTCTGATGTTTGTTTGTTTGATCAACATCTGACAGAAGAATTTCCTTCAGGATCAATAAAATTCTATCTTATCTTGTAAAATCATAAAACTGTTATGAGACTGTTATCATGATGCAATAATCCATCACAACTGCACCTGTAAATGCCCACTGGGTGAAACAGTTTTGTCCATGTGTTTTGGCCGTACCTTTGTGACAGAGTTCATGGCCACCAACCAGGTGATGAAGCTCTGGTCCCTGGTGATGTGGGTCAACATGGGTGTGTTGCTGTTGCTGATGGGCACAGCCCAGGTCACACTGGGGTAAAAGTTGTCATTCATGCTGACAGTTAATCGAGATGGTTTGGATGTAGGGCCGGTCAGGGTGACAGTCTCGGTGGTGTTGCCGTACCAGGGGTAACTGACGCCGTCTGAGTCGCTGATGGCCTTGACCCGACCTTCTCGTAGCTCTGGTAACTCCCAGCTGGACCTGCAGCAGTGAACAAAGGAGAACAGAGTGAGAAAGTGCAAAGAGATGTGGACTAAATGTTCTGTTCGTGTGAAGGAGAGAGCGTGAGAGGGGGTCATGGTGACTAGTGGTGGGACAAAATATCAATATGTATTACTTCCCTCGTCATACATCGTCAATACAGCGCCAGCAAATATCAATATTCTTATTACCTCTGCAAAGGAGGCTATGTGATCACTTCCGCTAGCCTGTCAGTCAGCAGCATTACAAAAAACTCCACCGAATTTTATGAAACTAGGTGGAGGTGTAGAGCACGAAACAAGGACGAACCACTCAAGTTATAGAGCAAATCCATAAAAAGCCTGGAAATGTTCTTCACTTACTTTAACATTTGATAGGCCTTGGGCTAACTTAGTAAATCCAGTTAAATGAAAATATAAACAGTGGAACCAAATAACATAAAGCAGGAAAAGTGGTCGTAATCTGTGATTTGTTTGTGGTTTAATAATAATGTAGAATGAGAGTGGACTATTGGCCTTGGTAGAGGTCTGTGCTAGTTAAAAATGCTCTAAATAGACTCTCCTACCACTCTGCATCATCAGAGGCACTACTTCTTACATGAGGAAATGTTTTACTCAATGTGTGTTAAAACATCATAAAGTTAAGGCGCTCTTTTGTACATTCTATTACCTCAAGCTATCCAGTTTGGTGTGTACTCTGCTCTCTGCCTTTTCACAGGTGCTTATTTTTCTGCTTCAGTTGCAAACACACTGTGATATATCATGGATCTACCATGGTTACAGCATGGTTACACAACACGTTTATACAACCCAAGAAATCAAAGAAAATAAAGTAGAAATATAATATAATATAATATAATAACAGCAGCTATGTACAGTAAATAACATGTGAATGTATGGATAACATGAGTAAAGTGTATATGATGCAGACAGGATATGACAGAATGTAAACATGAGTTGTACAGTACCGGAAATTTTAGATTTACAGCTGTTATTGCAGAGCTGTAATGACTAAATACATAGAATTAATGTATTCTAGAATGGCGTGTTCTGTTTTATTACATCGGTCTGTTCATGCTAGATGCTGTGTGCAGGGTTCAGTCTCTTTCTTTTAAGGAACCTGAACCTGAAAACATGATTCACATTGATTTGTCTGTGGAAGAGGGAATTAAAAATGCAGATATGACAATTCACAATGCATGTTTGCAGGTTTGCGTTCTGGAGAGACAATGAAATTTGCAGGAAAAGTTTGGGAACTGTTGTCATGGATGTTGCCTTGCAATGTATGAAGTACCCCAGAAGTGCGGCAACACACTGCATCTGATTGTGTCAGAGATACACTTACATGCCAATATCCCCATAGGTGTTGTAGAACTCCATCTGGGTACACGCCTGGATCCAGCCCACTACCCAGGTTTCATTGCGGGGCACTGGTGGCATCACAACTCCGGCTGAGGCCCTGAAGTAAGGTGTCTTGTAACGGAGCACAATTGGGGAGTTCTCCTCAATGATGGTGGGACACTGGTCAATAGAGGCTGACACTTCATACACCACAATGTTCTCCCGTCTGATGCGGGGCTTGCATGCGATGCTCTGAATACAGCCCATAGTGCAGGCGACAAGCAAAATGAGCAAAATCAGAGAAGAAGGGAGCAAATGATACCTGGCCAGTATGCACATCAGTCCCCTCCGGGTTCCACCCTTGCCTGAAGAGTAGATTTATCTTTTTAATTAATTGCCCATCATCGCTGATTGGTTGGGAGGGTAAAAAGGAGAGAAAAATGCAGGCGAGGAACACAGTCACCTATGAGAAGCATCCATCATCATATTCTCGGGATGGTATGGATGGAGGTGAGAGCGCAGTGGGGACTGTGAGGAGGGGAAGTATCACAGATCTCCGCAGCCTCCTCCCCCCGGTCTGCCTGCTGACTGCCGCACTGCCCTTGGCGCTCGTCCCCAGAAACTGCAATCTGGCCTCCCCTATAGGCTGCTGCTGCGTCTCCGCCGTGCGTCCGGAGGCTCCTCTGGTCCCGATCGAGTCCACACGTCCGGCTGCACGTCGGTGCCCCTTGATCCTGCTGCTCTGCTCCCGGCTCTGCGCTGTCATGTCAAGTGGCGACAGGGCAGCCAGGTGCGTCAGAGGAGGGGGGCTGGATGCCTTTTGTTTGCTTGGCTTTTCTGTGTTAGCCCTACATTCGCGCGGCACCCTCAAAAAAATAAAACGCAGCACTGGCCCTTCATCACTTCGGCTACATGTAAAGAAGCTGCAGAGTATGTCTCATAAAAGATGTGCTATGACAGGCTTTTTAATGTTTTCCTGCCACTGTGTTTCCATTCTTGGGGATGCATGAATGGTGCATCATGAATGGAGGCAGCGAGGCAGCATAAACGTGCAACAAAACACAGACTATTATTACCCGCGGAGTCGCTCTGATTTGCGTGGCTTCGTGCGCGCTTTGTGTCCTCGGTGCTGGGTGAGCATCACAGCCCGGAGAGCATCTTCCAGCCGCGGGTTGTTCGGTTTGGAGGTGCTGATGCTGGAGAAGCAGGGGAGGGGCGTCACCCGACCTCTGCATTGAAAAAAATAACAAGTGCGAGTGGGCGCGGCTACGTGCCTGCGTCACTCCCTTCTCGCGCTCCCATTGGCTGCTGAAGTCAACAGCGGAAGAGGTGTCGTTTGAGTCACCGATACTGACACGCATTCACCGGTTAGCTCGGCTCATTTTCGGCCCCCCCACCCCTCCTCAGTTCAAGCCTGTTCACCTTGGAAACTTGGTGGTGGTGGTTGTGGTTTATGATCAGCCGTTTTGTCGGTTACGTGTCTCAGAGGGCGCCGAGCTTGTTGTATCGGGTATCGCAGATGATGAAGCCGCAGGTTGTGTTCGTGCTGGGCGGGCCTGGCGCCGGCAAAGGGACCCAGTGCTCCAAAATCGTGGAGGTACGAGTGATGGCGAGAGATATAACAATGGAAACTATCGACTTTTAAGTGTTAGGCTTTAACAGACCATGATTTACATAGTTTTTTGTGGATATCGGTATGCTTGAGCTTCCATAACCTGCTTATTCATATAATACATTACTATTACATTGACTTCCGGTTGTCCTCTAAAACGAACCTGTGTATTAGCATGTAGCTAGCTAGCTACACTGGAGACCCTGTTGTACTTGTGGAAGGAGCATTAAAACCCTTTATTTAAGTAAAACTACCAATATTACTCTGTGGGGATATTTCACTTAAAGCTCACTTAAGTGAAAGTATTATTTAAAGTACTGTACTTGGCGCCAGTAACCATTATAATGATCCTAGTGTTTAACTGTTACATGTCACTGCTGCATTTATGTACATTTTGCATTTATTTGATGTGGATGTTTACGGTTGTACTGGTTTTAAGTACTTTACATAATACTGGGTAGTTTAATCTGCTGTTGCTGTATGTGATTTATCAGTCTGAGTTGTTGAGAAATGCCTAAGATCAGTGTAGATATGTAAAAATCCTGCAGATCATTTTAATTATTGAGTGATAGTAGATTAAACTGATTTAAGAAGCTGATGTAGGAGTGTAACTGTACTTATGTGCTGTACTCAAGTAAAAATTGGAGGAGGTGAATTATTTCTTTTTACCACAACTCAGGCAAATATTTCTGTGATGCTGTAGTTACAATTTGTCATCCATTCTAGTGAAAAATGTGAATCTAAAAATGTATTTATTATCAATTAATGTAATAAACTGAAGGCTAAAGTGTTTCTATATGGGTTGAGAAATTTGATGTGCCTCCTAAATCAAACAAAATCTTTTAAAGCCATCTTGGATTAGAAGGAATGTAGAATGTCATAGGTCTTTTTTGTCTGATGTCATGAAAAGACCTCACAAGACAGCAATGCTACAAACATATCACATATAATCCTATAACATTTGGTCCATGGTTGTAGAATGAACTAACAAGCAGCAAATAAACCTGTAGAGCTGCAAAATGAATCCAAAAAGATAATATGTAAAAGTAAAACACTGATAAAGACAATTTTACTCCACAGTGACTACTCTTTTATACATAAAGTACACTTCATTGATGTCTATTGAACTTTTACTCGTGGAATATTTTCACAGGTTGGTATTTTTACACAAGTAGGCTGAAGGATCTGCATTCTTCTTCTATTGTTGGGAAAAAACCGGATACAAATGGAGCCAGCAGGAAAAACCTGACATTCATGTCATGCTGAAACATTGATTATTTTTATGGGTGGAGTTTTATCATGGTCATGACACTTGGCTAATACAGACTTTGAACAAACAGAGGCAGATGATGACGTAGACGTTTGCTGCATCACACCATTCGGGTGGACTGCATGAAGAACAAACATACTGATAGCACTGATATTATATTTACTTCCACGTAGACTGCAAATGAGTGGCACTGCTTGTTATCTTAAAATGCAGTTTTGTTTTCTGTTCATCCACCCTATGAAGAGGTGTACTGATAGCCTACAAGTACAAAATATTTGAGCTGCAGCTGATGAATATTGACATTGTCTGTTATTTCTCAATTAAATGATAAGCTGTTTAGACAAAAATGGTTTAAAGACGATGATGATCCTCTCATGTTTAGTCCAAAACTCAGAGATATTGACTTTAAACTTACAGTTCTGTGAAAAAGTCTTGAAAAAGCCACCTTTTAGCTTTGTTGTTTTTGCTGTGCTTTAATGAGCATACATATTTATTTCTCATCCTCTTCTCTTCAGATACAACAAGAAAATACAGGTAATGTGTGAACAGCCTTAAAACACACACAAAAAACTGAACTAAATGGGTTCTAAAGGTTAAAGTGACTATTTAATGTGACCCTTGACCCCATAACAAGAAGCAGACCAAACAGAAACATCTAACATGTGTTGAGTGAAACCTGGTATAAAACATCAGAAAATAAATGCAATAAATTTCAGATTGTCAGAACAAAAGGGTTAAAAGCATTTTAAGTACAAAGGGAGGCCACACTAAATACTACAACTTTGGTTTATAGAAGCTGTTTTAATGATGTACATACTTCACATATATCCAGATTGGATCTTAATATAGAGACTGAGAAATGCTTGTGTGTGGTCATTACAACTTTTGCACAGTACTAGGAAAAGTGAAGAAATCAAGAAAGAGGCTAGAATCATAGAATTTCACCTTTTTATGAATTACTCAAACCAGTTAATGGATTGTGGTGATTATTGTAATAGCTGAAGACTATCTTGTTGGTCGCAGTTCTAGTTGAGCTAGTTGAGATCAGTGCCTGCTGTAAATCTAGGATTAATTACTGATGCTAAGCAAAAGAAGTCATGTATTTTCTAAGCTTTTCAAACCTGTAATTTATTTGACACTGAGTCCTACAACATCAAGAAGAAGCTGCATGAGTTTTGACTTAGTTTGTCTTAAAAAGCCTAAAAAAAAATTTAACAACCAAAACTTGTAAATATGCCGCTTTGATGCTCCTCTGAAAGTCAGTCCGACTGTATGAAAGCTCGCGCAGTTGCAAATTCACCGTGACTCTTTGATGTCTGTATGTGCATTAGACTGAGAGACAAACTGCATGAGAGAGACTTTATAACTACCTCTGTTCATGGGCGGTACTGGATGTTTCCTTCCCTGCCAGTACGACGGTTATTCCTGGCTTACTGCTATGTATAGAGGCTTCTTTCATTCAGTAGACAAGGGCTGACTTTTTTCCTGCCTCTTAGTAAGAAGGATTCAACCATCTGTAAAGGCTGACCCTTCCACTCCAGTGTTCTACTGCTAATAAGCATGCAAAGTGCACTTCAAGTCAGTTTTCATGAGAAATACCCAACATATGTGTGCATATTTTTAATTGTCTGTGTGTTTGTGTCACTCAGAATTACAACTACACCCATCTGTCAGCTGGGGACTTGCTGAGAGCAGAGAGAGCTAGGGAGGGGTCAGAGTATGGACAGCTCATCGCAAACTACATCAAGGAGGGCCAAATTGTCCCTGTGGAAATCACCATCAACTTGCTCAGTAAGGTATGCACAAGAATGTAAGAGGTAAATCGTGACTGTCCGCCTGAAAACGTGTACAGTCTTGGAAAAAAATTGTTAGACCACCCCTTGTTTTCTTCGATTTCTTGTTCATTTTAATGCCTGGTCCAACTAAAGCTACATTTGTTTGGACAAATATAATGATACCAACAAAAAGAGCTCATAGTAGTTTAATTTCAGAGCTGATATCTATCCATTTTCCATGTTTTCTTGATAATAACCAA
>JAPQRP010000011.1:5916572-5935321 GCA_037367295.1 Apogon hyalosoma
AAAACAGTGCTTTTATTCATTCCATGTTTTCTTTTCTGTCTGTTTTAGTCACATGATACACACAGGCGTTAGTACTTGTTTGCATAACCATTGTTTTTGATGACTTTTGATGGGCTAATATTTTTTTCCGCAGCTGTATTCTGACTGGTCTGTGCAACTCGGTTGTAACTCCCAATCTTTGAAACTGCTTTGAATCCTGGAAAACCAGTCCCTGTCACAATTATTAGGGCATTTCATGATGACAGTTGAGTTGACCACAGTCATTACCATCAGGGTCTGTCTCCTTTCTGTACCTACCTGGCCCTCTTTCATAGACTTGCACAGAAATAGTTGAATTTTTGATTCCAAGAAGGATCCATCTTATGATGCCATATATTGATATTCTACAACTATCTAAACTTCCAGATGCTGCTATAACTCACCCCCATTTACCATCATCTTGCACTAGCAATATTTCCTAAAAATCACATCAAAGCTCTAGTGTCTTAATAGTGTCTTTAATATGTATCCAGCTCCATATAATGACCAAACATGACCTTCGACTGGAACTCATTTGAATATCATGTTGGGAAATACAGCAAAATCATTAGGTTTGACTTAAAATCTAAAATAACATTCTTGCCTACCTTGTAGATTCTATTGCTTGAAATATGTTGAACACACTATATTTATACATAATATATATCAAGCTTTAGAATCTATGAGAAGGGCAAGATGTTCATTTTCAAGGCAAACTAAGAATTTTTAAAACTTACACATTACATGCAGAAGTGAATGGAACATCCCAACTGATCACCTAAACATGTCTTATTTACAAATGTTTGTTGTTGTTTTGATCATAAGTAGCTGTTGCTTTATTGGAACTCCTTTCTACTTAAGTAAATCATGTCACGATTAATCCAAAACAGTTTCATTCTTGGTATTAGACATTATCAGGCTAAAAGGGATCGATTTTGGAGATGCTTGACATTGCCGTTTTGCTTCGGTAACTGAGTCATGCATCACTGAACATGGTCCAAAATGATTTTCTAGACATGATTATGCATTTTACTGAGCCAGACACATCTATTTTTGAAATAAATCCAAAATGGGCAAAACCGATAGAGTACCAGAACATTTTCTTAATTAACATGTATAAAAACAGCAAGATTAAACTGTTTATCTCCATTGTGATCACTACTTCCCTGTCCTTTTTCTAACCTGGTATGTGTTTAGAATACTTTACTCAATTTCTATTTTTAGATAGAATATTTTTTGTAAAATATGACACACATGCAAGTCTTAACCAATCCAACCAGTCCAACCAAAAGGGATACTATTTTTGCATAATAAAATGTATAGACAGTTATTATTATTATTATATGTTTAAACCTATTTCTCTTGACCAGCAAAATTATCGGGTGACCAGGGTTAACGTGTCATGGCCAATATCACGGCCAAATTTGTTCATCTTACCTGTATTTATTCTAAAGCTATGGTGCAGACATAATCCCAAATACACACAAACAGATGGCACCGACCTCCCTCCTCACAGTCTGACTCCGTTGACGTCATCTCAACATGTCGTCTTCATCTGAGGGACAATTTACCACCAACATTGTATTTAAGAAGCTTCTAATACTTGACTGACAAAAGTTGTTTAAACAGAAAGGCAGCCAATAAATGTATCTTATTATTCGTGTTATGAAGTTAAATGCATGATTTGTTTGTTTGGTTAATGGCACTGGCGGTATCCTGTAGTCAGTTAATAGCACGCTACATGTAAGTTCAACCACAGAACACGGAGTCCAATGAATTTTTTATTATTATTTTAAAACCTAAAGAATCTTTTTTTTATTTATTTATTTTTTGAGATATTTGTGTCACATTACTGATTTGTTTTGTGAATAACTGTAACAAGCAGGATAATGTCCAACAAGCCCTCAAGGGTTAGGGTTAGGGTTAGATTTTCTTTTATTCTTTGTTTATATTTTTGTTGTACTTTTTATATTATTGTTTTATTTCTATTGTCTTTTTTTATGCTAAGGCTGTAATGAGGTGAGATTAATTTTATAAGCTCCACAGGGTTTTCTGATCTTACCTGCACAATCTGGTTCTTTGCTTGTCCTAATGTTTGATTTGTTGATGTATGCAAAATAAATAACTAAAAATAAAATTAAAAAAAAGATCCTGTGTTACTCTGCTAAGGTTTATTTCACAATAATGACATGCCCATTGTTTATTAAACTATTATTAGGCTTATACTATAATATAAGAATGAAGTGCAAAGATACATAATTTCTGACAGTTTTTCATGAACTACAGTGCAGTCAAACCCAGAGCTATGTGGGTTTCATTTGGGTGCTCCCACAATCCAAAGAGGTTAATTGGGCACTACATTGCCACTACAGAGTGAATACGTTACAAGATTGTGACAACTTAAGACAGGACTGTAGTGTAAAATAATAGTCTTGTTACTTACAGTGCTTTTTTGTTCTTTTTTGTCTGAATTTCTGCTTCTAAAGTTGTTTTGAATGAACACAGTGAAATCACTTCACAAAATGATTATTACTTTTTATTTTTCTTTCTGTTCCTAAGGCGATGGACGAAACCATGCAGGAAGATGATAAAAAGTTCCGTTTCCTCATAGACGGCTTCCCTCGCAATGAGGACAACCTTCAGGGCTGGAACAAGGTCATGGATGGGAAAGCAGATGTCAAATTTGTGCTTTTCTTTGACTGTAGTAATGAGGTATGCAAAGACGCTTTTTAAGTAAAACCCTCTTAGCGCCTATCAGATCCATAGAGTGCTACACTGATATTCAAGGAGCTGTTATATTATGTATGTGTCTGTTTTCCTCAGGTTTGCATCGAAAGGTGTCTAGACAGAGGGAAGAGCAGTGGACGCACAGATGACAACAGAGAAAGCTTGGAAAAAAGGTAGAATCCTGCACCACTCAAAAAAAATCTTGACCTTTGTTTTGTTGTTGGTTTTGCATTTTCTACCACTATCTATTCTATCTTTTATTGATTTCATGTACTTATTTCCCTTCTGTCTGTCTGTACACCACATGTGTATGGATTTCTCTGACCCATTTAACTGACTGTTGGACACCTGCATGTGTGTTTTTGACCTAATTTGTGTCTCCTTCAAGTCCCCTGTGTCATGTGACCCCAATAACAGGCATATTTTTCTTTGATGCAGAATCAAAACCTACCTGCAGTCTACACGACCAATCATTGAACAGTATGAGAAACAGGGCAAGGTGCGCACTATAGACGCCTCTCGTTCTGTGGATGAGGTGAGTACAAATCACTGACAGTAAGGAAACACAGTGTTGCATCTCTACGCCAGAGTTAGAGTTCTGAAGGGGTGTTTTAGGGTTAAATCATGGGAAAGATACAGATTGGTGACAAATGAAAGGAAAAATGCTGTGGACCAACACCTTAGTAAGACACTTGGGGTCAGATTTACTAAGGCAGTGCAAAAAAATAGGGACGCACCGATGCCAATACCAGTATCAGGTATGGGTCCGATACTGAGCACATGTACTTCTACTCGTACTCGTAAAAGTGTTCCGATACAACGAAATCTATACCACTTTACACCGGCATGATGTTCACCTCATAGTACAGCAGGTACGCAACGGCGGAGTAATGTCAGCAGCGTGGAGATTTTTCAAAATAAACAACGGTGACAAAAGTGACAGTGACTGCAAGATACGTTAAAGACACAGACCGATACAGACGGAGCGTTCTGTCCATCCTCTGTGTACATTCTGCGTGTAATTCTGTCTGTTTTTCGGGAGCTAACGAACACATACCCAGGCGGAGAATACGGAGCAGTATCACCGGGAACCGTGGAGGTAGAGGAACTTTTCAAACTGTGTGAGTTAGTGAAAAACTACTGACATATTTGTGACAACTACTCTCATCAATATCAACATTAGTATCCACATTAGTATAACCTCCTCTGTTGTCATCATGCTTGTTATTACTGACTTTCTTTTTCTTCTCAAAAAACTTTAATCTTCTTCATGGTATTTGGTAAGTATGGTTAATTAAGAGCGGCGCCCTCTGGTGGATTGATTGAAAAATGCTCATTCCAACGCATAAAATGTCAGTACCAGCACTTTGTTACTGTCAGACTAATGACAATGACAATAAAGCACATTTTCAAAAGTAACTAAGAACTGTTATGGTTTTATTAAGTACTCATATCAGCAAGTACTCAAATTTAAGTACTTGTACTCGGTCTAGAAAAAAGGGGTGTCAGTGCATCCCTACAAAAAAAAAAAAAAACAGATGGTGAATGGAGCAGCCTGTATACAAATTTATGAACACAGATGTAACCAGTTCATTTCATTAAGACTACACGTAAACACATCTGATGAGGGATGCTAGGATTCCACTAACAACACAGACACAGCTTGTTACTGTAATGTGACAAAAACAAATTTAGGTGTTACACATGTTTGCTCCAGGAAACAGCAACACACACCTAAAAGAGGCAGTAGGAGGAGGATATTTCTGTAGTAGAACTGGAAGTGTTTGTGGATGAGTGTAGCCAAGTCTAAAATAGTGGCCTAAAACACTTTAACAACACAATGTCGAACCTGTTAAAAAAGGCCAACTGAGAGCAGGAGGCATCTTCCATAGAGGAAATAAAAGAAGGTGGCATGGTGTATGCTGTAAAGGAGAAGTGACATTTCTGACCGCCACTGGAGTGAATTTTGACTTTACATCCACTCAGTCTGTGTGGTTTATCAACTGTTGTTTTTGAATATCAACAGTAGAGCAGAAGCACAGTGCAATATCTGCATCACCAACAGAACCAGGAAAAATACTTTAAATTAAGATTTTTTTTGTTTCATGTATTGCATTTAGAAGCCTTATGACTTTATATTACAGTAAAATCTCTGCTTGACATGAGTTGTGGAGCCTCCTGTGATTTGCTAACGTTATATAAGAGGCTCTTTTCAGCACTCATCACAGGGCCAGGAACAATGCGGGTGAAAATGTGGACTGTTTTGTAGTTGATTTATTCTGAGATCACCTTCCTTTGCTATTCAGATTAATTAAAAGGAAAGGAGCAAAACCACTACCATGTGCTCTCTGATCTCAGGGACATAAATGGATTGTAAAAATGAATTACAACATGCTTTTTTTTATGTTAAATAATGTAAATCAACAGACAGAATCATCTGACTCATTTAAATACGTTAATATAAAACTCCTATGCACTTAAGCCACATGCAAACATCACTGTTTCCATGTCTTTTCTAACTAACTTTACCACACCCCTTAAGTAAATCTCAGCAGTAGCCTTTTATTTCCAAACAATGGTTTGCCCTGAATGTGTCAGCTAGGAACTCGTATTAATGATGGCAAACAAGTCTCGACTATGATACACATCACAAATAAGTAGTGGAAACTTTGTCATGAGCAGTAGTTTCACTTGAAGACAGTTTCCAGAAACCAGTCCCTGATTGTTGATACCTGGTCCTAAGTTTGAAGTTCTTGATCTGAGGCATTTTATACGGACTTGAACTCTGAGAACTCGTGTATGCTTTTCTTCACACATCAAATCCAGAGCAGTCAGGAAAAAAAAGAAGAAAAACAATAGATCTTGCTTGTGCAGGGCTGCAGCTGTTGAAGGCTTTCCCTATGGATGTTGCTCCAGCTGTAGAAGTGGCAGCTTTGTACCGCTCTAGTATGTGATCATCAAAGTCTGTGCAAGCACACACATACGCACCTCGCCTGTGTGCGGTGACATCCATTGAAAACTTGCATATCGCATCCAGGCAGATCATAATCAAAGATCCACCTCGGCTGCAGCCACAATCGCAGCAGCAGCAGCAGCCGAACTACAATCCCAGTCACAGCCTTGAAAACACTGTGCAGAGATAAACCGACCTCCACTGTTGCATTAATACCTTCTTCAGTATTGCTTCACTACATCTTAAATCATATTATAAATCATGTTAAATAAAGTGGGGGCGATATAGAAAATCCACATAAAAACAGAAAGCAGCTTTGTTCGTTTACTCTGTTTCTTAGCAGACAGTATATTTAATGTTCTGTCTCGTCAACATCTCTTCACTTGTAAATAAATAGATAAATAAAAGGACTATATCTGTTCCTGCTGTTGCCTGCAGCACAGGCCAGAAATGTCTGGATGCATCTCGTGAATAATGATGCGATTTTAATCCTGTTTTGATGCACAAGCACACTCTAGAAAAGGCTTTAAAAAAAGCATTAAAATGTAAGACGAATATCTAAGACTGGTCTATACTTTTTTTTTTTTGGCAGTTTTCTGCTTCAGAGATAAAATGTGCTAAATCTTACACACAGTGCTGGTGGACTAGTATTTCAGGATAATAAGGTGCTACATTTGGAATATATAAATAAGTTTATGTACATTTATATAATATAATCATTAAAATGTATTCTAATGTGCAGATATTTCTATTGATTCACGGAATTACAAAGTCTGACCCAGTACTGTAGCTTGAAAACGACTCAGCACTTTTGACTGAATTTTCCTCTATTACTGACCCAAACTGTCACCATTAAATAATAATAAAGTTTATTTATATAGCACTTTTTGCAGAAAGATTTGACAAAGTGCTTTACAATAAAATTGGAAGTAAAATGCGTAGGCAAAAACACACAGCTACATACACAGTAGAGCTGCACAATATATCGTTTGAGCATTGTCATCGCAGTGTACGTAGTGATGTAGGAGGCAAATGAACTCAACGTGTTCTCATCTAATTTCAACCTGGGTGCTTGACACACTGTGCGCAATGATCCACCGATCACAATTGTTCTTAATCAGTTTGCTGAAACAGACCACGCCCCTGCACATGGAGTGACTCGCTGGTAACAACATTGAAAAATGGCAACAAACAAGAGAAAATCACTGAAAAAGGAAGACTTGGTGCCAAAAAGAAAAGCCATGTCAGTTATCTGGAATTATTTCAACTACAAGAAGGATGATACTGAAACACGTGTTCTGTGTCGACAGCGTCTTACAATTGTTGCCACAGCGAAAGGAAACACAACTAATTTGTTTGACCATTGACGTCGGCACCACACAGCTATTTCGTATCGCAATATATATTGCAACATTAAAAAAAATCGCAATGTCATATTTTTCCAGTATCGTGCAGCCCTAATACACAGGCATAGAAATATAAAACCAAACGGTCATAAAACCCACCCCTAACAACAAGCCTGTCTACATAAGAAGCTTTTCAGTGTCGCTACTGTCTTATAACATTTGTGTTATAGATCAATGTTGATGACACACCACTTCATAACCATCATTTATTTACTTATTTATTGGTTTATTTGGTGAGGACAGTGCATATTAATGAACACAGTACAAATAAAAACATTACTTTGTGTAATATGCCGGATTTAGCTGGGAGCTGTTTTCCATCCGTAGTCCTCAACATTTGAAAACAGACTAAACATACAAACAAACAAGACAATACAGTGTATACGACATATGACTATATAAAAGTGTACATCATACAATACAGTATTAATACAATATAAAACTGCCAAGAAGAAAAAATACAGAGATGGGAATGAAACGTTGAGCAGACATCACAGGTTTGATTAGATTTGAACCATTTTTTTTTTAGCTCTTTTTTAAATGACGAAAAGGTGGAGATTTCACGAATAGTCGTTGGGAGACTATTCCAGCTCTTACTGCCTACAAGAGAGATGGTGTTTTGATCTGTTTTAGTTCGTCTGAACGGCACCTCACAGTCCCCTCTACAGACAGATCTTGTACTCAAGTTACTGTCTCTTCGTCTAATAAATTCCTCCGGGGGTGGGGGTGGGGGGCAAGCCATGGAGGGACTTATGGACAAGACAGGTAAATTTGAAAAACTTGAAGTTCTCAAAGCTTAGCAGATTGTTTTTTTCAAGGATTGTGCAGAGATGGATTGAATAGGGTTTTTTTTTTTAGCAAACACCTTGATGGCTTTTTTATAAAGCTGTTCCACAGGTTTCAGTGCAGTTGTACCTGTAAGTGACCAAACTGTGAAGCAGTACTCAATACGAGAAAAGATCATGCAGTGTGGATTATCAGTAGTAAAACGTGCTGGATTGTAGATGGAATTTTGACTCGTCTGGAGGATTTCAACGGAAAAATAGAGTAGCTTGGAGCCCGTAACACTTTGTTCCTGGCTGAAACAAACAAACAAACAAAAAAAATTGTACATTTTCTGGGTTGATGTGTGAACTGTTGTGTGGGTGTGTACGATTCTACAAGCTGGACAGACTCAATGAAGACGACAACAACAAAGAACAGAACAGAACAAAGACAGTAATGGAGGCTGAGAAACCAGTTGAAATTATAATTCGCTGTAAGTGTAATGTCATAAAGGCACTGGTGTTATTGAAGTTATTGCACGTTCTACTGGATTTTAGGTGGATCTTCAAAGTAAACAGACCGGTTTCACTACAATGCAAGACAAAAAAGGAAGAAAAATTAAGGATTAACTCGAATGAAAACACATTGTAATGGCACAGGATGGAATCATATGTTACCATGTTACAGCCCTGTTGTGTGTTACGCACCACCTCCTGTTCATGACGCATTGTTGATTAGAATAAATCCGCTCAAAACCTGTGGAATAACGGGCAGAGTCAAGGTTCCACGAGTCATGAATAGAACCGGTTCAGCAGCTGATTTGGTGGACGAGGCTTACAGTCTCTCACTATGTACCAGTTAAAACTTTAATGTACAAAAAGAACGAGTTGTGCAGTTTACTTCTGTGACCTCTGAGGCATCAGTGATGACCACATGTTGGATTTTACGAACCAGATTCCTTCCTGATACTGAAAATAACGTTTTTTCCAACATCGATTCGGATGTTACTTCATACTTCTTCATTCTGTTTCTGTTATTTGTCCTCCCTTCAACAAAGAAAGCCTCTCAATAAACATCAAAACTGTCACTTCCTTAAAGTTTTTCAGCCCTCATCACATTGTCTTTGAATGAACATGCATTCACACATGCAAATTGATGAAAAAACATGACAAATATCTGCCACTGCCATTGGAGAAAAAACGATATCAGCCAGTATCCGCAATTACGATCTGTCTTTGTTTCTCCAGTTTGTCATGTGTAATAGAAAACAAGTCACAGTACATGTAGACATCACCCCTCTTTGTTTTTGTGTCCCAGCATTTTCTGATTTTTGATTCAAGCTGCATGCAGAGTGAAAGTACTTTTCTTACCACAATAGGTGCAAACATCCCATAGATTTTTTTTGCAGATCAACAACCTTATTTTTACCATTAACCTTTGTAACAGCTGGATGTCTGTATTGCCACATTTCCAGATCAATGTAAAGCTAAGCTGATAAGGAAAATATAATGATTCAGTGCATTAAAAATACTCAAATTCAACTGTGTTTTCTTGAGTTATAAATGTGAGCAGTGCTGTTGTTTTTATATCAGGTAGGTTAACCCATAAAGACCCAGTGCTACTTTTCTGGCAGTTGTAAATTAATTTTTTCTTCGATTTTTAACCTTTCTTAAGCAATGTATCACCATTTATTCGATTATTATGCTCTGTATTTAGCATTTTTTTATGGGTTTAATTAAAAAAAAAAAAAAAAAGTTATAAAATGACACTTTTAGCCATGACACGGTACATTTTGTTTGTCTTTTTCAGGTGTTTGCTGACGTGAAAGCCGCCCTAGATAAAGAAGGCTGATTTTCCACACTGCCAACAATAATTTACTTTTTAGTTTTCTTTTTATCCACTGCAACTACACTATAAATTTATACGTCCGTTCAAATGTCTTTTTACTCTTGGTTATCTTTTTTTTTTTCCCTGGTTTTCCATCTTTTGTAAATGCTGCACTTATTGTTTGTGAGTGAGTGTACAGTATGTATTAGTGTGAATGAAGTAGAGATGCCTCATAGTTATTATTTGTTACTGTCTTTCGTCATAGCTTGAGGCCTTTGCATAGAACGAAAATGTATTGTTTAGCATAGAGGGACACTTTGTCAATCAACGCCACATGAAGTACTGGAAGTCTCTAAAAAAACAACAGTATTTATCACTGATGTCTTCAGAATACATGTCATTCTAAGCAGTTGTAACGCTTCAGACCAAACCAGGACTTGGATCCACTTCAGACCTTCACAGCCAGTTAGTTGGTCTTTCTCTGGCATCCAAATAAAATGCATACAACAGCCGTGTCATGTTGAATGGACAAAAACAACAGGTGCTGTGTTCAGTTGTCACTTAAAAATCTGTGGTACTGTGTTTTTACGATCGATGCTTCATTTTTTTGATGATTATTTTGCTGTGTTTGCGCTTAAATCGAAGCTGAAGCGATTATTTAATTTTTTATTTTGTTAAATCTGTACTGTATCAGAAGTAGCACTGACTTGTTTGTGTTCAATCCAGAGTCCTATCGCAAAACTCATTATTTTAAACTATTAACGTCATATTGTGATGTTTATTACCTTTCATTAAGATTTTGATATCTACACCATATTTAGAAAAATCATGGACATTTTTAACCAGCAGGGGGCACTGGACATCACAGTAAAAGACCAGGTTCATTTTTATTTGACTATTTTGTGTTGTGTGTTTACCTTTGCATTTGATGGAGTAAAAAAAAAAACACAACTCATTCAATAATAAATACATTAATTCCAAATAAGGGTGATGAACTGAAATTAAGATCAGAATAAAATTCACCAACAAAATGAACAAAGTTAATATGAAAATATGTCTTTAATTTTGTAATATTTTAGAACATATGTACAAATACTGATGCAGATGAGCTTCATTGATCTCCAAAGGAATATTCACTATTTATTTCATTGTATTTAATGTATTTTTTTCCCCTCACTCATTCGACTTTAAATACACAAGAGGAACTGGCTTCAATGAAAAAAGGGTGTTTTGTCATTAAAAACTACATTTGGTAGGAATTTAGATATACAACTTTCATTTTGTAATATTTTACAGCAAATACATTTATTTCATTATATTTCACAAAAATACAGGAGACCCCCCCAAAAAAAAGGATCTTCATAATAAATTGAGAAACACCTTTAACTTACATATTATTCTATATTTGATGGTATAGTTTATATACAATACTGTGCAGAAGTTTTAAGCCACCTCAGTGTTGCTGTATACTATATTTCATACATTTTCATTTTGTCATGATATTTCAGTTCATATTAATGTAGTTTTCTTCACTAAATAAAAAAAAATAAGGGGGAAAAGGTATGTTAGGAAATAGTTACATAATAGTTCATGTCATGGCATGTTTATACCTATTTTTATTACCTTCCAATTTTTTATTTACTTTGTATTTTCCTCAGTTTTTAATATCTATTCATTTTTCTCTGTTCCCTACAAATGTTATAAAAATTTAATTCAAAAGAAATAATGACATCCAACATATGCTACGTAATATAGATTTTATTTTCATATTTATGTATATATATTTCTATATACACATATGTACACACAAAGGCATTTGCTTACATTTTACTGATATTCCTGAGCTGGTTTTAGCTTGATAAGTACTCAGTTTGTACATGTGCACGACGATACATAAGGCTTGAAGAGACAATCAGACTTTAATGATCCAGGTACAGATGGATCATGGTAGCACCAAATTTGGATAGAATACAGCCAAGAGAAATTAGTATAAATAAGGATATAGCAAGAATTGAACAATTTCAAAATATAAGAACATTTTAAGTAGAAATATTTGAAAAGAAAGAATAAAATATATGAATTACAGAACTGAATATGTGCAAAATAACAACAGGGGCCTAGAAGTCACCAAGCAATAGAGAATGAAGAAAATACACAGGGCGTTTTTAATGAATACAGTCTGAGCATGTTACAGTGTGTACCGTATACTGTGAAACTGTAAAACGACAAGCCCTTGACAGTCAGTAAATACATTCGGACTCTGCCAGCAGATGGCAATGTAAAAATATATATATAATCTTATTTACAAAAACAGCCTGTTGCAAAGTAAATACATCAAATTCTACCACTGCTGGGCACTGATATCTAAACCAGAACTGTAACAGATCCTAAATGAGAAAGAAGGCTGTCCTTCAGTGCTCATAATTAATTGCAAAATACACAAGTACCAAATAAAATTCACATTTAAAATGTAGACATTCACAACAAGAGCATAACTTCTACAACCTCTGAAAGAGTCAAGAGCTTACATACACTAATGTGCATCTTTTAAAAATGCATAAAAGGACAAATATATATGATATTTGTTGTTTAGAAAACATATAAATGTTTTGACAACATGCTGGCAAACACTAAAGGACAAAATGACACAGAAGAGCTTCGCAGGAGGATCAGCAGGAGTTGACCAGGCCTGAGGCGAGGCTGCTGGGAGTCCTGCGATACTGGGCCTTGGTGTTGGTCACAGCGCCGTGCTTCTGTCGGAGGTGGAGCCTCAGCTGACTCTTATGTCTGAAGTGCAGGTCACAATTTTCACACTGAGGGGGAAAAAAGAAAAAACACTTAATGACCAATCACACTTCAACTGCCACTCCTACTTTATAGCTCCTGAGATGTTGCTTAACCATCATCATTTGAGGAGTCCTGACAGGTACACGGATCACGACAGGAAGAGATTATTCTTTTTATAGACTGGGTGGATAAAGGCCGGGTCTGACGAGGAGGCTTACATGATAAGGCTTCTCTCCGGTGTGTATGCGCATGTGGCTCTTCAGAGTCTGAAGATGGCGGAAGTGCGTTCCACAGATCTCACAAGGGTACGGCTTTTCTCCGGTGTGAATTAACACATGGGCACGAAGGTGGGCCACCTGCAGGAAATGAAAACATGTAAATATTAAACACTGGTCTCTGGAGACGACAGGAGGAAGCAAATGCAAATCAGCTGATTTCTGATTTCTAGAGGTGTAACAGTTCTCCAAATCCATGTCATGGTTCTGAGATTTTTTTTTATTTTTTTTTTTTAAGAAATGAAGGATTCTTTTCTTTATAAGGAATATCAAGAATCCTCAAGAACAGATCCACTTTGTAAATTAAGTATGTAAGCAGAAATTAATATATTATTATTATTATAATAAGGACATATTAGCTGAGTATGCATTAATCAGTAAACTTAGCTAAGGACCTGTTTAATTTATATATTAAACAAAAACCTAATATAAATTAAGATTTTTTGTCTACATAACTAATAAAAAAGAAAGTAAATAAACCTACCCACAATTTACAGTCACAGTAAAGTCTACTCTATTTAAATATTATCCAAAAAAACAAAATAAAAACAGTTCCATTATGCCCAATGTACAAATGATCATAGTAAAAACATTTAAAAACACATCTAATATGACCAAAAATAACCAGATTTAGTTGTGTAATAAGCACAAATATAACACAAAACGTAAACACTCGACTTGCGGCTGTACAGGTTTACATTGTGGATCTGGTGTCAGTTTCAGACCCGTTACGCCCCTGTTTTTCTGAAACAGTGCTGCTCTAACCTGCACGAATCTGGATCCGCAGGTGTCACACTTGTAGGGCTTTTCTCCAGAGTGGATGCGGATGTGAGTCTTGAGGTTGGCTGGTCTGTTGAACTGAGCACCGCAGATGTTGCAGTGGTAAGGCTTCGCACCTGGAAGTGAAGATGAGAAGAAATTAATAAACACCTCAACGCTAGACTGATGACGTACAGAAGGAGCCGACGCGGGGTTGTTAATCTCACCGGTGTGGACCGTCTTGTGACTAGCCAGGTTGCCCTTGTAGCGGAAGGCGGCCTGGCAGCAGTCGCACTTGTATGGCTTGTCGTTGTGGACCTGGACCATGTGGTCTTTCAGGGAGTCTTCCTCTGTGAACTTGGAGTCACATCCGTTGCATAAGTAAGTGTTCTTTTCTGCGGAAAGAAGGAAATCCAAAAAAAAAAAGGTATGAGACTCTGGGGATATTTCAACAATACCCGAATCATGTGCAGTAATGTGAGTTTAGGTGTGCCCATACCACAGTTTGAGCTCGAATACTCTGAGTGCAGTGTGATGGTGTTGTTGCTGGTTATGGAGTCAGGAGAAAGGCGCTGAGGACTGTCGCAGCTGCAGGAGGAAGACGAAAGTGTAAGGTTATAAGACAAATAATGACTAAAAAAGCAGTAGGTGTGAAAATCAAAGCAGAAAAACGGTTTAAGTTTTCACTGTTATCTTTTTTTTTTCCTTGGGTCAAAACGCGGTATTCGAAATCTCTCTGACGGGACATTTTAGAGACAATTTGACAGATTAGTGTTGCTAAATGACCCACATTTTTACTTTTAAAATCATTTTTGCTTTAGTTGGACCATATGGGATTACCCAAAACACGGAGCTACTTTATATTGAAATAAATGTTGGCAAACAATTAAAGTTCGCTCTCTGACGGGACATTACTGCGTTTCAACTTTTTTACATTTCCTTGTATTTTGTGTGGACATAAAATCTGTCCTCCAATGTCAGTTTTTCACCAGCAGATGGCAGCATTTCACGTATCCACTCAAAGTACGGAAGAAAAATTCCAATGTGGGAATACTTGAATATCACATTACACTTATTCTATAGCTTTTTGGATGTTGCACTCACAAATACTCCATAAATAAATCAATAATTAGTAAGTTAAACCAGCAAACTTACAGAACTTTAATCTGAAATTTAAAGGATGACAATTGCTCTTTGATGTTTGACTGTGTTGCGTGGTTTTACCTGATGCTGCTACAGCTGTCGACGCCCTGTGGTATTTCCTCTCTTTGGTCTCCGCCTCCCTCTTCACTCTGGACCTCACCGTCTGCACTCGGCCGGTTCCTGCAGGGACTCGGCGTCGGTTCCTTTTCACCTTCATCAGACGTTTGGTTCATGACGATGAACTTGTACTTCTTCCAGTTGTGGGCTTTGGCTTCTTTGGGGCAGTCCGACGGCTGTTTGAAGCTCAGGGACGCGTTTCTGCTGCTGCTGGACTCGGTGGGCGAGTTGGGCTGGCAGTCCGATCGGAGGGGGCTCTGGGGGCTACATATGACACCTTTGTTAAAGCCCGGGGACATCCTCAGGCAGCTGGCTTGTGGGTACTGGATGTTGTCTTCGTCCATCGGGGTGGCGGGCTCTTGGAAGCCTCCGTGGGCCCCTGGGGGTCGGATGATGGAGGTGGAGAAGCTTCGGTGGGACATGATGGTGGGGGACTTGTTGTGAGGCAGGTTTGAGCATCGATTCTGGGCAAAAGGGGCTCCTGTCTGGATCTTGTTGCAGACTTCCAGCTTCCCGTCGGTCATATGCAGGTCATTATAGACGTGATAAGAGCCGGAGGTGTTGATACCCCTGAAAACACTGGGGATATAACCTTTGCACTCCAGGAGGTGGGATGAGGTGGATGTGCTTCTAAAGTCTGCATCTTTTTCATCAACACGTCTCAAAGCAGGGGTTTCCTCAGCCATGTGCAAGGAGTTGATCTGTACATCTTCAAACTGCATATTCAGGGACTGATGTCTGCGAAAATAAATAAAAACTCAAGTTATGCACCACAAATAAAATCTGTTTCATGTTTATCTAGAGAGTAATAGTTGTATATTTGGAAATTTGAGGACAAACTTTTTGTAATATTCATGAAAAGAATGTGAAATCAACTGGTTTGGACAGAACAAACTCCACTGCTCAGTATCGTCAGAAGGTGGCAGCATCGGTTACAAACAGTAGTATGACTAGGATGTATTTTCATGAATGAAACCACCAAATAATTTGGTTTCTTCATCAGACTGAGCTGCCTGTGGCTCATACCAGTCGTATTTTTGTGCTTTATGGGAACATCCAGGAAGAATTACATATTCTATGTTTGCAACTACCTATTATTTTTCATTGCGGATACATTTATTCATTTATATTTTACTTGTTTGGTCTATAAAATGTCAGGAATTGGTGAAAAATATCGACAATGTCCTCAAATGTTTTGTTTTGTATTGAAGTTAGTGTCGTGGATGAAACCACAAAATATTCTAAAAGAAAATTTGGACTTTTTTTCTGTTTAAAATGGCTTAAAAACTTGGTTATGTCCTAAACTTGCAACATTTTGGGATAATGTATATTCAACAATTGTTAAGATATTGGCTTATGCAATCACTAAAACATGTTTGGTGATGTATTTTGGATGTATTATTGGTAACAATGTAAGAAAAAATGATAAATATTTGTTTAGAAGCCTGTAAAAAGGCTATTACTAAAAAATGGTGCAGATTAGAACCACCTACAACTAACAACTGGCTACAAATTGTGAATGGAATATTGGAGATGGAGATTGTGACCCACAGATATAGGATTCAAGAAGCGCAGGGTCATGATAAATGGGAGAAATGGACAATTTTCATTTCAACATTAAATGACTAAAACCAAGTGTTAGTCACAAAGGTTTTTTTATGGTCAGTGTATCCAAATGTCCCTCATGTTTGTTTTGTAATGTACAGAAATCAAACAAAAATAATAGTTTAAAAAAAAAAAACAAACTTAAAAACAATTAATCAGTTGTCCAGGTCGTTAAAAATAGTTTGGTTGACAACTACTCTAATATGTTCACTACTTCCTGACATATTCCCATTAAACCACTTTGCTCTTTTTTGCAGGAAAAACACCTCAGTTGAGTGTTAAAACTATACAGATGCAATACTTGTAAAAGATCATAAAAATACCCACTGTGTGAATGCTTTGTGAGTCATACTTTCTGCTTTTACCTGGACTTGATGAATCTGTGGCAGGTGTCGGCCACATGTTCCATCTGGAGGTAGAGCGCTGTGTTCATGGTGGTCAGGATGTTGTTGTCTTGAAGGTTTAGACAGGAGGTGTACATGAAGTCCAGCAGGATGGAGAATCCCTTGGGGTCTACTTTGGGATCTAGGCTGATGGCACTAAGGTTTGCGTTCTCAGGGTCCATGAACACGGAATAAAAGAAGCCACTGTTAAGAGAGTGGGGAAAAAAAAAAAAAAAGACACCACACGATGATGAACATACGAGATGCAAACCATTCATGTGCAATAAGATATGACATTTAACCACACTGTCCTGGATCAGACCTGTTTAGGAGGGTGTGGCTTTGTCAGGGGAATTAATTTAATATACGAACGGTCCCAACATGATGTAATATACTCAAATGTGACATATACAGTTTCACAAATGACATGGCAGTATTGGATATTCGAATCATCTTAAATTGCACATACCTGCATGCTACCAGGACGGCCTTGTGAGCATGAAAGTGCTGTCCGTCCACCTGGATGGTGACGTCGGTCAGCATGTTTCTGCTTCGGAGCCGGTTGAAGTTGAGCAGGACGTCGCCTGCGTGTCGTGTAAATTGAATGCAGCCATCTGCAGCCGTGGCCATGCTGTCGGAATCTGAGCGACACAAAGATTCAACATTCAACACTTTATTATGGTACAACTTCGCAAAAATACACACAATATGAGACACTTCAACTCCGCACTAAAGGAAGGACCCAAAGCTATACGCCATTTGATGCTGTTTCAATTGCATGTAAGTTTTATACTCTAATTCATTTGTAAAAGAGATTTTATCTCAAGGGATTTCCTGGTTAAATAAATAAATACAAGTAAAGTGATTAAAAAATGTCAACACAAAAATACTTGAATATAACTAATACATTTTACTCCATTATTTTCACTGTACATTTAATTTGCTAAAATTCAGTCTCACTCCAAGCTGAAATCCTATATGCACTTCACCCGTACATGCATTTAACAATTACACGTGACATTTCCGCCGGAGAACCAGGAAAGTAAAAGCTTTTTGTTTTTTTTAATTATTATTATTATTTTAATATTAAATAATTATCTTGATTGGAAGCTGTTTATTCAGATATATTTTTATTCTTTTATGGAATGTCCTTTGCTTTTTTTTTTTTTTTTTTTTTTTTTTTAGTAAAGCTGTGAAACTCTTGTCCCAAACAGAAAAGGAAAAAAAAAATACATTGCTGGGTCTCAAGAGGATATTTCTGCATCATCCTGTGATGAACACCCTCCCTTCACTGCCTACACTTCCAACGAGCTGTAAATATATCAAGTATCCTGTGGTCTTAACACTGTTTTATCAAAAGGCGGCGCCACAGCTGAGAGAAAAAAGTGAAGGGGTGGATCACTGAACCTTTCCGGCTGCCTATAGCTCACTTACAGTTTCATGAGGCCCTATAAGGCGTTATCTAAGCATATATTTGTCCAATTCATGAACACGGACTGTTACTGCCACCGACATATGATAAGACACTGAAATTCTAAGGCCTATAATAAACTCCTTAAAAGTGTTTACTAACAATATTCGGGTAAAAACAAAGCTCAGCTCTAGATTCTTTCTCCTACACATGTATATGTTCCTGGCTGACCTCTGAGGTGAACATTATTGACTTTCCTGTCCCGCTCCGTCCTTGTGCGTCTGTTTTTTTGCGGTGCGTAACGGAGCGGACCCTGGCTGGCAGCCTCTCGCCTGTTGAGCACATTCCGTCCTGGCTGTTCAGATTAACTTGCCAATACACAGAGAGGTTTTCTGTTCCACGACATAAGTACAACTCATCTTGTTTAACCCATTAGCGTTTACGCCCCTCACCGTACAGACCTAATCTGTTTATTTTTAATCTTACACCCTCGCTAAATAGAGACGGTATGATTTTGAAGCATTTGATTTTTATTTTAAGGAGCGTTTTTTTTTTTTTTTTTTTTTTTTTTTT
>JAPQRP010000011.1:5988491-6000579 GCA_037367295.1 Apogon hyalosoma
ATCTATCTATCTATCTATCTATCTATCTATCTATCTATCTATCTATCTATCTATCTATCTATCTATCTACACACACAATGTAACTAAGGGCAGTTAGTCATTTTTAATATTATTTTGTCATGTGTATCACAGACACTGCTATTTTATTGTCAGACTGCAAAGCCAAACCTTTTTCATTTTTCGAGTCCAAGTTTCTGATCATATGAGGGAGAGGACATAACTCTAATAAGTGATTTTGACGAGAGGAAAAAAGGCACGGCTGAAATATAATAATTGTACACCATGTTCTCTGTGCTTGCTTTATATGGAAAACAGCATGAGGTCCAGCTGCCTCATGGCAACCAGAGGAAAAGCATACCATACATGTTCATTTCAAAGATCTGCATTCAGACTAAGACCATCACATGCTTATAGTAATATGCATTGTATTTGATGATTTTCATTGGCTGTATCCAGGAGATGAGACCAGCAGCATGTGATACGTACAAATCATTAGAGCGTTCTCTTAGTTACCCATTTGAGCTTTATCACTGTGTAACCAGAGTATTGACAACTCATGATTTATTGTGCCCAGCTGGTGCAAAATGATCTGCTGCTATTGTGTTATGTTGAAATTATTATTATTATTATCATCATTATTATTATTATTATTATTATTTTTATTTATTTATTTATTTATTTGTTTGTTTATTTTTTATGCAATCTCAAAATAACTGTCAAAGTTTTTTGGAGTTGTCAGCTAAGAAACAAAAAAACAGACAAGACAGTGCATTACCTCCTCACTAAAGTATGCTTGGAATATGAGTTCTGTTTGGTTTTCAGACTTCTCCCCTACAACATTTGATTTATGGCTATGTGCATTACATCTGCCCTTGAAAAAAGGTGAGGGAACAAACAGAGTGCAAAGCTGGCAGTCGCAATTGAGGTATTTAAAAACAGGGTTAATTTGTAACCCACGTTAATGTCCTACAGACAGTATTTTAACTAATGTAACTGCACAGAAAATATGATATACCCAGCTGTGGATGTGTGGCCTTTCACCAGGGTTGTGTGGGAAATTCATGCTGCTTGGTTTGGTCTGACAGTTAAAATATATGTGTTGTTAGTTTCAGGAATGTTGGAAGAAAAAGGAGTGTCACTCAGGCCAGGCTTTATGCTTTTAATCATCTGTATTGCACTGGAGCTTTTGATATTTCTTGGACTCCTCCTTTCCTGCAAATCCTATAATTCCATTGTTGTTTTTATTGCTGTTTTTTCCTTCGAAACTTGCTTTTAGAACTCAAATTAGACAGATATAGATACAGAGATACACTGCACGAAACAGTTTGAAGACACGGCAATAACTATCAGTTTATTATTTTTGTGAGGTTTTATTCTCATTTCATATAGTTCAACTAAAATATCTAAAATAATGTGTATCTCTGGATTTTGCGAGATAAACATGATTTAGTTCTGAGATGCAAAGAATGACCCAGAGTCGTCAGAATAAAATCATATCAGCATTCCTAGATATTTTAGCATTTTATTGTTTTAACTGCTCATGGTGTTTTTGGTGTTTTGAGGGAATAGAATGAGGCTGTATAATAACAGACAGAAATGGCCGCACTATTAAAGCATTTATGATTGTAGATGTAGCACCAGTAGAGTTTGCTTAGAGTCATACAAAGTTATCAGGGTTTGTTTTAATACAGAAAAAGTCTGAAAAGATTTAATTAAAAAAAAACAAAAACAAAAAAACAACTCAAAATGCACAATGACAACATCGTACTCTGGTTGGAAATGAAACGATTCCTATTTTTCTTGGTTGCGCTGATTACCATGAGTAAACGTTTGACCTTCAGGGGCCAATACTTTGTTTTAAGCTGCAGTTACTTTCGAAAGTTGACTATCTATCAAGCCCAAATCACAACCATGTCAGCATGATTTGCATCTCCAGAAGACAGCTAAACAAGTTTAAGCCATAGCTACCAACATAGCACTTTGAGGTATTGGCTAAAGGCAAACAAAAACATCAATGGAGCATAACTTCACCAAAAAAATGTAGCTTGAGCAGTTTACAGGCTATGATACAATGTTGTAGCAATGGAGGTCCAGTAAAGTTTATTATATACCATGCCATGAAAATCACATGAATTTAATCTTTTAAAAAGCTGAAAATGAATTAACTTGCCATTTGTTTATTTCAGATGAATGATGTTTATTGTGCAGCAGTAAACCGACATGACCTTTGGTTCTTTGACTTTTTTCCAGAGAAGCTCCTGCTGTGTCTCATAAACAAAGCCCTGAAGCTCACAACTTTTCCAGTGGTTCATTTAAAAATGTTTAATCTTCTGCAACTTGTTATGCACTCTCTTTCCATGGCAGCTATTTGTGTAACTGCAATAACTCTTTCCTAAAACCCTGTCGTATTTCTGAGTGATATGTAGGTTGTTTGCCTTGTGTCAACTACAGCTCACATTCCCACAATTCAAGGGCTTTGAGGTGGTAAATCCAGTTTGAAAAGTGTGAGCTGAAACATGATACGATGTGTGAAGAGCAGCAGTTTTTTCCAGGGGAGTTGTACTCAGGCGATTTGTGTAATGGAGACATGTTTATTTAATTTTGTAGTCATGATTAAAGATCGTCGGCGAATTTCCCAAATGTTTATTGCACAAAAATGTAATTCAAAGACATGAAGAAAGAGAAACTAATTATAAATGTGTCCTCATCACAAGAGTACCTTTCACGCCAACGAGGGTCAAAGGATAGAATTCCAGGTCATCTCTTTGGTTTCACAAGACTCGCCAAGGCACAAGAGTAACCCGAGCTAGAGGTAAACAACTGCTCCACAAGGTAGTGTCAGGGAGGTGTGAAAGGGGCGGCACTATACATGAGACACAAGGCTATTTAGGTAACAGTCCTGTTGTAGGACGGCACACTGTCTAGGCCTTGCATTTGACACCTGCAGGTGACAGATTTCCAGGGCTACTCAGTGTCCAGAGCCGGATTAGTTTGCGCTAAGGTGTGGTGAGATGGACAAGCAACAAGAGGGAGGAAACATAATAACATTGCACGTCTGCTCAAAACACATGAGGGTTGGAGTGGCTGAAATCTATACTGCATACAGCAGTCTGTCAGAAAATGACAGGGAGCATCTGGAAATATGAAAAGATGAAGTATTTAGTTTTATTATTTTAATGCGCTATTTAAATTTCAGTGGTTTTTTTATTGATATATTCACACATAGTACTGTGCAAAAGTCTTAAGCCATTTACATGGTTGAAATGAGCATATATATTTATTTCTCATTACCTTTTCTGCAGATACAATAGGAGAATTCAGGGAATATGTGCACAGCCTTAAAAAGCACACAAATAACTGAACTAAATGTGCTGTAAACGTTAAAGTCACTATTTAGTGTGACCCCTGACCCTATGACAAGAAGTAGCTAAAAAAAAAAAACAAAAAAAAAAAAAAAGCATCTGACGTGTTGAATGAAACCTGGTATAAAACTTCAGAAGATTGATGCAATAAATCGCATATTGTCAGAACAAAAGCATTAATGTTCACACTAAATACAACCACTTTGGTTTAGAGAAGCTGTTGTTCCCTGTTTTTTTTTTTTTTTTACTGATGCACATACTTCACATATACAGTCACGGAAAAAGGATTAGATCACCCTTATTTTCTTTAATTTCTTGTCCATTTTAATGCCTGGTACAACTAAAAGTACATTTGTTTGGACAAATATAATGATACCAACAAAAATAGCTCATAGTAGTTTCATTTCAGAGCTGATATCTATCCGTTTTCCATGTTTTCTTGATAATAACCAAAATCATTTCAGTTCTTACATCAATGTCATTGTCATTGTACTGACAAAAACAGTGCTTTTATTCATTCCATGTTTTCTTTTCTGTCTTTTAGTTACACAGGAGTTAGGACTGGATTGCATAACCCTTGTTTTTGATGACTTTTGATGGTCGAATAATTTTTTTCCGCAACTGTATCGGATTGAATCTTAAAACACAGACTGAAAAATGCATATTGTGTGGTCATTTGAATTTTACAAAACCAATAAAGCTAATGTTGGTCTAGGACCTTTACACAACACTGCACATTAGATTATCATAATTAAGAGAAACATGATGAAATTAAAGAATTGAGTGAAGCTTTTTCACCTTTTGCATGCAGCACAGCATTTGAACAATTTGTCTAAGTTCACTGTGGAAAGAATATGAGAATATGCCATATGATTCACTGATCAAAGCTAAGCCTTTTATTGTAGCGCACTTTATTGTCGAATTCATGCATGATTTTATTGTAAGTCGTGCATGGACTCTATTGTTAGGCTCCACCCGTGTTCCATGTATGACCTATTCACTGGTGATCTTCATCCAGTCCAGACAGTTCACCCATAGTTCATGCCCTGCCAGAGGAGATCAGGGTGGATTGAAAGATCACATTCCTCTGCCAGGATCCAGCAGCAGATGAAAATCCACACATATAGCTCTGCTTGGTTTATCCATCTTTAATTACACTTATATTTGCACTCCCTGTGTGTATAGATATACATATATACAATCAAATCTGAGGGTTTAGATTGGGTTTTTCTGTGAGGAGGTAAAGACGCTGAACTTGTGTGAGGGAGATGTGAGTGAAAGTCAGAATCTGGAACAGATAAACTGGCACAGGTTTTTCCAAGAGACTGGTCTAACTGGAGGTTTGGACAAAAGCAACATGAAGTCAACTTGCAGATCCAGTTTTAATCATAAAAAAGATCTGCCCAATGATTTCTATCTTACAGGTGGATGTTTCATTAGGCTGTAGAAATACTGACAAGATGTGAGATTTCAAGGGAAATTATTTCTATCAAATGTTGCGTTTCCACTACATGGTACCGGCTCGACTCAGGTACCAGATACGATTCCTGGAGACCGTTTTCGTTACAGGATACTACCGACTTCAGACTAGCTGGACGTCATACCGACACTGCACGTAACTTCCATGACGTCTGCTCAGAGAGTTGTTGATAAACTCTCTCGCTGCGTGTTGCCCCGTCAAGCTCATGCTGAATTTTTTCGTTGGCCACCAAGGACAGAGATGTCTGAACCTCTTTGATCAACCATGGTGTCATTTTGTTGGCTGTCATCACGGATTAGCCTACTGGTATATTTACTGTAAACTTCTGAAACTTTTTTTTTTTTTCTTTAATGGCATGTCACGCATTGATAATGCAATGATGCAGAGCCAGCTCTTTGACCAATCAGCGGTCTGCAGTGTTTACATGTGACATTTTAGTATCCGTTTTGGAACCTCGGCCGAGCAAGGACCAAAAAAAACTAGTACCAGGTACAAGATTCCAGGTTCTTTTATGTAATGGAAACACAGAAAGGCCAAGTCGAGTCGAATCGAGCCATACCCCTCAGTGGAAACGCGGCATAAGTCTGGTTCAGAGTATGTCCTGAGAAAAACAATATATTACCTATGCAATGTTTTCTCCTTCTATTGCTCGAATAAAAAGAATGATGGTCAATATAATTAATAATTTTTTATTTAGTTTTTCTAAGAATTAACAATTAATTACCCCACCCCCCGAAGGGGAGGCGAGGGTGTTGCTTGTGTTTTTGTTTTTTTTGTCTGTTTGTTTGTTTGTCGGCAACTGTACGCAAAAACTACTGACCCAATTTCCATGAAATTTTCAGGAAAGGTGCGAGGTGGTCCAGAATAGATCCCATTAAATTTTGGTGGATGTAGGTCAAAGGTCAAGGTCAAGGTCACCAAAAATGTGTTTTCGCAATGATAAGATATAGGGCAAATCAGGTAAAACGTTTGCGAGGGGCAGGGTTTGTTGTGTCTGTTATTTTAATGTAGATTACAAACTGGAAAAAACCTCCAAAGGACTCTCTTTAAACATTAAAATGCTTTTATTACCATGGCATGGTCATATCTAGACCTTAAAAAACACTCCTATGCGTAGAAGTGTTTTACTTTATGAATCCCTTATGAATCCCTTTTTCCAAAGAGCACCTCGGACAAACTCTTTTTTGGTCCTAGAAGCATTCCTTCTCATGAATTTTGATCATTCTTTTTAATGTTAAAAAAAATTTAGTGAAAATTTCTATAATGGAATTAACTAAAGATATATAATAAAACATTATTGACTGCATCATTTTTTATCCCTTGAAAGTCTTGATCTAATTCCACGCCCTGTCAAAATGTGTTATCAGTGAAATGGAGATGATCTGAGTCCAGTCAATGTGTGTCTCAGGTGGTTGTGGTATAAAGACTCCTGTGTCTGTAAAGTCCAGTAACTAGTTAATCAGTATTTATAGTTACAGTTACACCAAGAAGAGAAAAGATCACTCCAAACAGCTCCAGGAAAAGGTTATTAAAAAGTATAAGAAAGTCAAGGGATGGATACAAAGAATCCAAGTTGCAGAATATCTGAAAAAAGTCCATTATTAAGGCGACCACAGCTTCCATTTGACTCCTGGACGAAGGTGGAAGAAGGTTATTTGGTCTGATGAGATTAAAAATGAGCATCTCAGCCTTTAGACTAGACCCTATGTTTGGTGGTACCACAAACAAACCATACTGACTGTGAAGTGTTGGTGTTGAATGATGCAAAATATAGAGAAATCCTGGAATAAAACCCAATTCAGTCTGCAAGAGAATTATGACTTGGGACAAGACTTTCCAGCCAGACAATGATCTGAAGCATACAGTGAAAGCTGCACAGAAAAGGCAAAAGACAACAAGGTGGATGCTGTGGAGTGTCAAAGCCCAGACTTCAATCCAATTGCAAACTTTGTGGCTGAAGTTGAAAGCTGTTCATGCTTGATCCCTTACAACCTGACAGAGCTAGTGCCGTTTCGCAAATTAGAATAGAGTAAAATTTGAGAGTCCAGATGTGTCTGATTGAGGCCAGTCCATAGACTCAATACTGACCTGAAGGATGTGAACATACACACAGTCACTTTACTTAAAATATTAGTTTAATTTGTTTTGACTTTGGCATTAAAGTGTAATGATATGTATTGTCAAAGGCTGTGGATCATGTTTAGCTCTCTTTTAATGTGGGGTTCCCCAAGGCTCAATTCTGGGGCCATTATTATTTCTAATTTATATCAAAGATTTGTCTGCAACATCTTATGACATTTTAGCGGTACTGTTTGCAGCTGATACAAAGCTATGGAACCACTTGCCTTTAGATGTCAGACAGGTTCAGTCTTTGCCATTTTTTAAATCACGTCTAAAAACACACTATTTCTCGTTGGCTTTTAATCAATGAGTGACATGTTTTAGATTTCCTGTGTTGTTTTTACCAGATTTTAATTTGTCTTTGTTTTTATGATGGTTGTATTTTGTTGTTCTTAGCCCGCTTTGCACCCAGTGTTTATCACTGTTTTACTCATTTATTCCCTTGTTCTATGATTTGTATACAGCACTTTGGCCAACTGTAAAGTTCTTAAAGTGCTTTATAAATAGAGTTGGTATGGTATGGTATGGTATGGTATGGTATGGTGCGGTATGGTAGGACTGCTTGCTTTGTTTACAGAACATACTGTGCATTACAGCCATATTTCACAACATTATATACACTTTAATCTTAAATAAACCTGAAGTTTAGATGTAAATGTCACATCCCAGAAAGTAGCAAGACAATCAGATATCAAATAGGTTGGCCATTAGACCATCGGAGATTTAGCTCAGAAGATAATGCTTTAAAAACTGCATCACAAAAGAATGGGGTTTGAGTCCTGGTCAAAGCAACAAGTTTTTCTGCAGATTCTCAGACGCGAGGGCGCCAGTAGGTAAATCCCCCATTGTTAAAAATATTGATTAACAATAAAACACCTTTTGGGTTTGCAACACAGAGAAGAAAGAAAGAAAGGTTTTTGCACAGGAGACCTTGATAAATAAATGTCAAAAAAACATGGATTCAATAATATCTGAAGCGTACATTTAAAGCTAATGGGCTCCATTTTCTTCTGTTGCTTTGTGTAGTGTATGTGCAGCATCAAGGTAAATGGACACACACAGAGCACCTCCCGTATTTGATCAATATCACGTTAACGTTACATAAGCTCCTCACTATCCTTATAACCTAATTGTTTGGTGATGCTATTCCACACGTTGCTCTTCTTTGTAACTATCGTGTCTTTTGTCATATAATAGGGCAGCTATAGAGACACAAACAACAGATCTGAGATTGTAGGTGTGACATGACATCTGCTCCACCTTTAAGCTTTTATTCATGGTGTGAATTCTCATCCTTATTCCATAGAAGAATGCGGCACTGATTCACTGTGTAATATGTGTATTGTGTGTGAAAGTAACTGAAAAGACGGTGATGATTCATGGATTAATGTAACAGAAGAAATACCCTTGACAGTGAAAAGGTGAAAAGCACAAAACAAACAAAAGAACATGAACATTAAATACGTACAGAGGTGCACAATACAAACTGGCAAATATCGCAATGTTAGAAAAGGTGTTGAAAGACAAAAAATTCAAGCAAAATTTTAAGGGATTTGTCCTTTGCTCATGCTCTATCCTTCCACTATTAAGTTTCGTGAAAATCAGTCTGGTGGTTTTTGCATAACTGTCCAATTACATTGCATCCCTGGCAGTGGAAAATACAGAAACAATGATCCTCTGACAAACTCTTTATGGATGTGCATTTTCCGGGGAGAAATCCTTAAAACATCTGGGGGAACTTATGATAAACTGCTGCTAAAATTCAGAATGTGGGCGGCAAGTTTCACTGACACTATCACAGCTCAACAGGCTGACAGACAGTCATAAATCACCACTCATAGTGAGCCACTGGCTTCTTAGCTTCAGATGATTGTGGGTAATGCTTCGTTCAACTTCTATCCTCTATCCTGTGTCATGTTGTGTGTGTGGTCTCTTAACGTGATATCTCCATTGGCTCTGCAAAACCAGCATGACAGACCGCTAGCACAGCAGCAACCACTTTGATTTTTCCAGAGAGATGAATCACTCTCAGATGGACACTTAGCGACCCATGAATTAAAGGCCAGGATTGGTCCTGGCAACCAAAGCTCTCTGGGGTCGTAATCGATGTGGAGGGCTGAGTACCCCGCTGTTTACAGGAGCTGTCGCCCTATGTTGTCCTATTCAAGACGCAGTGAGGAAGTAGGCAGTAATCAGCACAAATTCGAAAGAACAGAACAGAACTCACAAAGTTGAGGTCGTTTTATGGGAATATTATGACATTATAGGCGGTGCATGTCTACTTGCTGAGGCTTACACAAAGCAGCTGTATAGCTTATCTTAGTATGCGAAGGGATGATAACAGCTGTCTGTCTAAAGGTAACACAATCTACCAGCAACTGTACCGTTACTTTTTAGTCAGGCACAGTGGGCTGAGTGCATGGTAACCTAACACTTTCCTGGTCGTGTTTATATGTATAGATGACCTGATCCCATTGGCTTTGGGAAACAGAAACTGTTTTCAACCTTCCCTGTCAAATCAAAGAATAGAGCAGTAGAGTCACATCTGACAGAATCTGATTAGATTTAAGTAAGTTTAATTAACCATTTAACATTCAACTTTTGTCAAGAGCTCAAAGATTATTTTAAGACGTCTACTGTGCATATATTTTAGGATGTATGATCACTCAAATACTCACCATTCATGTCCTTAAATATGTATATCTTATCCGTGTTTCATCTATTTTTTTAATGAGAAATGAAAAATAATCATCAAAAATCACAGTTATGTACAATCTAACATTTATTAAAAAAACTGCTCTCTGTGAAAAATATTTCTAGTGATTAAAATAGTGAAAACTTATTCAAATGTGAGGTCTACCAAATGTTTACAGGATATAGTCAGTATTTTACCAATTCTGGATGTGAAATAGTACTTTTACAACTATTGGTGTATTATTATTTGGGTAAAAGCTTCCGTGTGTACTTTGAATGATAATGATCACAATTTAATGTACTTTTCCCCAATGGAGGTTTGTGGAAAAATGATTGTTGGATAATGGTAGACATTCTAGTCCATTTTTAGACTGAAAAACGCCAAAAAACAGCTTCCTGTTTATCTTCCTGTACTTTTGTGTTTGTCCTCTGTGTGACACTCATGTTCCTTGTAAATTGAATTAGATGGGAACACTGTGTCCACACTGCGCCTGGCTCGAGTCTAGATGCAGTGACCTCCTCATGACTACTTTACAATAATAGTGATGACTGTAATGTTCTTTTCATTAGAGGCAGCCGTGTAAAATCCTGTGGTCACAGAGGATCATGAATGCTTTGCAGTTATGTGACTGTATGAAGAGGTTAGATGCTTATTTCTAAAACAAACATTTATGTAAGGCTTCCTCTACACCGGGGAAGAATCATATTAACTTCCCTGTACAAACCTCAGTGATTATGTAAAAACTGTGCATGCAGTATATATAGGTGCTTCTATAAAACCGGTTCCTGAAAACAGGACAGAGGGGCTAGAAATTCAAACCAGATGTAGACTAATATTATGAAGCAAGTTTGGGAACACTTTGGGTCTATTTTAAAAATAAATATTTACTGTGATAAAAGACAAACTATTTTTCAGATAAAAAACTTTTTTTTTTTAATATTATTTATATACAAAAATCCATGTGTAACATGATAAAAAGGACACGAAAATTATGCACTCCTATTTTTTTTTCAAATATCTTTTTAGTCTCTCACAGGTACATTTTGGGAATCTAAGTAAATATCCAAGGCAGAGTGTTTCACAAAAATGACCGTTGTTGCAAAATCAGTTGTGATTTATTTGTGTTTAAATGGGCAGGTTCCACATGGAATGCGAGTGGACACGATGGGTTTATACAGGAAACCTGGAATGAGACTGCCAATTCATGAAAAACCCACATGCCTGGATTAGAAAAACCACCAGGATCATCAAATTTAACACAGTGTCTTTATTTACGGTGCTATATAAGACCATTTACAGCCATGTTTTCCAGATCTAATGCACTGACACCTAGGTAGCTTTTCATGTCCCAATTTTGGTCCTATTTTTGGCCCCAATATTTTATTAAAAATTCATTAATTTTGGGATGGCTCAGAGCAAGAGTATAATTTTTTTGCATTTATCTGAGGTCATCATTAGGTACATCCTGGGGGGAAATATGTCTAAATTTCTCTTTTATTATTGGGTCTAAAAAAGCTGGAAAAGTGCCAGATACCAAAATGAACCCAGTTTCATAGAAGGACCCATTTATATATTTTTTTATTCACTGCAAATTTTCAACAGTTTCAATTGTGTGTAACACCACCATAACCAATATAGTACTTCACATCAGGAAAAACTTAGATTCCACATACATTAGGTAGCAGTGTAAATAATTGGTGTTGCGAAGGCAAATTTTGAAATTTTGCCACATTAAAAATGTCATAAATGTAATCTATTACATTTCATTACTTTCTAACAAATGTTTTAAAGTTGACAATGAAGCTAAAAATGCTTAAAATACACTTTAAAACACCTAAAATTACAATACTAATATTATATTATATGCTAATTACTATTACTACAAATATTTATCAAAGTGTAACTTGTGTAAATTGAACTATAATCCAATTGTTGGGATTTTAAAACACAACCATCAAAAAAATCACAAATATTGGCATAGCAAGAACTAATTAAAAGCTATATTTACACATCAAAATACATATGTTTACAGGCCTATGTTATATACTGTTGACTTGATCCATGTCTCTCTCATTTGATCATCAGTCAGTGGTATCGTGTCCCCTTTACTGAAATGAATGTTAATATTAGAGCTACAGGAGAGGAAATCTGAGAAACTACACTTCTGCAGCTTTCTCCTCTGTGTCCAAATCAAAAGTCTAAATAAAAATACAAATGAGCCTGATACTGTTTCATGCTGTACAGAAAAGTACAGATACTGCTACTGCGATCTCCTGCTAGACCCTTTGATTTACAATATACCCATCATACCTAGTGCCTATAGTACAAGCCTCTGGGGGCAGTGTTATGATTTGAGATGATAGATAGATAGATAGATAGATAGATAGATAGATAGATAGATAGATAGATAGATAGATAGATAGATAGATA
>JAPQRP010000011.1:6001417-6021037 GCA_037367295.1 Apogon hyalosoma
TAGATAGATAGATAGATAGATAGATAGATAGATAGATAGATAGATAGATAGATAGATAGATAGATAGATAGATGTGTTAATGCATGCTGTAATCAAAGCTAAAACATGTTCAGTGGTGTATGATATATATATTTTTTATGGCCACACAATGTATTCCAGCCATAACAGATAGATTTTCATCTGCAGTTGAAGTGAAAAAAAGACTCCCATGTTCCCACACAACTCAAGATCATCCACTTCAATGTCGTTTATTGTTTGACAGAGATTTTTAATTCAAAAATTCAAAATGTCAACCTAAGTGTGTTATTAGACATGGTCATCTCCCTCCTCTTGCCTTAAAACATCTGAGCAGCACTTACTAAAACGTAAACACATGCAATAAAACAACTGTAATAAGCTCATAAACTGACAAAAATCACTCATATTCAGTACTGACAGCTTCAAAATGTCTATAAAATCTCTCTGAATCACTGTATAATGTTATAAAAATCAACAAGTTTCTGGACCTCACTGAGGTCCTTGCCCGATAAAGGGTTAAGTGACTAAACTACAGTTCCTTAGCGGTGCCACTGTGTCAGTACTCCTGTCTGCTTCTCTAAAATGATATTGTCAATCTAAGGCAGGTACCAAACACACTGACTGTGGATAAGTACCTCATACGACTCAGCTTCAAGTTAACACAAATAATCCTTTTAACACAGTAAAGATAAGACGGAGGAAAAATAACTAATCCCCTCTGAGAAGGTCACTAAGCACTATACACTGGTAGCTTGTTTTTACAAAACAAAAAAAATACTTATTTAACTGTTAAATCAATAGTAGAAACTCTTAGTTTATAACCCTAAGGCTTAACTCATCTAGTTCTGACCCCATAATCAGTCCTTTATATATGAGGATGAGGCCCTGATACACTGTTGTTTTATCTGTACACTGTGTGTGATCACTGCTCAGGGTTCAGCTGAGGACTCAGGAAGGTCTGTTTTATCGACATACTCCCATGGTAAAAAGTTCAAGTGATAGCTCAGGTCAAGTCACAAAGCTTACGTTTGTTCACAGTATGTGTGCTCCTAAAGCTATAAAACATCTTAATCTTTTTTTTTTTTTTTTTTTCAATCTTAACGTCTAACAACCTTGTTGTTTTTTTAATATGTAAAAACAGGCCTGTTACCCACAAGCAGAGTTTCCTTACCAGGGGCTGCACGTCCAACAGACCAAATTAATCAACTGAATTTCATTTGACTCCACAGGAAAAAAAAAAACACTATCAATTGAAAAAAAAAAAAAAAAAAAAGACATGCTCTTGGATGGATATGTTTGATTTATTTTCCTCTATTTCGTGGCTGACTTCCCAGCTCTGTTTTCCATTTCACATACTATCTCCCTCTGTTGGCCCATTAGGGTGCAGACACATGTTTCTTTCAGGCTCGTTCATGCAGTTTTGCAATGCACATTTCACCTGCTAGTAAACCAGCGAGCAACCTACAGCTTTGTTACTTCTTTTCTTAAAATATTTCTAGTTGCACAAATATTCAACCCTTCTGGGGGAAGGTTCACTCAGCTTTCTGTGGTGTGTTGGGATATACAATCCCAAATTCTTGTCTTGTTCTGTACCTTAGACATTTGGAAGAAATGGTGCATAAAGGAGACAGATATCTTGTCAAGATCCTCCTGGTGGCCGGGAAGAAATCCATGACAAAGAACCGGCCTAAGACTGATGCTCCATCTAACAAACAATGGCTTTGAATCATAAATAATATACTCGTCTCTTTATGAAAAACTGGGGAAAATGGCTGACATTTAAGGACAAATGTGCCTATTAAGGGACATAAACATATTCTGACACAAACACAGGCTGTTCTTTTCCTTTGTATGTTTTCTGTTCTTTTGTTCCTTTTCCTGCTCCTCTACCTGAGGAGATTGCAATGTATTAATACAAATGGCAAATAAATAAAAATTGTTAAAAATAAATAAATAGATTAATTAATTCTAGTTTAGACCCATCCTGATGTTCCTTCCCAGACATTTTTAGGAAAACATCCTAAAATGTGCTTCTGTAGCTAATGTAAACATGGATCTACTGTATGCTTAAAAATAAACCTTAGAGTTTTATTATTTGGGATATATAAGCGTCATAAATTCTCCCCTAAACCAGGACATTATGAGGATGGTGCAAAGTTCAGCGACAAGAACATAAATCCCAAATGTATTCTAGCTGCTCAACACCACTATTTATTGAACCACACACCTGATATGTTTACACCGTCGCCGTTTCAGCATCATTCAAGCAGTCATTAAAAATCAGAGTTTGATTTTGTCGAACGCTCTGAGCAGTGACGCGTTCAAGTCCTCCACTCGGTCGTGTTGTTTCTTGGAAGAAAGTGCAGCAATGTGTGTTTAAAGCAGGGAATTATTTCAGGGTTTGACTATCTCATGATCAGAACCATGTGTCTGCCACGTGGAGGGTGAGCTGTATGTGCTTCATTCATTTCAGTGGTCGTCTGAGGACAAAAGGTAGTAAAATAAGATGATAAGAAGTTCAGTTATGCAACACATTCAGTGCAGCACATGCTCTATTAAGCTAAGCTAAGTTACAAATACTGTATCTGTTCACTTTTAATGCATGTCGTTTACTGCTCAGCCAAAGAATCATCAGATATTTTTAGATATTCCTTCCTACTCTATTTCTATCATTTAACAATAATCACTAAGGAAACAAAACTAGAATAACCAATAAAATGTCACTGTTACATAGTACAATTACATAACACGTATGTAACACGAAGAAGGAAAAGCACTTGTGGTGGTATTGTTTTTTAGTGCTGTATAGGGCTGTATCTTCAACGTCCCACCATCACATTTATGTATATTTAAAACAGACATTATTCTTTCAAAGGTTTTATTAGAACCCATTGTCATATAGTTTATTTATTTATTTGACAGGGACAATGCAGTCAAACATAGTTACACGTTTGCAGCTGATGTGATGCATTTAGAGTTTATAGCTAGTGCTAATTCTCAACTCCAGTCCCCAGCTGGGCTCTTCCACAACATTGCAGTACAATATAAAATATACATCATTTAAAAGGATCATACCATACATAAAAATATAATATATATAAAATATACATCATTTAAAAGGATCATAGCATACATAAAAATATAAAATAATATATATAAAATATGCATCATTTAAAAGGATCATACCATACATAAAAAATATAATCTGTATAAAATATACATTATTTAAAAGGATCATATCGTACAATTTGATAATCCAGTGTTGCATTTATATATGAGGCACTCATGTTACATGTTTACCGCATACACATAGCATGTGGGATTTTTACATCTGTATAGACAAATGTGCAGTTAGGTCATAATGCACTCTTATTGTTTTCTTTGAACATATAACAATATATGAAGAACAGATATAAACATGAGGTACAAACCACAAATGATGAAAAAAATACATTAAAATAAAAACAAAGATAAATTTAAATAAATACCCCCCCACACACACACCCTTCCGTCTATTCACTACTTTGTGAGATATCGACTGAGAGGTGACCAAATTTTCTCAAAGAAAGTGACTTTATCCATAAAAGTATATCTAATTCTTTGCAAGTGCAGTGTGTTTGTGAGGTTAGGGTTAGGCCACATCTTTGTGGTGGGTAATTCTTTCTTTTTCCAATGCATGAGAAGTAACTTCTTTGCAATGATAATGACATTGCTGGAAGTTGTTTAGTAAAACAGACATTATTTAGACAGAAATGAGTTTAGGCTGCACATGACAGTAATGGGAAGCAAATTTTCTTGTGTAAACTATGATCATTGTACTATTGTTACTTTAGTGTTGATGTTATTAGGCTTGCATTGATACGATATTAACTGTGTGTGAACTTAATTATCCACATTTGTGTGCTATTTCGTTTATTGTTGTTTATTCTCAATAATAAAAATGTTTGTCTTATTTTGTGTAAATATTCCACTTATATTATTTAATTTGCTGTTGGTTGTTGACAAGAGTGAAATCTGTGCATCCCGAAGACAGATAGATAGATAGATAGATAGATAGATACCTTTTTCTTTTTTCTTTTTTTTTTTTTTTTAAAAAAATAAAGGAAAAACACCCAAATTCCCAAATGCAAAACCCAGTTTTTAATTAATCAAAGAAAGGCTGGAGAAACAAAAGCACTAATATGGATAATCAACATGACATTTATGTTTTGTTTTTTTTTTATCTTTATTTAAGCAGGTAGTAATGAGGTAGTAGGTACTAGGTAGTAATGACGTTTGAATCTGTTCAAGCAAAACAGGCCTGCCAACAAGAATCATTAACACCTATGATAGACTGAAACAACACAAAGAGGTACAAGAGCCATAAAAACATCAGAGAGTAAATCATCAAGGCTCCCCAGGGGAATGTAACTTAAGGAGAGTTTGCAGTTCATTCCAGTTGAAAGGGGCACAGAAAACCAGTTCTACTGTTCCTAACATTTAACCGGTACACTGGGACGTTTAAGGTGAAGAAATTACTGGATTGTGCACGATAGTTGAGAGCAGTGTGAGGTGGTATGGAGGCTGCAACAGCTGAGCACAGCTGATTAACCCATAAAGACCCAAACATCCATCACCCACCAAAAGCATCTACTGATCTAAAATGTTTAATACCTGTTGATCCATTAATCCTGTCAATACGTGTAAATAACTGGTGTAAAATACAGTTTGTCATCTTTTCATGGTTATCAGATATGACCCATTTGGATGTCTGGAGGCTCTGTATGAACATGGAAACAGTAGTCACTTTTCCATTGGACAATGGCGTAAAACTTTACTGACATTTACTAAATGTTGAAAAAACAGAAGTGCATAATGTCGGTTTTTCCATTCAATCACAAATGCAATGATTTGTTTATTTATTATCGCGAGATGACACAAGAAGTCGTTCCATAAAGATGGCGACAAATGTAAATATCATGTTGATTTACGGATATGTTCATTATTATTATTGTCTATTACACCTCTGTTCCGTTCTTAATTTATAAATGATTGGGTTTCCTGGTGTGTCCACACATACCGCACCATGGTTCTTTTAAAACTCTTCTTCTTTGCTATGTGTAATGTCTGTCAACATCTGTTTTTTTAATCACATGACTCTAGTTACGAAAAAAGCTCTTTCCATTGCGGTTTTGCGTTATATACCCTTTGCGCTACACCTGAAAAACCACCTCTTGCCAGTGCAAAAAACTTTTAATCGAAAAACGAGAGTTTTGGCAAAAATGTCATTTTTCCATTAGATTATTTATTTATTTGAAGTTATATTTGTGCAAATTGAGGGTCAGTGGAAAAGTGGCTACTGTCATCTTCTACAACATTGATTCATCAGGAAAACCCATCTCGTTTGATCAATGACAGTGGATGGAGACACTTGTTTTATGTTCAGTTATTGATATATTTTACTGAAAAAGACACTTTTTCTGCAGTTTTCGTTGTTTTTGATATAATAAACCTCAACTTTAATCTGAGCCTTAATAAACATCTACATGATCAGTGAATTAAATATTGGAAAACACCAGATTTATACTGATAAAATACAAAATAAAGAGGATAATATTAGAAAAAAAATGGTGATAAATCACTTAAGAAAGGTTACATATAGCGAAAATGACATTTGGGAACTGATATAAAAGTAGTGCTGGGTCTTTTTGGGTTAAGCAATGTATTAAAAAAAACTTCACCAGTGATGTAATTGTCTTTTTTCCAGCTCCTTTTATGCCACTAGGACAGTAAAAACCTAACAACAGTTTATTTATACACATACAGTAGGTACACGTAATGAACAAGATCCATTTCTTGGCACTGAAAACTGGAACAAATGCAAATTTCATTTCTGTTTGCCTTGAGGATTTGGAAACAAAAACTACACAGGGCAGACTTGACATTTCCATATTAGATCTACAAAACCTATTACTGAAATATACAAAGAGATCACTGACAGAAGTGACGGAGTTGCAGTTGGATTACATAATAGAAAGAACGGCAGCCAGATATCAAACAGCAGAGAATGATGTGGAAATAATGATGAAATGTGACATTTCTATTGGTTTCCTGCAGCTGTTTTTTGATGTAAACACCCAACACAATATACAAAGTGATTGTAGTTTGTTTAAATAATTGTGACGCAGTTCTGGAATTAACGTGACAGGACTATTTGGACATGATCTCAGCCAGAACAATACAAGTATTACATATTATCAGAGGTTGGCGAAGTGAAACAACATGACTTGACTTAAATCAGAATTAAGTCACAATTTTTATGACTCGAAACTTACTTGATTCACACCGACGACTCTGATTTCGTGCTCACCTGACTCGACTCGACTTGATTTTCTAATTTAGCGCGTGATAATCATTGTACAACAGCCTCCAGTCAAAACAAGAGGTGATAGAAGGACAGAGGAATGCAGGCAGACTACTAAAACACCACTCCCTCTTGTTGTTAATGCGGAAAACTTGTAATCAATGGATCAACTTTTAATGTAACATGGGTCATCACAAGTTCACATGACTTGTTACTTGGCTTTTAGTAGCAACTTGAATTGCTTGATTTTCACCATAGATATGTAGGACTTGCTTAGGACTTAGACCTTTGAGACCTGTTTGATTTTTTGCATATGTGTGACTTACTCCCACCTCTGTATATTATATATATACAGAGATGTTTTGGCTCAACTTTACATATCTGATTAGTCTAATGGTGATATATTATTATAGGACAGGACAGGGCCTGTGCGGTTTATACAGTTTTAGTTATGCATTTTGACAACATGATGCAAAAAGGATTACATTTTTCATTCCTTAATTCATTTTCTGAACTGCTTGGAAGGGTAATGGGTGTTGGACACTATCTCGACTACTGTTGGGTGAAGGCGGGATACACACTGAAACCTTTAGAGCAGGGGTCTCAAACATGCGACCCGGGGGCCAAAACCAGCCCGCCAGAAGGTCCAATCTGGCCCACGGGATATTAACAATCAAGGGTGTCAAACTCATTTTAGTTCAGGTTCCACATACAGACCAATATGATCTAAAGTAAAATAATAGCATGATAACCCATGAATAGTGACAACTCCATTTTTCTTGGTTCTAGGTTCAACTGGACTAGTTTTGCTAGTCCAGTTGAACCTCGAAGAACTACTAAGACCAATGAGCTGGGCAAATGAGAAATTAAATGAGAAATTGTTCTTATTTTAGTTCCAAACTCCAAATTTGTATCAATATTATGCCTGTTACCAAGTGTTTGTGTAACATTGTGCATAATGCACATGTATAAATGATAAGTTGAGACATAATACAGTTAAAACTGCATTTATTTTTCTTACAAAATTTAATTTTTTTCAGGTTATTCACATGCTTTTTGTTAAAGGATAGTTTGTAAATGTAAATATTTTCATTATTTAATGTTTTTTTTTTTATTGCACTACTGGTCCTACCCACTTGAGATCCAACTGGGCTGAATGCAGCCTCTGGAAGAAATGAGTTTGACACCCCTGCTTTAGAGTGTCCCATTAACCTATTAATATACATGTCTTTGGACTGTGGGAGGGAGCTGGAGTCCCAGAGAGGACTTTGTGACTGTAACTTAACAGTGCTAACCACTGCACCACCGTGTTGCCCTATTATATAATTTAGCAAACAAAATAAATCATAGAATCCTAAAACATGACACTCGTAAAGTAGATACCCATGAAAAGTATCAGTATCAACAGAAACATGAACCAGGCAGAACATCTGCTGCCAGATGTGCCTGTCTTTGCATCTTTCCAGGTGGTGTAGCAGTGCAGCGGTTTTCCTCACAATCACTCCACCCATCCTACTACACCGTCGAAAACAGGTGAAAATAGATCAGTTCTCCAATCAATGCCCTTGACCATGATGCTGATGAAGATCTAGAGTTGCCAGTTTCCAAATGCCTTCAATGGGACTGTTCCCAATGTGCTAAATGCTAATGCTAATGCTAGGTGCTTTGTGTATTAGGATGAGGAAAGTGCAGAGACTGAATTTTCCTACAACGATGATGAAGTAACTTAAACCTTAATTTAAAATTTAATATTGTGCTCCAGGTTAAATGGTTTCCAGTAGGGCTGGGCGTATCAATCTAAAGATCAATAGTATCAATACCAAGGTGAGTATTGGTATCGGATTGATACTAGCGTGATGAGATCAATACATTTGTTGCAGTTTCTCTTCTATATGTCCAGCAAATTACTCGAATTTCCTCACAAAGTTCATGTGAGCACAGCTTCTCTCCAAGTCTGTGCAAACAGTGTACCTCTCTCTCTCTCTCTCTCTCTCTCTCTCTCTCTCTCTCTCTCTCTCTCTCTCTCTCTCTCTCTCTATTTTTCAGGCACACTTTGCCCTCACCCGCTCTGCCAGAGAGCAAAGAGTCAGAGCACTGACTGAGAGCAGCCCGTGATGGCGGACAGAAAGAGAAGCGCTGTGTGGAGCTAATTCACTGCAGCTGACAGGGAAACTGCCACATGCGATGTGTGGAATAAAGTCATTTGCCACTGTGGTAACACCACAAATTTAAAGGGGGAATTATTTTACTATTTTTATACTATCAAATTGTTTTATATTGAAGTTAGTTAATTAAAAAAAAAAACAAACATGTTTATTTGCCCAAAATCTTTGTCCTGTGTTTCATCATAATCAACTAACTAAAGGCAAAATCACAAAATGATTCAATGATCATGACATTTTAAGTAGAAAGTATCGGTATCAGCGATACAAACTCTGTATTTACTTGGTATCGGATAGATGCCAAAATTCCCAGTATCGCCCACCCTTAGTTTCCAGATCATGTGAATGCTGAGAAGATGCATCATGTATTGACACACACATAGTGGCAGCTTGGTTTTTGTTTTGTAACGTAAAGATAGGATTTAAATCTAATTTCAGTCTTTTCACCAGTTGCTGAATTGGAGGTGTAAAGGAGATTACAACACCCAGCTAGTCGTGCCACACACTACACTCAGGGTGTGGCACGACTATGAAAGCAGAGGCTACACAATAACATTTGGTCTCATTCAGATGGGAGGAGACAGGCAGCCAATGCTGAAAAGCCTGGCTGTGAGTCGGTGGTTTAATTACTCATTTACAGATCTTGGCTGTGCTCTACAGGATATTTTAGAGTTTCTTAGAGTTTCATGGCAGGAATCCAGTCTCTCTCTCTCTCTCTCTCTCTGGAAGTACAGGCAGAAGAACTAATATTTGATGCGAAATGTTTCGGTTTTATTTATTTTTTTATTGAAACATTATGACATCTGGTTGGGCATTTTTTAAGACTTGCTATGATTAACCATCTATGATACTCATGGTTTTGCTGTTGCTGAGATTAGGAACATTGTATCTCATCTTCAAACCGGACAGAATATGTCCTACTTTGGATATTTTCTTATACTCTGTGTATTGAAGTCAAAATAGAAAAGTATCTCCTGTTTGCTTTATCACAAAGGCTTAAATTTGTGTCGTGTTTGCGGATCATATTGTTTCTTGGCTGACGTGTACATCACACATAAATGTATGTTCTCCCTCCTGCCCTCCTTATGTCGACGTTAAAAGCGCTCCCTGTTTGCTCCTGGTAAATATGAAGGTGGTTCCCACGGCAACGCTCATTTGTTTCAATTTGGTGTACAGGAAGAGATCCAGGTGTTGGAGGAGCTCGGCGCAGTCTGAATGGGTGATAACGAATGCTGATGAGGCGCAGGAGGATCTTGTCATACATATATTTTCTTTTTAATTTATATAATACAGAAAAAAATAACAGAACACACAGTAATATGATGATGGTGTTATTTATGATGGATTTAAACCATACATTAGCTAAATGATTGGAAAAAAAATAGAAGCACTAAAGGATCCCTGTATTGTTCAACGTATTACAATGACAGAGGACAGGTAGAGCACATTCCAGTTCTGCCACTTTTAAACGGCATTAGGGCTGGCTACACTGCAGATTAAATAAGTATAGGAAAATATTGTGAAAATAATTGCATAAAGACAGACAGAAAATGAACAGACAAAAAATCCAAATATTCAGAATGATAATTGATGATGACATTAAACATAAATTTTGTACATATGCAAATCTTGTATTTTTTCTGCTTTATTAGTGTATGTTTATTATATATATTCACTTCCATTTCCTGTAGATTTGTACATACACAAACCGTGTTTTTTTCTGCTTTATTAGTGTATTTTATTTATATTATTATTCTATTTATATTATTTATTACTTTTATTTCTTCACACTTACTATCCTTTTTTCTTTTCCAAGGGGTGTTGTTTTTGGTTCATTTTGTTTATTTGTTTGTTAACACTCCAGCAGAAAAACTACTGCTTCAATTCACACCAGATTGTGTTTATAGATTGCCAGCGACTCAGAACAGATCGATTACATTTTGGAACAGTCGGTTCAAATTTTTTATACATTTTTTAAATCTTTTTTTTTTTTTTTAAATTTACTTATAATGGGCAAAAATTCACATGTCTGTAGCAGCAAAACTAGTTGAATTCATACCAAATTGGGTTTATAGATTGCCAGTGACCCAGAATAGATGTGGTTACCTTTTGGCAAAAATAGGTCAAAGTTAAAATTTTTTATAATTTTTTTAAAAATCTTTTTTCTTCTCCTGTTTAATGGGCAGAACTTCAAATGTCTATAAAAACATCAATTTTGTTTCAATTTTCTTTAAACTTGGCACATATATAGAGGCAATAGATATGCTGACATCAGCACACACATAGAGATGATGACTTCAGCTGGATTGATGCCAAAATAAGCTACAATACATGCGAGGGGCGGGGTTTGTTGTGTCTGGTACCACTTGGTTTTTTGTTTGTTTTTTTGCTTTTTTGCTTGTGTTTTTCAAGCGTATGCAACTGACCTACTGTGACCAAGTAATTTCCCTTGTGGATCATCAAAGTTTGTCTAAATCCAAATATTACTGGGAGGAAAAAAACAACAACACAGACTACTTGAGAAACGTCGCCACAAATACAGTATCATAAGATTTATTTCTGTTTGGAGTTACATAAATATTTTGTCTTGTACTGATGGTGGGAGAGTGGATTTAAACACAAAACATTTGACAGTTTTATTAATAAATATACAGTTCTGTGCAAAAGTCTCAGGCCATCTCTAGGTTTGTTGTTTTCGCAGGGTTGAAATCAGTGTACATATTTATTTATCATTCTCCTTTCTTTAGATACATAGATCTTAAACTTTTGACAGTGGAGTACCCCTGAAATATATTTTTTTTAGCCAAGTACCCACAACTCTTGCTTCAGCATTTCAGCAAAATTTGTTCCTGTGCCAAAGGTGTCTGTTTATATATTAAAAACTTTGTAAACAACTAACATATATTTAACTGTAATATATACAAAAAACACACTTTTTAAAGTAAATCTGTGCAAAAAGACTTTCATTGATAAGAAAGAAAAAAGGTCATTAATTAATAAATGAACCTTTCATCAACAAAAAATAATTACTTAGCTGCTCAAATAAACTCATTTTCAATAATATAAAATAGAAATGTTCTTAAAATGTTACCAAAACTTAAACAAGATGATTGACAATAAAACTAGTATAGGAATGTATTTATTGTGTTTTTTATTTCAGCATTAATTCTCACTATTTATTTTGTATTGAGTACCCCCTGGGGTTCTGCCAAGTACCCCACTTTGGGAACCCCTGAGATACAACAAAAGAAGATAGACATAAAATTGAACTAAATGGGTTCTAAATGCTTTTTCCCCTGAAGCTTTTGTTTTTAATGTTGTACATACTGCCCACACAGACAGAGAAGTGCATGTGTGTGGTCAATAGAACTTTCTAAACCAACAAACCTAATGCTGGACCAGGACTTTTGCTCAGTACTGTATGTATCTAAGGTGCGTAGCTCCTTCTATTTTGTATTTTCAGCTTTAGAAGTAAATCTGTTCCTGTGTAGCTGCACTATTTGTTACTTGTGTAAATGACAAATATATCACTTGAATCTTGGAGATAACGTTTCACACTTGTACGACACAGAGCAGCACAAAAAGGCGTAGACGTGAGTAATAATAAGTGAAAGCTCTCTTTGTTGAGCTGATCTCATTCGTTAATCTTGAAGGATCATCTGCCCGCACAAACGCTTTCATAAGTGTGATACCGTATGTACATCTGCCACAAATGTGTGTGTGCAGCATCGTACTCCTGTTCTGGATTTAACTTTAAATTGCAAGACCACAATGTTAAAATAACAGCCAATTCACTTTAAAAAATAAATAAATAAATAAATAAATAAAAGTCATAAAAAAGTAAACAGTTAACAATTTAACATTTCAGTTATGTGTGATGGGCAGCTATGGCTCAGTTAGTAGAGCAGGTCGTCCAATGACTGAAGGGTTGGTGGTTCAAATCTGGGCTCTGACATGTCACACACGTTGAAGTGTCCTTACTCCTGGTAGGATCTGGTGGCTTTGGAAAGCACTTTGGGCACCATGAAGGTGTATAAACTACACTACATAAGTACAGTCTATTTACCACTTAAATCCAGTGTTAAATATACATGTTTAAAATGTTAAATCTACATGTTACGCCGCAGATATGGTTACGGTTTGTTGTGTTTCTTACAGTATTTCTCTGGTAACCACAGCTGCCAGTTCTTTTTCTGTAAAAACAACAGGATTTTTTTTTTTACAGTGTAAGAGTGTGTGTTTCTGTCTCAGTGAATTAGTCGTTGTTTGAGAGGAACCGAATGCACATATAATAGGATTGTTTTCAGTTACAGTTACAATTTAAGCCCTTGTAAACAAACTGAGGTCTTGAATTACCCTCAACTTCTACTGTTTTTGTCATGAGGTGCTGCTCAACGCTCTCTCTGAACGTCATTAATCATCGCTGATGTTCATGGATCAGTTTCAACAGCCTGTTTCAGTAATGGGGTTATTAATTTCATGACATTCTACTGATTTTTGGGTGGTTTTTTTGGATTGTTGACTGGAAGAACTGATCAACAGCAACATCCATAAAATAATCTATATAACTGAGACTAGAAAGTTCGTTTAATTACTCTTTAATTTATTGATTACTCCACCCCCAAAGGGGAGGCAAGGGCTATTGTCTGTTTGTTAACCCTCAAGCAGCAAAACTATTGGTTGAATTCATACCACATTGACCCAGAATAGATCTCATTACATTTTGGGAAAAGCAGCTCAAAGTTCTAATTTTTTATGAATTTTTAATATTTTTTTTTTCCCCTATTTACTTTTAATGGGGGACATTTCATATGTCTGTAGCAGCAAAAGTATTGGTTGAATTCATACTAAATTGAGTTTATAGATTGCCAGTGACCCAGAACAGATGTGGTTACATTTTGGGAAAAGTAGATCAAAGTACAATTTTTTTTATGACTTTTTTAAATCTTTTTTTTTCCCCATTTACTTATAATGGACGAAATTTCAAATGTCTATAAAAACATACATTTTCTTTTAATTTACTTCAAACTTGGCACACATATAGAGGCAATTGATATGCTGACATCAGCATACACATAGACATTTATTTATTTATTTATTCATTTATTAACCTTTATTTAAACTCAGAAATATATTGAGGAAGCAACCTCATTTACAATATAGCCGAGACATGATGACATCAGCTGGATCGATGCCAAAATAAGCTACAAGAGGTGTTAGGGGCGGGGTTTATTGTGTCTGGAACCACTTGATTGTATTATAGCCATTGTATGTCTTACATTAAAATCACTCATCTCCATTTCATTTAACATCTACTTGACAGCAACCAATGTATTTTTTTAATGTATATAATTTTAAATAAATTTCCGGGCCAGATCGGACCCTTTGGTGGGCCGGTTTTGGCCCACAGGCTGTATGTTTGACACCTAAACTAATGCTCTGGGTAAACTTACACTTTATTCAAAGATTTAGAAGACAGTGGAAATGGGGAGCATCATCTTAAATGATTAAATTGTGCTCTATAATGCAGATGCAACTCTTCAAAACTAAAATGATTTTTTCTGCTGCTGCTAAATGAGAATTTGCGTGCTTGATACAGATCTTGGTGGGGTTATAAGAAGATCTTCTTCTGGGTTAAATTTGTAATCGTACTAGGTTCTGTCAGTCTGAAGCTTTGCCAGGTAGGAGTTTTTTAGGTTAAAGGCTGAGTCAATGTTTTGACATTTCACTTACTGAGTACAGAGTAGAGTTCAGCCAGGTTAATTAGATCTCAGAGGAGGATGAGGTCTTAAAATCAGATGAGTACACACCTCTGCTGGTCAGCTGCAGTAAAACCAGCACTCTGACAATAGTACTTAAAGGGTCATTTTACTGTTATGATGGGGAAAAAAAAGATAAATAAATAAACTAAAAGAGGGGTTTAGTTTGCATACATAGAGACCAGTGCATGGGCAAATACTTATTTTTGTTGAGAAAATCAAAGATTTTTGTTTATTGTACATTTACATTCATGTTGGTTTCACTTTCTTTAAATTAATCTTTTTTCCATTTCATTTTTTAAACGTTGTAAGAGTGTATTCACCTGAAAATGTTAAATACTATAACCACTACGATTAGAAACATGAAATATTTTATCCACCTAGAGGGTACGTAAGTTTACTCTTTCAACTAAACAATAACTTTACTTTGAAAGAGCTCATTAAAATACAATATATTTTGTTGAGACTACCTTTAATTTGAATTTGAATCTGTGATTACTCTAAAAATAATTAAAAGCAACATTCACTGAAGGCAAATATTAAGTTGAATTAAACATATTTATGCAATTTATTGATTCAATTACTAACTTTATACGCTAGACGAAAGAAACTAGATCACTTTTAAGGCCGTTATTATTATTATTACTTATTACATTTTGAAACAATATCTTATAAGTACCTCCGTGACCCTAGTGAGGATAAAGCAGGTTCAGAAAATGGATGGATGGATCTTATAAGTAAATAAAGTCTAATCAAACTCGACTAGTTGTTGCTGTAAAAATAACTGTCTTTCAGCGCATTATCGTAAGCAATCATTCAAACAGACTATTATTACAACCACCATTTATGTAAAACTTCAACGAAGAGCTGTCATTTGGTAGTAATAAAGTAAGCATCGCAACACAATATCACTTAATGGTAATTAGTACATTTTAACGTATTGATAACTGACTAAAACTATTCAAGCAAATTTAACAAATACTACAGCTTCAGTAAAATCTAAAATCTAGATGAATTTATGTGAAATATATTGGCAAATCTTATGATATCTGACAAATATTAAACCAGTTCACATCTACTGTGTTTGTACAATTTGGCTGCATTGACAACTTTTGATAAACTTTTAACAAAACAACTAATATTACAGCTTTATTTTGTGTCACTAAGTTGACATTTACTAAAGTTAACCATTAGCTATATATATATTTTTTACTACAGTACAGTGGGTTAAAGTTCACAACCCCTGACTTCTTCTGTGGTTAATCCCCAGCACTAGCATCTTAAATGAAAATAAGCTAATTGCCAAAATCCTATTTACCAAAGCTGCATAAGGCACGGCTGCTCCCTCTATAATACACCAAAGTCCGACCCTCAGCACCATACATTATTTTATCTGCAGTAATCCTCACTTACAATAACAGTTTTTATGACGCTTAAATCACATGTAAATGTTCAGGCTGATAAAGTGCACTAACACAGGGCCTGTTAACTGCAGGGCTTCCCCTCGCTTTAGTTCAGTTCTGGATCTGGAGCCGATCCAAACACAAACTGCTGTAATCAGCAGAGTGCAGCTGCCACGCATCAGATGAAAATCAATGAGTCTACAGAGTAAAACAGCAAATTAAACTGCACTTTAAATCACTTGTGTCTGCTGATATTGGGACATAACCAAACTTACAGTATGAAACTAGAGTAAAGGTGAAGGATTTGCCATAAGATACTGTTTATGATACAGTCAGAAGTTATTGCTTGTCATGTTGGCAGACAAGCCTAAATGATTAAAAGTATGTTTAGTGTGTTCATGAATTAAATCCATAGTGTGATGCAATATTTGCGCTACCTTGATTCTAATTACACTGATGCGCCTTTTGAAGGAGTGATATTTTACTTTTTTAAATAGATTTATGCATTTTAAAACACTTGGTCAGTATAAACTGTAAATGCTCTGCTTGGGTCTGAATTCTTCATTCATTCAACTCCACAGGTCCATCTTCAACCCTATTCCTGAGTAATGACACCAGAAAGGTCATTTTGAGCGCTGGCCCTTTAAATGCAAATGAGCCACATCAGGCCCCGCCCCCTCCAGGTTGTTGACTGTGCTGCTCTGTCCCATTCAGCCACTTGTGTTCATTAATACAACCAAATACGGAACATTTTAGGTAATCGGCTCCAAGTTTGGACAGTTTTTACTCCGACCGCTGCTGATGATAAAAAATGATGTCGTACTCAGAGAAATGTTCATCAGATCATCATATGTGTAAATGTCATGATGTAACCAGTCATTTCTCATCACATCCCACCTGATTCAAATAATAAGCCTATCTTCAAGCTCTGCAGAAGCCTGATAACGTCCGTCAGACGTGTTGGAAGAGGGAAACATCTAAAACATGCAGGATAGTGGCTCTTGAGGACCAGGGTTGCTGACTCCTGAACTACATGGACAACAAAATGTAAAACAGTAAACTTGGTGGTCTTGTTGGTGTGACCTATTAAACTGTATCTAAAATGGAGCTGTCACTCAGAAGACCTTAAGCCAGTGTTTTTCAGCCTTGGGGTTAGGACTCCATGTGGGGTCACCTGGAATTTCTTGTAATTCTCACTTTGTGCAGTAATCTACACCTGGCTTTTCTGCCTCCATCTATAATAACATACATTATAAAGCCTAAATGTGTCTAAAATTAACATTTATTTGCAACATAGTATAGCAAACTATTACATGATCAAAAACAAATTAATTTTAGCAAAAAAAAAAAAAGTCTCCGTTTTGAATGTCTGTTGTCACCAGAAATTTGTGACGTTAAAATGGGGTCACGAGCCAAAAAAGGTTGGGAACCACTGCCTTAAACCAAGGTCTAAAGCCTCAATCTGACCCGGTTTCCCAGCAGATTCACTCTGGTCAATTCACCATGAGTCACTGGAAACAGGAAGTACTTCACCAAGCCAACCCTTTATTCATGTAGAACAGCAGTAAAATAATAGCATGATAACCTATAAATAATGACAGCTGCAAATTTTTCTCTTTGTTCAAGTGCAAACAAGTAAAATGAAATTATGAACATTTTTAAATCTGCAAATTATGCTTTCACAAAAATGTGAATAACCTGAAAAGCCTGAAATGTATTGCTGAAAATGACTGCATCATTTATACATGTGCATTATATGTAGTTAACAATGGACAACAGTGCATAATGTTGTTGGGATTTGGAGTTTGGAACTAAAATGACTTTGACACACTTGACTGTTAATATGTTCTGTGTATTTTTTTTGTACAAATTTATCCTGTGGGCCTGTTATTGGAACCTTTGGCGGGCCGGTCTTGGCCCATAGGCCTTATGTTTGACACCCCTGATGTAGAATGACAGGTAGTGAACTGTGAACACGGTAGTAAATTGGACTCGCAACAATGACTGAAGCTTTCTGTAAAGTAAAATGCAGTTTGTCGTCTTTTCATGGTCATCAGATATGACCCATTTGGACGTTCAGAGGTTTCATAGTTACCGTGGAAACACTGTCATTTTCTACAACAATGATTCTCCAGTAAAACCCATGGAGTTGAATCAATGACAGTGGATGGACACACCGGGTTTATGTTCAATTAACTGTGAACACGATAGTAAACTGGACTCGCAGCAACGGCTGAAGCTTTCTGTAAAGTAAACAACTTTCACAGCCAAAAAAAAGCTAACAGTGATAAAAAGTAAATAAATTACAGCTATTGACAACACAGATTGTACAGGAAATTGAGGCGATTTGTGGTTTTACTGCAGCTGTTGTTGAAAAACAGAGCTAAGCTAACAGAGCTATAATGTAAACTATCAGCTGATGTGGTGCATGAACATTAAAAGACACAGTGTTATTTTGACTGAGTTTGTGTTTGTGAAAACTTGATGATACTATAACACAGATGTGTGTAAACAATGAGCTTCACACTTTATTCAGAGTGATCAAGTGTGTGGAGACTTGGTGATCATTAGTTTGTGGCTTTGGTGGATGTGGGTATGCTCTAGTTTACAGTTTCCTGTGTGCTGTTGGATTAACTTTGAGTTTTAACACCACATACATAGAAGCCCTTTAAATCATATGAACAACTGTGAACTCCTGAATTTGTAAAGGATTGTGAATGAGCTTCACTATAATTAATCACCATCTGCCACAGCATGTTTTTATAAGTTCTTTGAATGCTTATTAAACAGCTTTTGTTGTTGTTGTTGGTGTTTTTTTTTAACTGCAACGTGTTATGTAATTCTGTTCATTAAAATGTTCTCAACTAAAGTGATTTTTTTTTTTTTTAATAACTTCCTGTGAGGGCATGAACTGAAAAGGCAAATAATCTACAACACAGCAATGCCTAATGGATTTTTATTGCACAACAGACATAAACTAAGTAACAGTGTCTCACTTAGGTTAAGTTAATTACTTTTTTTTTTTTTTTTTTTGTACATCCGGTACTTGATTTTTGTAAACAGTAAATAAATTCAGCAGTCACTCATAATCTGTAACAGAATCTTACTATTCAGATGAAGATTTTACACAATGGATAATACAACGATATTCTCAAAAAAAACAACAACACAGTGTTTCAGATTAAATCTTTATTTTCATCCTCAAACTCATTATTTTCTTTGAAAAAAAAAAAAAAAAGAAAGAAAAAGAAAAATCATTGTGTATTCATCTCACATTTCAGATATCTGTGACTTTACACCTCCACCAAATAGTGATTGTTCTCTCTAAACCGGCTGTTTTGTGTTTTCAGGTTTGTCACTCTTCACACTACTTTTGTGATTACATTTCCTTGTGTCTCAAATACATTCATGGCCAAAAGTTTTGGGAACGACACAAGTTTCGTTTTTGCAAAATTTGCTGCCTACAGAAGTTCCTTCAGTTAAATTATGGCTGGAAGAAATGGTTAAACTCTTTCACCTGGAGAGAATCCGGTTCACACTGTTAAATAAACTACACCATTTTAATGAGGTTTGGCATCCCCTTTACTCAGCCTGAATATAATTGGAATTTATGTGGCCTCCCTTGGTGTGATACATCATAAGTCCTGGGATGGGGGGTATGTTTCTTGTTTGCTTTCTACTGTCGTGCTTTTGGTTTCTTCACTATGTGTTTATTTTTCAAAATGCTGACAAATTGTAATAATGGCTGTTTTTGTGATTAGTTCTTGAATAAAAAGATTGACAAGGTTAAAATTTGTTGCCTAAGGTACATGGAAAAACAATTAGAAGAATTATATATATTTCAAAGAGTTTTCTTGTCAGGGCAGCTGTGGCTACATATGTAGTTTACCACCACCAGAGTGAGAATGTGTGAGTGAATGAATAATGGATCCACT
>JAPQRP010000011.1:6121498-6134096 GCA_037367295.1 Apogon hyalosoma
TTTTAAATTTCCACCATTATACGTAAATGGCAAACAAAAAAAAAAAAAAAAAAAAGATTAAAAAATTCATAAGATATTGAAACCTTGACCTACTTTTCCCAAAATGTAACCACATCTATTCTGGGTCACTGGCAATCTATTAACCAAATTTGGTATGAATTCACCTAATGGTTTTGCTGCTACAGACGTTTGAAATTTTGCCCATTATAAGTAAATGGGGAAAAAAAAAAATTTAAATTCATAAAAAATGTGAACTTTGACCTACTTTCCCCAAAATGTAATCAGATCTATTCTGGGTCACTGGCAATCTATAAACCAAATTTGGCATGAATTCAACCAATAGTTTTGCTGCTAGATTGTTAACAAACAAACAAACAAACAAACAAACCACACCAAAAACAATACCCCTTGCCTCCCCTTCATCTACTGTCAGTGATCAAACTCCATGGGTTTTACTGGTGAATCAGGTACATCAGTAGATGGTTTTGGCCACCAGTGGCTGTTTGGGTCTTTCTGGGTTAACATAATGAGAACATAATGAGGATGTGTAGTATTCTCACCAAATCTGTCACTGGTTTTACTTCCAGACTCTGCTCATTTTCAGTCCATATGTGCAGCTGCTGATTGGAGTGAAGGATTAGGTGAATGAATGCCGTGGCGTCTCCAATGCCAGAAAAGTTGTGTTCACTGATTTTATGCACTGAAGCATCAACACACACGCTATACGATCTATGTAAACACACTAACTTTCGAAGCCCTGTTATGCGATCATTTAATGCTGTTTGGTATTATTTTGGATTTCATCATATTCATACTCTCGCCTGGGGAAAAGCAAACCAGACTCATCTGACTGCTGCCACCTGTCACATCCAAACGCTGATGCTCGACAGATGACCACCAGTAACAGTATCACACAGTCCAGGCATTTGCTCTGCACTCAGGAGGTGGAGGAGGTAATGTGAGCGCTATTTGATTTGAGATTTGAGGCTTGAAAGATGCTAACGAAATACAAATGCCCCCGCAAAAACACAAACAACACTGCTGGTGAGAACGTGTGTGACAAAATAGGTCTATATCTAATATGTGATATGAGGTGAAAATATATACGAGATGAATTAGACGTCTATTGAAGCGAAAAAGGTAGAAATTAAAAGTACGAGGTATTATTAACTCATAAAGGCCCAAACACACTGTAACAAATTTCCTGCAGAATTTACAGTAAATACCAGGCAAAACAGTTGCCAATAAAGTGTTGTAAAATTGTTTGCTAATTATTGTAAAAATAATTACAGTATATTACTGAATACTTTTTACAGTTTTTTTTTTTGCTGTATATAAATTACAATAATGTATTGTTGTTTTACATTAGAAACAACCATTAATTGCATTTTAGTTTTGTTTTTTTTTTAGTTTTGACTACTCCAGTTCGACTCTAGCTGTGCTAACAACGCTAACGCATCCTGGACTATCAGAGGCATTTCCGAACGGGGCTAATGCACGCAGCTAACGTTAGCTTAACTTAACCAGTTTTTCGCTAGTTTGCAAAAACGGTGCATTCTGAGTCCCACACCCCTTATATTCCGTATGAAACACAACTAAGATAAATAAAATAAAGTGAAATACAGTCACACGAATGAAGAAACTTTATTCTGAATAAAATGCTGGTTTTGACATGTTTACGTTACACGCCGAGTTAAAATAGACGTCTACACGGTCAAATTATATTGCATGAAGTTACTACTTGAATCACATTTTAATTTTGAGGGCTAATAATGTCTTCTTTACACTTTATTGATTGGATGGACGTGGGGTCCGCTCCCCTGTGTCTGCCTTTAAGGGTAATAGTCGGGTCATGGAAAATGCAGAGGAAAGCAGAGAAACAGCCTGTTCTCTTAATTCCTGTGTATGATCTAATATCACCTGACCGAAAGAATCAATCAGACAGTTCAATGTGAGTTTTTTCAGTTGGAAAAACAACACTTTTCTTCCCAGCTAATTGCTATAGATTCCAGTTCCACAACTCCACTGACTGAGATAAGAGCCAAAAATGAATTGTAACCAAATAATTAATCTTCACATCTATAAGCATGGCATAACTACACACACTAATTATATGTATGGTGTGTCGCCTTCAGACTAATTAGCAAAATACCAGTAATGAGTGGAAACTGTGGGCCGCCATGCACAAAGACACCTTCGAATTACTTCTGTTACATGCTGTTCACTTCAATTAACTACCTGGTGAAATAAAACCATTACGGTTCTCAGTAACTAACAGCAATACTGCCTACGAAACAAGGGGAAATATCTAACATTTCTCGCTTGTTGTTTGCTCCTTTTCTGTGCTCACTGAACACCAGGAAGTAGCAGTATTGAGCGAAAAACAGAAAAAAAAAAGTGAAAGTGTGAGAGGATTAAAATCCGTTTTGATTGTTTCACAGTGGTTTTAAAGCATAAATCAAACAAACTCACACTATCGTACAACCTTACGGCAAGATTTAAGGGAATATAAGCTAATCATATGCTTCCTTCCGTTCAGGTCTGTTTGTTTTTTTTTTCTGTCTAATGCATTCTTCATGGATCCCCTGCTGCAAACTGAGACTAAAGCAGAGCTGTTATGTTTTAATAGAAGCCCCGTGCTACTTTTTAGTGGTTATAAATAAACAAACATCCCAAAAACAGTAAAATAAAAGGAAAAATAGCACCAAAGGCCGTGTAGCTCACCAGCATGTCCTACCAAGAATCGATAACAACTTGAATTTGTGAGGTTGTCAGGTTCTGCCACTATGTCAGAGTCCTGTGGTCTTGATGCAGGAGATCAATCTCCCAATAGAAGTGGGTGGTACTTTCACTGGAGGAGAACTCAACTAATTAACTGTGAGAAATCAACAGGATCCCAATCCGACTAGAACAGGGGTGTCAAATTAAGTTGCACACAGGGCCAAAACTCAAAGTACACTTTAGGTTGTGGGCCGAACAGGATAAACATTTATTGAACACAGTAAAACTAAACTTTTTTGAACAGAAATATGAATAGACAGGATCCAATATTATTCCAAAAACAAATACACTTACATTTTAACCCATAAAGACCCGGTCCTACTTTTGTGTCAGTTCCCAGATGATTTTTTTCTCTTTATTTAACCTTTCTTAAGTGATTTCTCACCATTTATTATAATATTATCCTCTATATTCATGAGAAATAATTTAAAGGTTATTATAGTAAAAAAAAAAAAACAAAGAAAAAGGGAATTTTTCAGTAAAATCTATCATTAACTGAACATAAACCAAGTGTCTCCATCCACTGTCACTGATCTAACTCCATGGGTTTTCTGGTGAATCAATGTTTTAGAAGATGACGGTGTTTCCATGGTAACTACGGAGCCTCTGAACGTCCAAATGGGTCATATCTGATGAGCATGAAAAGATGATAAACTGCATTTTACACCAGTTATTTACATGTATTGACAGGATTAGTGGATCAACAAGTATTAAAAGTTATAAATCAGTCAATGCTTTTGGTCGTTGGTGGAGGTGTGAGTCTTTATGGGTTAAATATCTTAAAATATTTTGTTCTCCATAAAAATATCTTCTGTCAAAATTCTACAAATTCAAAACATGAACATGCTGCAAAAAAAAAAAACAAAAAAAAAACAGGAAATACAAATAAAAATTGTGCTTTTCAGCAAAAGTTAAAATAACAACAAATCAAAACCTTCCATTTTCTTTGCTCTTATGCCACTTTACCAGAGCTGGATGCTTGGCATCTTTTCTTGGCAACAAGTTCGTTCGGTTTAGCGTAAGGTTCTGTGTTGTGGAGACTGTCAGGATGGACTGCCGGTGTTCATCAGTGAGACGCCTCCTGTGTGCTGTTTAGTTAATCTCATCACTGAGAACAGCTTCTCACACAGATATGTGCTCCCAAACATGCATAAGGTTCGAGCCACATGTAGAAGGAGCTGGGGCATTGCTTCAGGAATGGAGCGAATAAACAGTGTCGTACTTTGCCTTTAGTGTTCCATTTCACTGCAGCTCTGTCAGCTCCATCTGAATCTGTACAGATGCAGCTTCCACGTCGACGGCAAATGGGTTTGCGAAGCTGCTGGAAATTACTTTTTTGTGCTTAAAAGTCACCAAAGAGCCGTGCGAACTCAGTGTGAAGTGCACTCAGTTTATCAGTAAAAGTGCGCATTTGGGAACACTGTGGCGCCAACTTGACTTTACAGTAGGGTTGTATACACCAACAGATGCTTGACTGATTGACAAGGGAACGATCCCGGGTAGCCTATTGTTCAGTGAAGCAGCTGTTGTACTGCATTATGGGATGTGTAGTTTGTGTGTTATCTGTGCTTAATATCGACATTAATAATAATAATAATAATAATAATAACAACAGATATATAAAATGATCTCGCGGGCCGGATATAATTGTACACTGTGCAGGATGTGACCCCTGGGCCTTGAGTTTGATACATATGTACTAGAAGAAGAAGACTGTTGAACTGTAGATATTGGCGACCTTGAGTTTGACCCTTCAAGGTCACTAAAGGTCAACGATCATGGACCCAAATTAAAGTCCATATTTGAATTCCTATCAGTGTTCGATACTAACTATATTGATATCTCTAACCATTTCCATGTTTTTAACCACCAAAATATGGCCCATTGTGAGTAAAGGCACATTTTTAATATTCCTAAAATTCAAAAATCTAAATTTTTCAAAACTGGGAACAAACCTTGTAGATATTGTCCCAAGGAAGCTATTTATAAAATTTGAAATTAATCCGAGCTGCAGTTTTGTCAGAGAAGATGTTTTCGAGAAATTGCTAATGAAGACGACGAAGACAAAGACCACAATGACAAAGGTAGAGACGAAGATGAAGACGGAGATGATGAAGACGAAGGACACAGCGCCTTCACAATAAGCCGATGCCCTATCGACCCGTGAGCCAAAAACAGGAAAATCCAAGCGTGTAAATATCCCACTTAATGATTCCTACATGCTGAGACGGCTTATCACCTTTACAGAATGTGCGTGTAGCGCATGTCGCCATTGAGTTAAATATTACTCTACTGTAAATAATCACCTACCCCAGCCGATGAACAGGTAGACGATGAAGTGGCGATTCTCTGAGAAGATGACGACCAGCAGGGTGTGGAGGTACAAACCCTCCACGAGCAGCCAGAAGAAGTTGGCCATGATGAAGTACTGAAAAAACACCAGGCTGGCTTTACAACCCACCTGAACACACACACACACACACACACACATACATACATGAGGAAAAAAAAAAAAAAACGATTAGAAAAGAACCTAAAGGTCAGATATCATAACTAAGGTAAAGAATTTTTTTTTAAATCCAAGCTGTGAATGTTAAATGTCACAAAACTATCAGCATACAAATTAACCAAATTAACCTTTTAATTTAACCCCTGCACATTCTTTTGTTTTACCCTTGCAGCCCAGTGCATCCAACACATCCTTCAGGGTTAATCAGGTCTTTATGTTAATGCTAATTATTCTGATATGTGGGTATATATTCTGGTTTTCAGCCAGGCGAGTTCCCCGGGAGGATTTGCTTTAATGTAAAGATCACATCGGTGAGTACAGACGAGCGTAAAGGTCGGAGCGCCCTGCAATTATAACAGACACGTTTCCAGTCATTGACGGAACTGTTGCTAAATAGCGCTGTCAAACACAGTTCAGTTCATTTTTACAGGCTTTGCTTCCGAAATTATTCTGTTTCAAAGCTTGAAATTCATTTTTGTGGAGCTCTCTTTTACACATTGATGAAAAGTAAAAGGGGAACAAAGTGTTTCAGGGAAAATAAAAAAAGAGAGAGAGAAAGAACTGCAGGATGTTTTGTAGTTTAAGCAGATAATGTAGAGTCACAGCAACCAAAATAAATAAAATACTCACAATTAACAGAATTTTATGAAATATGACACTAAAATGAGACTTGTTCAATGCCAAACAACAACGCTGCAGTTAAAAGACTGTCCAAGGTCTGTCCAAACTCATCATATACTGTAAGAATTGGAATTAATTTAATCACTTTAATAATGTTTTCACAAAGACTCACTCCTACCAAGGTATTTCAAACTCCTCTATGGTTTGTTAAAGCCTTTGACATTTATCTCTGCAGCTCTTCATCGATGGCTGCCTTTCATTACTGGTTCTCATCCATTATCACATTTCTGTTTGTTTTTCGGTAAACATCGAAGTCTCTTTGTCAGTTCAACATGCACACATAGTTTCTCTGTATTTATCCAAGCAATATGTTTCCATTCCACTTATTGTCATTTACCTTTTACTCCAACTTCCCACACAAAATGATACAAAAATAATATGGAAATTACTGTCAGTGTCCCTGCTCATGTCTTCATTATTCATCAGACCAGACAACAGCTCACAGTTAATTTCCCCATATCACATGAATATCACCGTCGTGTACAATTATATTGTATATATTTAAATAACATGCATTTATGTAAAAAACATTTATGAAAGTTATATAAATACAAGATTCTCTTTCATATTCCTTGAATGTTTCTTCTTGTTTTGTTCCACTTGTTTTTTTGTTGCTGCTGTTAACACTGCAATTTCCCCATAAAGGGATCAATAAACTTATATCTTATCTTATTCACAGATTAAAAATGTGCATTAAAACAAGTCAGAAATGCAATTTATGCTCTAAATGTTTCTGCTGCTGCAAAAATCATCAAACTGCAAATTGTCAAATGTGGATCTTTCACACATGGGTCTTTCCATGAAACTGGGTTCATTTTGGTACCTGGCACTTTTCCAGCTTTTTAGACCCAATAATAAAAGAGAATTTTAGACATATTTATCCCCAGGATGTACCTAATGATGACCTCAGATAAATGCAAAAAAAAAAAAAAATTATACTCTTGCTGTGAGCCATCCCAAAATTGATGAATTTTTAATTAAATATTGGGGCTAAAAATAGGACCAAAATTGGGACATGAAAAGCTACCTAGGTGTCAGTGCATTAGATCTGAAAACATGGCTGTAAATGGTCTTACAAAGTGCTATAAATGAAGACGCTGCGTTAAATTTGACAATCTTCGTGGGTTTTCTAATCCACACGTGAGTTTTTCATGAATCTCAGTCTCATTCCAGGTTTTGTGTGTAACCCATTGTGTCCACTGACGTTACATGCAGAACCTGCCCATTTAAACACAAATAAATCGCGAGTGATTTTGCAACAGTGGTCAGTTTTGTGAAACACTTTGCCTTGCATATTTACTTTGATTCCCAAAATGTACCTGTGAGAGAATAAAAAGATATTTTAAAAAAGTAGCGTATAATTTTCATTTCCTTTTTACTGTATTGCATGCAGATTTTTATATGTGCATGTTTTATCTGAAAAATAGTTTCTTTTATCTCAGTAAATACTTATTTTTAAATAAAATAAATATGTATTTTTATTTTTGCTTCCAAACTTGCTTCATCACATTAGTCTACATCATTTTTGAATGTTTAGCCCCTCTATCCTGCTTTTAAAGGGCTCATATTTATCTAAACCCACTTTTATTAGTCTTTGGTTCATTTATTTGTGTATTTGGACCCTAATAGTTCATACAGTTTGATTTTGAACCCTCCAGGTGCTGCAAAGCTATCTTTATACCCATTTTGGCAAAAACTGAGTGGATTTCTACAACCCATTTTAATTCCTTCTTAATTTGTTACGTTTATAACTAGCTATGTCACGACATTCACACATAAAAGGTCAAAACTTTGACGAACATTTCTCCGAGTTTGACATAATTATCAGCAGCAGCGGCTGAAGTAAAACCTGAAAATATGTCCAAACTATGAGCTGATTACCTAAAATGTTCAGTTGTTGATTGCATTAACGAACGCAGTCAACAACCTGGAGGGGGTGGGGCATGAAATGGCTCATTTACATTTAAAGGGCCAGCGCTCAAAACCACCTTTCTAGTGTCATTACTCAGAAATAGGGTTGAAGATGGACCTGTGGAGTTGAATTAATGAATAATTCAGACCCAAGCAGAACATTTACAGTTTATGTAGAGCACAGGGAAATGTTTGAAAATGAAGAATTCCATTTAAAAAAGCACAATATCACTCCTTTAAGAACCAGTTTCATAGAAGCACTCACATACCGACCACAGTCATTATGGCAATGAATGATGTTTTTGTAGAACATTATGATGTCACGGTGATCCTTTGACCTTTTGGATATAAAATGTCATCATTCTATCTAATTGCACCTTCATGCGGAAACTGTCTCATAATTAGCTTATGAATTTTCAAAAAATGGCCAAGAATGCATTCTGTAAGGTCACAGTATCTTGACCTTTGACCCTTTATTTCCATCCCTCAGTCTATATGATCATTTGCCCCTGACAGAATGATACTCCCTCCAGCTGCAAAGGCATGAAAACGATCTAAAAATCTAATTTCACTGAAACCTAATAGTCATTTTATTAGATACAAATTACAAAGAGCCGAGGAACTGGGAAATGTCTTCATTCTACAGCACCGCGCTGTTAACACATGATTATACCCCGAGGGCACGTCCCGGCTCACTGTGGACAGGAAGTGACCTCACCAGTGACGGCTGGTTGGAGCACTGCGAGGTTCGGTTGAACAGGATGTCGTCTTTCACCAACACGGCCACGGCTCTCAGGATGAAGGAGAAGAAGAGGTTGAGGTGGATGTAGTTCCTGGTGCAGTGGAGCTTCCTGCAAAAACACAATATGCAGGCAATACAGTATGTGTTCGATCCAAAAAAATCTGACAGGATGTTTCCTTTTTAGTGCCATATACACCATTGGCATCTCTAGTTTCTGGTTAAAGGTTCCTTTTTTCATACCTGACCCATAAAGACCCAGTGCTGCTCCTGTGGCAGTTCCCAAATGCTTTTTTTCTCCATTTTTAACCTTTCCCAAGTGATTTATCATCGTTTACTCTAACATTATGTTCCGTATTTTGCATTTTTCAGTGAAAATCCAGTATTTTCCTATCTTGATTTTAATGATCATGTGGATGTTCATTAACCCATAAAGACCCAAACTACCACTGGTTACCAAAATCACGTACCAATATAAAATGTTTAATAACTTCTGATGCATTAAATCTTATAAATCCATGTAAATAATTGGTGTAAAATGCAGTTTGTCATCTTTTCACGGTCATCAGATATGACCCATTTGGATGTTCAGAGGCTCTGTAGTTACCGTGGAAACACTGTCATCTTCTACAACATCGATTCACCAGTAAAACCCATGGAATTGGATCAATGACAGTGGATGGAGACACTTGGTTTATGTTCAGTTAATGCTAAACTTTGTTGAAAAAGTCATATTTTCTTCATTTTTTTCTCTTTCTGATTTTGTGACAACTTTAATCGGAGCTATTACGAACATCTACATAATCAATAAATTGAACATGGGAAAATACATAATTTTTATAGAAGAGACACAAAATACAGAGAATAATATTATTATATGGGTTAAAGCTTGGTTTGAAGTTAAGGGTTATTATATCCAAAACAGAGAAAATTGAAGAAAAACATTCATTTTTCAACTAAATCTATCATTAAGTGAACACAAACCCAGTGTGTCCATCCACTGTCATTGATCCAGCTCCATGGGTTTTACTGGTAAATCAATGTTGTAGTAGATGACAGTGTTTCCACGGTAACTACGGAGCCTCTGAACGTCCAAATGGGTCATATCTGATGACTGTGAAAAAATTATAAACTGTATTTAACATCAATTATTTACATGAATTGATAGGATTAGTGGATCAATGGTTATTAAACATTTTATATCATGAATGATTTTGGTCGCCGGTGGATATTTAGGTCTTTATGGGTTAATGTAAAATAGGACTCCAGGTAAAGATTTTGGAACAGATATCAGAAAAGTTCAATCAATTTTCCCTTTTTATCGGAAATCCCAAAAACGCCTCTCAATCTCTGCTTTTCAGAACACTGTCAGTGATGCAGATGTTTTCCTTGGGATTAACTGTTTTAAGGGTCTGCTTTTAGACATAGGTCAAGATTTAATATCAGTGTTTTTTCTCTATCAAAATTCAAAAATCTAATTCCGTTTTTGTGTTTTTCTTCATTTTGAACTGTTATTACAGTATTAAAACATGCAGTAAATTGTAAATGACTGCTAGAGATTGAAAGTTCTAAGTGTTCTGGAAAAATGGGCAAAAGGACGTACTCAAAGCATATTTTCTAACCTTTTTATGGTCGAAATAAGAAAAAAAAAGTCTAAGTGGACCATGTTAGGATTAAAAGGGTAACTGTTGACATGATTTTCAGTGATTATTTGAACACCATTGGCATTTTCATGCAACGGCGTTTACAGAAACATATTTTTGAGCACTCATAAATGAATAAAAGACAGCTACATATGAAGAGGTTTATATTGCAGCCTATTTCAGTTACCAATGTGTAACATCAGGATGAACATGGATTTATCAGGAAGCCAAAAGCATGCATATACAGCATAGAAAAAAATCAGGACTTTGTTTTTGGCCAAAATCATGCAGCCCTACTCTGGTTTCAGAGGATGCTCCATCAGAGTCATATCGTGCATATTGTTAAAGGGCTGTTTGTGTGGTTAGTTTCATTTTCTTCACTATACATTGGAATGCTAATAACATACATCGGGGATGTCCAAAAATAAATTGTGCATCATTAGAATTAAAGATAAATAAGACTCTGCTCACCACAGCACATTCAGTTGATCATTAGACCATGAAAGAGTGAAATACATAATGGTCGGGCACCACGGTTGTTGTCATTGATGAGAAATACTGTGTGAAATATAAATATGAATATAAATTACAGCTATCAGTGAAACAGAAACACAAAGTGAATGTTAAATTATAATTTTAGGGCTGAGCTGAAATATCACTGCTCTGGACAGATTTGTTTATCGGCTTCATTTATAACAATATTTAATTATAAAGCAAAAAAAAGCGCCAATCAATATAATTTAAATCAAAGAACTGGATAAATGAAGGCTGCCACACAAACACACATTCACATTGTTGGCAATTACTGATAAAGATGAGAAATGAAAATGTGACTAATTGCTGGCACCTGTTCATTTAAAACCCAATTAATCCAGCAAGTTTTCATCAGGCTGCTGACAAAAAGCACACAAACAGGAGGAAGGCCGACCAAAAAAACCTGGGCATGAAATTAACACAAGCGAGCTGTCTTGCGTCACTGCTGTTCATCATTTCTCAAATTCTACTTTTGTTTTCAGTCATGAAAACTGTGTTCAACCAAACTGGATTACTGAGGTTTCATCCCATGTGGTAATACTTAATAATTAGCGTTTTCTCTCACCGGAACAGGCAGAGGATGGCGCTTCCTGTGGTGAGGGCAATCAGAGACAGACTGTGGCCTAGAGTGTACAACGCCTGCACAACCACGTAGAAGACCAGCTGCAGAGAAAACACAAACACACAGAAAAAGGCTGCATCAGTGTCAAAGCTAATTCAAGACAACAAAAATAGACTGTGCCCTCAAATACATAGTGTCTATGTCCTATTAATTTCTAATTGCATAAATATTTTTTTTTCCTAAGAAATTAAGTTATACAGTAAGTGAATAATAGATATTTTCTTCAGGAAGCAAAAACAAACATACGTACACTGCAAAAAATCTAAATCTTACCAAGTGCATTTTTCCTCATTTCTAGTCCAAATATCTCATCACACTTAAAATAAGACAGAGTAACTTTTCAGTGAGATATAAGAACTTATTTTTAGACCATAGATCTGGAAAATCTTATTTCAAGAAATCCTACCAGGATAATTTTCACTTGTTCCACTGGCAATTTTTTTTTTTTTTTGCTTAATTCAAGATATATATATATATATATTTTTTTTTTTGCTTAATCCAAACAAAAAATACGCCAATGGAACCAGTGAAAATTATCTTGGTAAGATTTTTGAAATAAGATTTTCCAGATCTATTGTCTAAAAATCAGTTCTTATATCTCACTGAAAAGTTACTCTTTAGGTGATTATGTCTTATTTTAAGTGTGATAAGATATTTTGACTAGAAAAGAGAAAAATACACTTGGTAAGATTTAGATTTTTTCAGAGCAGTATAATGGTGGTAGTATGGACAGTTAATGTCGTCATTGTCTTTTTATTATAGAACATATATTTGTATTTTCATGGATGGTATCAGCTCACCTTGCTCTTTCATTACTTGACTTGGCTCAGTGTCAGTATCTCAGTATCTCAGTTCGCTGTGTTTCCGCTGTAGATAGTACTATCTCAGTGCTGCTGGTTGTCATAGCAACACTATGTAAACACATGATGACCCTGTCCTCTGTGTGACTGCAGCTATGAATAACATAACACGGTCAGTGGAAGAAACTAGAATCCACAATTTATAGTTTTCCAAGTCATGTATCATTTTAAAGGAGTGATATTTTGCTTTTTTAAAATGAAATTATACATTTAAAAACATTTCCCTGTGCTCTACATAAAGTGTAAATGCTCTGCTTGGGTCTGAATTTTTCATTCATTCAACTCCACAGGTCCATCTTCAACCCTATTTCTGAGTAA
>JAPQRP010000011.1:6169976-6181817 GCA_037367295.1 Apogon hyalosoma
TAAGATTTTCCAGATCTGTTGTCTAAAAATAAGTTCTTATATCTCACTGAAAAGTTGCTCTTTAGGTGATTATGTCTGATTTTAAGTGTGACGAGATATTTAGACTAGAAATGAGAAAAATACACTTGGTAAGATTTAGATTTTTGCAGCGTAGAAAAAAATATACTTGTCAATGCAATAGGCACTGAGATCTTCATAATTCATCTTGGTCTGTACCAAAATATTGTATTCTTTTTATTATTAATATCTGGCAGTTGTTGGTTTGTTGTATCTTATATTTATTGTTGTAGCTACAGTATTCTGTTATTTTGGCCATGCCACTGTTAAACAGTGTTGGGAGTAATGAGTTACAAAAGTAATGCATTACAGTAACAGATTACTTTTTGCTGTAAGGCGGTAGTGTAAGGTATTACTAATCAATTTACAGTAGTATTTTACTCCGTACATGTTCAAACGCGCTTGAATTACAACACACTTTTTGCTCATAATTTAACTGCTCAAATGGAAAAAAAAAAAAAAAAAAAAAACAAGACTGTGAGACCTTAAGGAATCAAAAATACAGGAGGAAAGTTCTATTTCCTGTTGGTGTTTAGTCTGTATGTAACTCAAAAGTGATGTAACGCATTACAATTTTGAGGCAGTAATACTGTAAGGTAAGGAAATACTTTTAAATATCAGTAACAAGTAATCTGTAAAGTCTTAGGCCACCTCTAGGATTGTTGTTTTTGCAGGACTAAAATGAGGAAACATGTTTATTTCTCATTCTCTTCTCTTCGGACACGGCAAGAAAATACAGGAAATACTGTTCTAACAAACAGAAACATCTGGCATGTGCTAAATGGAACCTGGTATAAAACATCAGAAAAATAATGCAGTAAATGTCATACCGACTGAACAAAAGCATTAAAGACATGTTAAGTGCAAAGGCAGGTCATACTAAATACTAACATTTCGGTTTATAGAAGCTGTATTTTTCCTGAAACTTTAGTCTTTACTGCTGTACATACTTCACATATTTGCAGATTGTATCTCAATACAGAGACGGAGAAATGCGTACTTTACCAAACCAACAAACCAAAGCTGTTGGCCAAAGAATTTTGCATCCTGGTGTATAAAACATGATGTTCCCAAGCTTTTGGATAACTGGGTAACACAGCGTACTCAATTATTTATCCTTTATCTAGCAAGGAATGTCCCACTGAGATGAGATTGAGATCTTTTCTTTCAAGATACAAAAAAAGCTGCCTTCAATGTTAGAAAAAAAATAACCAACACCACTTAATTAAATCAACATAATGACACAATGTAGTACAATTTGTCAGACTGCTCTTCTGTCTGCTTGCCATCATCACACAACCAAACAACAAAAAGCACATTTCTTTACTTGGATATACAGCAGTGGAAAAATGTTTTCGGACAGCCTTAAAAAACTGTACACAATCTCAAACATTATCAAGAAATATTTGTGGAAAAAGTTTTTGTGTGTGTGTGTTTCAAAAGGTGTGGCTGCATCAGACAGACACAAAGAATGTATTTTTTTATTTTATTTTTTATTGTTAAAAAGAATAGCAATACCAAATTCTTGACCGTTTCATCATGTCATGTCTTGGATGTGTTTCATTATTTTGTTGAAACATCCAGTTTTGACCTTAATGGAACAGAGCACGTACAGAGGGGATCATTTAAGAGTGATTCCTAACCTGTAAAGACACAAACATCCACTGCTGACCAAAGCATCTGCTGATCTAAAATGTTTGTTTTTTTTTTTTACTTATATTTTATTGTTTCATTTTTGAGATTTTACTACACAAACATTTAGAACATAGTGTCAGTTGTCATCCTGTGTCTTGTCCACTTTTTCCATTGATCTTCACATGGTGCCTGCTGTAGTTTTATGGTATAAGGAAGCCTCTTCATGTTGTGAATTTTGAAAAATTTCACAAAAGTAATAAAGTCTTGTTATGTCCTCCAATAACACACTAAGGTTGAAATTTTGAATTTCAGAGTGTTTCTATAAGTGCCCTACAACGGTTAATGTAATATATCACAAATGCATGGGGTGAACAAAAACCTTTTTTCCAGCATGACAGATGAAGGTCAAATGCTCCTCTTTGCTTGTATTTTTGCACAAACCACCCATCAAAGCACACAATAGAGTGGCTGAAATTCCCATCTGAAGTTTCTTCTGCAGTGCTTTTTCCAAATGTCACATGCCAGTCAAACCATGCAGGCAGTGCTCTTATCTGTTTCCTTTACGACACTTCTGAAGCGAGAACCGCATCTGAAGGCAATCTGAATGATTCTCAGACAGGAGACAACGCACATACAGAGTGTTTCCTGTGACTGGAGTACATCGTGGGGTTTGATATTCAGACAGGACCGAGACCAAGTCGATCCACTGCAAAACAAACTAAAATGGACGTTCTGTCAGTGGACGACCAAACCTTGTCTGAACTGTCAGCGGTTCTTGCATCAAAACAAAAATGGATGTCAATGGGCAGTCTGTTGGCAATGTGCTGAGAATACGATAAACACGTAATTAGAGGAGGTTTCGGGATCTGGAGGGAGACATATGTACAGTCTAGTTAGTTCAAAACACTGCATTCTGAATCAATCTTTCTTTTGTTGGTGTTAGCTGACATTTTTATGGGCTGAAACTGACCAACAGACCAATCAGTGAATAAGGCTTATGCTAAGTACGGAAAGTACAAGCGAAAAAATGTTAATTTGGCAGAAGTAAAAGCAGCGCCGTTGCATTAGTTGCATCTATTATGATGATATATACTTGCATTGACTTTTAATTTGCCACTCTGGCATTATGGGAGTAAATTTACTCAGCTAATTTGCATATTGTGATGTCACAGGGTGGCGGCCATATTGGATTGTGTAACTTTTTGTAAAAGTAAACTTTGAACATATTTACAGGGACATTTTTTTGTGTTTTTTTTTTTTTTTTTGTCATCTTATCCTTAAAATAAATTAACTTAAACACTGATACAAAGTAAAATGCAGTACGTTTTAGTAGCTTTTCAGCCAAGCAGCAGAGTAGACAAATCTGTCCTTATCTATCAAAAGCTAAATAAAATTTACTTACTAAACCAGCTCAGGACCACGCCTTTCAAACTCAATTTTTTCTCCCATTTATTGGTAGGAGGTGGTAACAAGATTTGACAACTCTACGTGGAGCTATGGTCTGTTTCATTCAGTTAGTCAGGCCAGGCATGAAGCCGCATGGGGCCGTACAATGCCCAGGTCTGGTCTACAAGATACATGATACACAGACAGTCTTTGCTAGAGCTGCACAATATATCGTTTGAGCATCATCATCACAATGTACGTGTGCGCAATAGTCACATCGCAGGTATTGCAATGTAGGAGACAAATGAGCTCAATGTGTTCTCGTCTAAAAATCATGGGAAGGAATGCTTCTGTAACCCAAAAAAGAGCTTTTTCGAGATGCTCTTTGGAAAAAAGGATTCACAAAGTAGATGAAAACGGAAAGAAAACTCCAAGGCACTTTCTTTAAGCATTAAAATGCATTTATTCTCCTGGCATGGTCATATATAGACCTTAAAAAACACGTATTTAAGCTTCAAGCCTTCATCAGGAAGTCAAACAAAACAGAAGCCTGGAACACTACTTTAAAAGAACCTACAGTTTTCCAGGCGTCTGTTTGGTTTGACTTCGTGTTCTCTTCTAATTTCAAGGGTACCTGACACACACTGCACGTACCAATCACAATAGTTTTTAATCAGTTTGCCGACACAGACCACGCCCCTGCACATGGAGTGAGTCGCTGGTAACAACATTGAAAAATAAGCAACGAACAAGAGAAAATCACCGGAAATGAAGACTTGGTGCCAAAAAGAAAAGCAACGTCAGTTATCTGGAGTTATTTCGACTACAAGAAGGATGATACTGAAACACATGTTCTGTGTCGAAGAGGAAACACAACTAATTTGTCTGCCCATTTACGACGGCACCACACAGCTATTTCATATCGCAATATATATCGCAGGGTTAAAAAAAAATTGCAATGTCAGTTTTTTGCAGTATCGTGCAGCCCTAGTCTTTGCAAGAACGCCTGGATCTGAAGACTAGAATCACATGAGCTACACATAGATTTAAACTCCAACTGTAAACACAAACTGGAACAGACTTGGTCAAACCTGGTCAATCACTCGACACGTCTGTAACACACTGTGAACTGGCCTGACAGTTGTTGTGTAAGTCTGTAGGTGTGTTTCCATAAACAGGTTTGGAGTGAATAAGGTCACCTGTAAAATGATGTAAGTGTAGAATATAGGATATATGTTATGTGGAGTAAGAGAAGTAAAGCATGCGCTTATTGTTTTCCATCTAACATGGATGAAGTTGAAGAACAACTCATCTCCTCATCAGTCCACAATATCTGTTGTACAACCAACCATGTTGTCAAGCTCTAGAAAAAGACACAAGTTCAATGTTTGCTTCAACAGAGCTTGAAAAAGTGTTTCTTTGCTCTTTTATGAGCATTAACGCTTTTGGTTTTTTTAACCCTTTAAGCGCCAAAGTCACAATATTGTGACAAGTAACATAACTGAATGAAACAGACCACAGCTCCATGGAGAGTTGTCAAATCTTGTTACCACCTCCTACCAATAAATGGGAGACATGTGGCCCTTAAATCCTAACACCATTTCGGGGCACGTTTCTGTTCAAAGTGAAGAAGAAAATCGAGCTTGACAGGCGTGGTCCTGAGCTGGTCTAATAAGTAAGTAAAGTTTATTTCGCTTTAGTCTTGATAGATAAGGACAGATGTGGCTACTCTGCTGCTTGGCTAAAAAGCGACTAAATCTTACTGCATCTTACTTTCTACCAATGTTTAAGTTCATTTAGTTTAAGGATAAGATGACAAAAAAAAAAAACACAAAGAAAACTTCCATGTAAATGTGTTCTTTTGTTTCTTACTTCTTATTTACTTAAAACAACTTACCAGTAAGTTACAGTAAGTTACAGTGACTACGAGAAAACAACCTTTGTTTGTCTCATAAAGAAATACAATAATTCATTATTTCGAGATAACAGTTCATTTTCTCGTAGTTACTGTAACTTGCTGTAGAAAGTGTGTTCTGCTCTGTACAGCGCATGTCAGCGGCAGCTCTTGAAGGCTGCGATGTGGAGGATGTGGTACTGGGGATCTATACTTTTTAATTCTGTCATTTAACGCATTCTCACTGTTAACTAAGACCAAAAATGTCACAGAAAAATGTCACACTACAGTATCACCTTGTAACGAGGACATTCATGAGTAAGGCGTCAGGGAGTCGGCCTTAGACCAGGACCTTATCAAACTACATGCTGAACATGTTTAGGTGAACAGTTCTGGAGACGCCGCAAAGTCTAGGGTTTAGAAAACTACAACGGAGATTGTTGTGTCTTCATCGGAGGAGTCCTTCATAAACGCATCCACGTCGGACACACGTGGGGTCACCATGTACCTCGCATGTACCGGGGTGTGGACTGGTCTCTGGAGATGAGTTTGAATCGATCAAAAATCCTCACGTAACTATGGTTGTGTAAACATCTCTGTGTACCATAAAAAGAACTGTCAGACTAACACAAATTGAATTGTATGTATTCCAACGGTGAAACGCTGTCTGAGTGCCCTGTATGCTGAATAAAGAAAACTCTTCAGTGAATTCGACCAACGCGTCTGTCTGTCTGCTCGCAACTAAATTCTGTATATGGTTCTCTATTACGAAATAACAAAATAAATGAATTCGAGAAAATGATCTTTGTTTTCTCGTGATAACAAATTAATGTATTCTCGAGATAACAACCAAAAAATCCGATGTAAATCCACGTCCATTCTCTGCTTCCGTAGTTTTCTGGTCTGTTTTGTTCTAAAGTTGGTAGGTAGGTACTGCTGATTCAATGAAAGGGCACCGGCCATTGTAGAGCAATGAAACAAAACAGTAACATGTGCTTCTTGTTCCCTAGCGACTGGGTTGTTCAGCCGTTCATTCAGTCAAACCACAAAATGCATCACTTCCTTCACACGTAAGGATGTTCCCCTGTTAGAAAGAAGCTTTACAGACTGGATATACACCAGACTCAGTCACTGATGTGTCGCAGCAGCCTGACATGTATTTACATGAGAATGTTAAGAGACAATTTATCTCAGAGCTGGAGGGAAACAGCTTGGGTTTTTTTTGTTTCTCTCACACAAAAGTAAATCAATGTGAGTCAGGTGATGCTTTTAGTTGTATGTGCCATCTCTGCACTTACCTCCATATTCGCGCTCCTGTTTTGTCTCTGCTCATTTTCTCATTTTCATGTCACATATTTTACAACCTACGTTCCAATTCAAGACCACTTCTGCATTCCACATTAATTACTCTGCAAAAACAGCCCTGCCAGAAATATTGTTGAATTGGATCTAATGGTCTTGTTTTGAGCAGAAAAACCTGCCAATGGGAAAAATAAAATTTGCTTAAAATTAGCATATAAATCTAATGAATTTAACCCATAAAGACCCAGTGCTACTTTTGGGTCAGTTCCCAAATGATTTTTTTCTCTAAATGTAACCTTTCCTAAGTAATTTATCACCATTTATTATAATATTATCCTTGTTATTTTGCATTTTGTTCAGTGAAAAATCAAGTATTTTCTGATATTTAATTTACTGATCATGTAATTGTTCATAAAAGCTAAGTTTAAGGTTAAAGGATGTTATCTCAAAAACACAGAAAACTGAAGTAAAACATACTTTTTCAGCAACGATATCAATAACAGAATGGAAAAAACACGTGCGTTCATCCACTGTCATTGATCCAACTCCATGAGTTTTACTGTTGAATCCATGTCGTAGAAGATGACGGTGTTTCCACGGTAACTACGGAGCCTCTGAACATCCAAATGAGCCATATCTGATGACCATTAAAGGTGACCAACTGTATTTTACACCAATTATTTGCACGTATTGATAGGATTAGTGGATCAACAGGTATTAAACAGTTTAGATCAGTGGATGTTTGGGTCTTTATGGGTTAAAATAGGATTTATTTGCTCATGCAAAACTTGCTTTTCTGGATATTTTTCTTTTCAGGCAAAAGATAAAAACAATTTTCCAGAAGTTTTTTTTGCAGTGTGTAAAGTAAAATTCAGTGACTCGAACTTGTCCATTGTTTCACCTTGATGTGACTTGTCCACCACACCGTGAATGCACTCACATAATCCAAATGCATCCTTTACATGTGGGTAATCTGTGAATTCTTCATAATCTGCACTAATACAGTCAGAAAAATCCGTAGATGAGACCCTCAGTAAACTGTGTCAAATATTACTATGGTATTAGAATCAAACAAATAGGTGGCTATAGTGTCTTTCTGTGTATTAAATTATGCAGCAAAGACTCTTTATGTAAAATCCTCACTGTGGCCAATGTGTTTGTGGGCTGCAAAGTCAGATTACACAGATAGCTGCAAATATAATCACACCACAGGCGATTTCAACTTAACGCAGCACAAAGATCCCCTTCCTACAACCAGCTCTGATTCCCTCTCATGTTATAAATTCCTTTGGTTCAGGTCTGATGCAGGAATTAGGCTCAAACAAGTTCTGCTGAGTGAGGAGTATTATCTCCACTTCAGCATCTGTCTGGGATGAAAATCCAGTTTTGTCGGATGTGGTTTATTTTCGGAGGCAGAGGCGTTGGTTACGTGGTGTTTCTATGGCGTGCACGCTGTGTCGTTCTGCAGTGCAATCAAGTTAGTTACTACGGGTATTTACTCAGGATTTGTATCCATTTTAAAGCTCATAATACCGAAACCGAAGGCCTTTTCACAGCTAAAAGTCTTTACCTAGTTCAGGTTTTTATTATGATGAATTAATTGGATCCTGATTTTGTGAAAGAACCAAAGAAACCTGCATTATATACTGTACTTATGCCCAGTTGTTACTTCAGCATTAGCTTTTGCAGACGTGCACGCATCAAAAGTCCACCTGCCATCCTTAGAATCACTGTAGTCACATTTAGAGTACTTACACTACATTTACACTACAAGTGTTAATGCTCATTTACAATTTTTTGGCTGAAATTACATGCAACTGCCATCAGACTCATGTGTGACCAGTCTATGGTGATGTTAGCGTTGAATATAATGAGTAATGACCATTCAGACTGAAGTCACACTGCAAAACAACACATAGGCTTGACATTGTCATTTGCACTACTCTCATAACTTAATTCTATTTTTTTTTTTTTTTACAAATATTCCCAGTTGCAATACTTTTTTTTTCTTTTCCTAATGTAAATAAGTGTGCCTTCTACTGTTATTTGTTGTGCCTTGTAATTTCTTGCACTAAACTGGAGAGCTCTACCTCAATGTCATTGTACAATGATAATAAAGAAATTCTGATTCTGATTAAGGACCACATTTGAAAGTGGCCTGGATCTGATTAACCCATAACATTATAACCCTAACAGCCACTGGCAACCAAAACCATCTACTGATCTTAAATGTTTAATACTTGTTGATCCAAAAATCCCATCTATACATGTAAATAATTGGTGTAAAATACAGTTATTCATCTTTTCATGGTTATCAGATATGACCCATTTGGACGTTCAGAGGCTCCGTAGTTACCATGGAAACACCGTCATCTTCTACAACATTGATTCACCAGTAAAACCCATGGAGTTTGACAAATGACAGTGGATGGACACATTCGTTTATTTGTTCAGTTACTGAAAGAGTAAGTTTTTCTTCAGTTTTCTATGTTTTTGAGATAATATCCCTTAACCTTAAACTGAGGTCTCATGGATATCTACGTGATCCTTAAATTAAATATCAGAAAATACCTGATATACACACACACAAAAAGCAAAACACAGATGATAATATTACAATGAATGGTAATAAATCCTTTCAGACAGATTAATTATAGAGAGAAAAATAATTTGGGAACAACTACAACAGTAGCACTGTGTCTTTATGAGTTAAAAACAATAGATTTGTGCTGTTCAGAGTGTCATAATATATAATCAGATATAAGTCACACATGGGCAAAAAGTCAGATTTGGCCCACTTTTGCCTGCAGTGTTAATGCAGTATTAATTCGTTGCATTCTTTTACTGTTTTTCCTAAAATACACAGTCTGCTGATATTGTCCTTTATAATTATCAGAGCTGAGCCATTATTCCAACTGCTGCACTCTCTGATCATATGATCACACTAAAACCCAGTCAGATCAAACAACTAAATCCAGATCAGGCAAATAAGTTTTTAATTCATTCATTCATCAGGGAGTTAGAGCTAGATATTAGTCGCTTTTCCATTGGACATATGTGCTAAACTTTACCGATATTTACTAAATGTCAAAAAAACAGAAGTGTGTAACGTCGGTTTTTCCATTAAATCACAAATATGACATGAGAAGTCATTCCATAAACATGGCGATGAACCTAAATTTCATGCTGATTTACCAATATATTCATTATTATCTATTACCCCTGTATCCCATACTAAATTAAAAAATGATTGGGTTTCCTGGTGTGTCCACACATACCGCACCATGTTTCTTTTAAAATTCTTCTTCTTCACTTGTAACGTCCGTCAACATCAGTTTGTTTTTTTTTTTTTTTATCACGTGACTCTAGTTGCAGAAAAAGGTCTTTCCTTTGCAGTGTTATGTGATATAGCAATTGCGCTATGCCCGAAAAACCACACTTTTGCCAGCGCAAAAACTTTTAATCGAAGACAAGAGTTTTGGTGAAATTGTCATTTTTCCATTTAACAAACGTTTTTGTGCAAGTTATGCGCGCAATTTGAGGGTCAGTGGAAAAGCAACTATTGTCAGCCATTAACCCTTTAAACCCTAAGCCTAAAATGATCCACCTGGACTTTTTTTTCTCTTGTTTCAACTATGAAAAGGTTAGAAAATATATTATGAGTCTGTTTGCCCAATTTTCCAGAGCACTTTTTTTTTTTTTTTTTTTTTTTTGTTTTTTAAGCAGTCATTTACAATTTACTGCATGTTATAATTCTGCTAAAATGGCTTCTTCTCCAGCTTCTAGTACAGGTGGAGGTGAAACTACCATAATGACCCGATAAAACCTATAAAGTGCAACGTCTCAGGTTTCAGAAACAAATGGAAGTTTTCCAATTATACAAACAGTGAAAGAGTTACAGCCATCCAGACTGCACATGCACAGGGTGTGTCAGGGATGACACGTCAGGTTTTTGAGAGTTAAAGGTGGGGTACGAGATCTTGGAAAAACAGTTCGAGCAAGCTACATTTTGAAAATACACAATTCAAAAGTCCAAAACCCTTTCTTCAGACATCCCCCTGAAGCCACACCTCCAGAATACCGGAACACGCAATACTTGTTCCCGAGGGTTCACGAGCGCTGCACAGTATCAATACACATGGCCCCGGCAAGTAACGTTACATTTCCTGTTGATTTATGTCGTGACAAAACAGTTTTCTGGTGAACTTTACATCCTAATATTGCTAATATAGCTAGCCAAGCTCTGGCTTTATTTCCTGTACTAGCGCTCCAAGCCTCTGAGAACAAACGATTCATGCACGAAGAGGGGGGAGAAACAAATGGCAGTTGAGTTTGATAGACACATCACCGTTCAGTCATTTCGAGTGGGCGCTTAAAATGATTGGATGGTGTTTTTTCAGTCCTGTCCGTTCCACAGGTGACTACATTTTTTTTTTTTTTTTTTATGTTAGAGCATTTAATTAATTGGTTATAATCGGGGTGCGAAGGGGATTTTAAGCAATATAGTAAAAAAATGCTCCAGGAAAACATCTCCTACCCCAGCTTTAAACAAAATAAAGAGTAGAAGAAAACTAAGATGCAGTAGTACCGAGTTCTAAACAGAAATAGGGTACGACAAAGTAAGGAAAAGACAACTTGAACAAACATGTAAAATGCCAAAACTTTTGTGCATTTTCTAAGATGATGAGAGGGAGTGAGAGGAACTCAGATGATGAGCGATGCCCCCTGAAGGCAGAAAGGGACTATCATTTTTCTTATATAAATACCTACAGGAGTTGGGATGCAGTGTCTGTTATCAAAGCTGTGCAGTATGTATACCTGCAATCCAACAAAGGCAGAATTAGCAGCAGATTTTATGTTCCCTTCAAGCAAAATCAAGGCGGAGATTTTCCCCATAAGTTTGTGGTGAAACAAAATTGGGCTAGAACTGCGTTATTGCAAAATATAATTGAATTCATGAACCGAGTTATGATTCAGTTTCATCTGGACTGAAGCTCAGATCACCTCTGCTTTTCATTCACCCAGGGGGAGTTTCACATCTGTAATTTTGGTGTGGATAGGACTGTAAGACCAGAAAGTGTGGCCCATATGAGGAAACTGTCAAAGTAACCTCAAAAAAAAAAAAAAAAAAGGCACATCTGTCTTTATATAATTATCCACTGTCGACCAAAACCATCTACTGATCTAAAATGTTTAATAACTATTGATCCACTAATCCTATCAATGCATGTAAATAATCAGATAAAATGCAGTTTTTCATCTTTTTCTGGTCATCAGACATGCCCTGTTTAGACGTTTAGAAGTTCTGCAGTGAACGTGGAAACACCGTCATCTTCTACAACATTGATTCACCAGTAAAACCAGTGGAGTTGGATGGATGACAGTGAATGGAGACACTTATTTTTACATTTAGTTAATGATATAACCTTTAAATTGAATCTGAGCTTTTATGAACATGTACATGATCAGTAAATGAAATATAGGAAAATACCGGATGGATGGATGGATGGATGGATGGATGGATGGATGGATGGATGGATGGATGGATGGATGGATGGATGGATGGA
>JAPQRP010000011.1:6189562-6202552 GCA_037367295.1 Apogon hyalosoma
AAGTAATCTGCGTATTTTTCTCAAAGCGAAAATGCATTGTTACCCACAACAGTTGTAATGGGACTTTTTCACCAAATCATGTAGCCTCGCCCTACTACGGAAGATTAGGGCCACTGGAAAAAAATAAAATAAAATAAAAAATGAAGGTCCAGTATATTCTTTTTATTATTATTATTGTTATTATGAGAAAAAAGCCCGAATTCTGAGGAAAAAAATCAGAATTCTGAGTTTAAAGTCAAAATTGTGATTTTAAACTCAGAATAATAATTTGCAAAAATATATCTGACCTTTTTTTTTTTTTCCAGTGGCCCTAATCCTCTTCCATACCCTACTGCACTGTATACTGCTATTAAAAAAAGAAAAAAAAAGAAAAAAAATGTAGTATCCATTATACACATATGCAGTATATAGTAAAAATGCTCAAAAATAATCAAATCAGGAGTTATATGCAAAAATGCTCCCACTGCTGCCAAAACCCCCAGTAAATTAAAGTCATATTGAACAGTGTGATGTTTGTCCACATGCAAATGTGTTACGGCATCATCGAGTTTGTCCCTAAAGCAAAAATGCAGACAGATAAAAAAAACAACACTGAGCAATATAAGCTGCAGAATGACAAGAGTATTATGCACCAACTAATACGAAATTCATTAAATTACATGCATTAAAATGTCACAGTTTAGCTGCACAAAACTGTTCACTTCCAAATGGAATTCAGAGGTTAGAGAGTCATAATGTTCTGAGAGCAACAGGGATGTAAAAAAAAAAAAAATAAATAAATAAAATAAAATAAAAGACAACAGATCAGGACTGATGTAAAATGCATATACACAGTATAAATGTTAAAGGGAATGGAGGATGTGTGATTCAACTGACAAATTATGTGATGCGACACCTTCAGTTTGTTGTCTTTTGAGGATGTACAGTGTAAGTCTTATGATTGTATGTTGAACGTCTCTGTCTCCAATAAATAAGTTAAAAAAAAAAAAAAAACACAAAAATGATGTAGTCACAATACATGTTAGTGGATATTTAGTTTTACTTTTGTCATTGCTGGCTGTTTGCTTTTATTTCTACAAAGAATAGGTATAATAAGCCGTAGCTTCAGCCCAAACCTTTTCAGTCAATATTGTTTTGTCTGGATAAATTCTGTGGAGCAATTCAATAGAGAATGAAATAAACAAACTGTTGTGAACTGAAATGATATAGAATGTTTCACTGGGTAGATCTATGTTCAAATCATCATCTTGCTGATAAGTTTGTCCTGCAGGTTAGAAATTTGATGTTATAAAACTCGGGTAATGTGGGCCCAAAGCTGCTAAATGTACAATCGGGAACCAATAAAGTGGCCAGTGTACATTACACCGTCCGCCTTCCTCCACAGTGCCTTCGGTGAACAGGTAAAATGAGTGGGTTTCATTTTTACACAGTGGGAGGAAACGGCATCATACAGTCTGTGATCTGCGTCAACATCCTTTAGTGCTGCAACTCGAGTTATTTCTCTGGTAAGAACCGCGCCACCAGTGAAGTCTATCTACTGCTGAATAAATATAAACTGGGAAAACATTATTTTCTGAAACATTAGTGCCAGTGCTACAGGAAAATAAAAAATCCAATCATAAAAACACATTTGTGAAGCTGTAAGGCTGCGTTTACATGAAGCCTGGTATCTGACTAAACAGAGATTTTTCTGTGCGTTTGTGCCTATCATTTACACGACAACGATTTGCACCAGAAATGATGGTTTCTAAAAACTCCAGCCATTACTGGGGATCTCTGCAAACCTTCGTTTTCATGTTTGTGTGTAAACAGAGCGCAACGGAGATCTCAAACTGACGTCGCAGTTTTCGAAGGAAATATTCTACCGCTTCACGTGACGATACAGTGTAGCTCAGAGGTTCCCGCGGTGGGGGTTGCCAGATGATTTTCAGAAACCTCTTGATGTGATTCCTGAAGTGGTCACGACTGATTAAGGGGAACATTGTTGCACCTGTACTTTGATGGACAGATAATGATACTGTCAGAGTTAAGGCGGATAGGAAGTGCTTTTATTTTGAAAGTGCAGAGATTTCACTCGAACGGCAGCTTGACAGCGACAAACAGGTAAGGCACTGTTGGTCCTACAGGTTTGACTGATGGTGTCACGTGAATAAAATAAACCTAAAAAGGCCAGTAAACGTTGTAAAAAGACACATTAACCTAAATAAACATTAACCCCCCCCCAACGAACCCCTGCACATAAAACAGAACATAATGAGCAAAATGTCAAGTACCCACAATGCAATGCTGCAAATATGCCACAGTATCATTGTGTGACTCCTGTGTGCATGTTTTTTTTTAATGTTTCAGTCACTTTGGGGATAATCTCGGTTGCCAGTCTGTGGCACCGTTATTTTGGGGGTTGCCAGTTTAACAGTTTGGGAACGTTTGGTGTAGAGGAAGAGGATGGAGCTGATAAGTGAAGCAGCGTTTCCACTGGTAATCCTTGCCGCCACACCGTACATTTCATACAAAAAAAGTTATCACCATCGCGTTAGAGTTATTATACATATGTATAACGTCCCGCCCCCTCAAATGAAAGGGAAAAGATAAATGAGCGTAACGTTTCACTTTTACTTCTGCGGGGGGCACAGACCGCACCGCTCCGTTACCCCATAGTATTATAAGTAGGACGGAAACTGACGCACGCGCACGGTTACCGACCAAAATGCACGCGCATGCACCCCCTGACCGAATCACGCACGTGCAACCCCCCACTGACCGAAACACAGGCGCCCCTCCCCAATTACACACCTTCACACCAACAGATCAATTCCACAGGAAACACTATGGAGGTATAAGTGGTGCCAGACAATAATTGGATAGACATAATGATGGGAATTTATAGGATGGAAAGAATAACCTTTACTGTAAATGTGAAGATGGATTTTTTTGTGCAACACTGGGAGGGATGGGTGAGATATGTGAGGTCTTTGAGACCTGAATTTGCTGAGATGACTGCATGAATATGAACCCAAAATCCTCTGAAGGAAATATGTTTTTGTGTTTTTATTTATTTTTATTTATACATTGATTGTTTACTCCGAAATCATGTATGCCAAGACAATGATGAGCTGCTGTAAATGTTTTTGGTTTTTTTTAATACACCTACTCTCTGGATATATAAAGTTTGTGTATCTAATATTTCGTTGTTTATAAAAATCAAAATTCTTTCAATAAAAAGAGAATTTTTAAAAAAAAGAAAACACTCATCCCTTTGAGCTATAGAAATAAAACTGGGTTCAGATTTGTTTCTTTTAACAGACCATTAACAGAACCGTAAGACACTGCTGAGTTGAATGTTGCAGGAGTCCCATTAGCTCAGATTAATGTAAAACTTTCTCATTAGCACAACCAGACTCCACTCAGGCTTAAACAAGATTTATTCTGTCACATTTCTGACATGTAAAATTTGAAGGAGTTTCTCTTCTCCGAAGGGAAAAGGCTTTTGAGAGAGCGGCGAAGCAACAGGAGGTCGTATCAGCGCTGGGCTTCGCCTGTTAAATCTATGCATTTCCATATAAGACAGAGCGCGGGCTGAGGCGTTCTGCTTTCCTGCTACGGGATCACAGCCAGTCTCAGGTGACTCATCCAATTTGTTTCCTGGAAAACGCCAACAAGATGTGCAATTATCATCCGGCAGCTGGATGAATTAAAAGATATCTCAGGGCCTCACCTGCTGCCCGCTGCCCGGTCACATATCCTTCAACAGTAACGCCCCTCTTTGAAGCGTCAGGGCTGATATTTACATGTTGTTGCTAAAGCTGCTGCGTTTCTTGCTTTATTCTGAGATGGCACTGTGATAAAACTTCAAAGTACAGTTGTGTGGTGTTGTGTGTGTGTGTGTGCGCGCAGCATCTCTATGTGATATTTGGACCTTGTTTTTATTTCTCTTCAGCGATGCTAAGTGTAGGTCTGATCACTGCAGCGGTGGGGGTTGTGATTTTATGTACTGATGCATTTGTGAGAGGTGGTTTTACAAATCTGGAATAACATAACACAACGAACTACTGGATGGTGTATTGTCTCACTACTCGGCGAATGTCATATAGTGGGTGTTGCGTGGGTTCTGTGGACGTCACAGCTTCCCGGTGATCCCTTCGGAGGTGGAGATTCCACCTCTATCAGCCCTGTCAGCTCTCTGTGTAGGTGTTTTAATAAAGACTCCTAATGTGCATTTCCTTAAGGGGACTCTAAAAGTGCTGTTGTGTAAAATGTTTATAGATGATGTAGCTTTGGAGCTCGCTTTACGTCCAAAATGATGTCGAGGCAAACTCCGCCCAGATGTCGCTCTGAAAATTAAGCCGTAAATAAACCCGTCGACCAAAACCATCTGCTGATCTAAAATGTTTAACACCTGTTGATCCACTAATTCTAGCAATCTGTGTAAATAATTGGTGTAAAATGCAGTTTGTCATCTTTTCATGATCATCAGATATGACCCATTTGGACGTTCAGAGGCTCCGTAGGGATTCTCATGTCATTTGACCCAAGTTGTTAAAGCCTTTGGAATAGGGAAAAATAATCTTTTTTTTTTTTCAGATAAGTGACTTTGTTAAAAAAGAAACATCGCTAGTGAAGGACAATGAGGTATCTGACATTGAAAAGTTGTTCTACGAAACTAGGAAGGCGTCGTTTCCATTACGTGGAACCAGCTCGACTCGACTCGGGTTCCTCACACTATTCCTGGAGACCGTTTCCATTACAGGATACTACCGACTTTAGAGTACCTGGTTGTCATAGCGACATAACTTCCATGTCGTCTGCTCAGAGAGTTGCTGATAAACTCGCTTGTTGCGTGTCGTCTCGTCAAGCTCACGCTGAATTTTTTCGTCGGCCACCAAGGACAGAAGTGTCTGAACCTCCTCGACCGACCACGGTGCAGTTTTGCGGACTGCCGTCATGTGAATTAACCTACCGGTATATTTACTGTAAACTTCCGAATCTATTTTTTTTTTAAATGGCGGGTTGCACATTGATGACGCAATGATGCAGTGACAACTCTCTGACCAATCAGTGGCCTGCAGTATTAACACGTCACGTTTTAGTATCTCTTCCTCTGTTGTGGAACCTCGGTGGAGCAGATACCAAAAAACTAGTACCAGATACCAGATTCCACGTCCTTTTACAGAGTGGAAACGCAAAAAGGCCGAGTCGAGTCGAGTCGAGCTGGTACCACGTAGCGGAAACACGGCATTAGTATTTGCTATAAAACACCGAAAGGTCACTGTAAGCGTGATTTTCCCGTTTTGGCTCAGACCTGGGGACGAGAACTGGATACTGATAACGCAGAAGAAATGTGGAGAGAAATTTGGAATGTGGCCACAAAAATCCCCATTTGCAATCGTTCTTGGGCTTTATAACTTAAACTGTTACATAGAGCCCACTTGGTCCCAAACCAGGTATTTAAATTTAAACCAGGCTCTTCTTCACAGTGCTCTAAATGCAGAATACATGAAGGCAGCCTCACACATTGTCTTTGGTCATGACCCAACATTCAGGGATACTGGGAGTCTGTCCTACTTAAAATTAGAAAAATGATTAAAGCCCACATTGGTCTTCATCCTTTATCTCTTCTTCTTGGCTTACCAAATATGAGTATTGATCAGCATATGTAATTGACTTGTTGACTTTATTTTATTTTAATTATTATTATTTTATAATTATTATTTTGGTTTGAGACAAATAAACAAACAAACAAACAAGTATTAGTAATAAACATAATAGTAAACTGTATAATATTTTAACCTTTTGCGCCTTAAAGCATATATTACTACATTGGACTTCAGATAAATCCCCGACCATTTCCGGATGGAGAAAGCTAATATGCGAGCACATTCCACTTGACTCTTTGACACGCTTGGCACTAGGGATGTAACGATTACGACTGATAAAACGATAAACCGCGGTAAAATTCCCGATGGTTATTATTACCGTTTAAAGTCTAATTATCGTGAAAACCGCGTTCGATCGCCGCATTTTGAAAACTCACGGTGATACCGCTCATTTCCTGGAGAAGCAGCGGTACTCCACGAGCGAATGCCAGTTTGCAGTGTTTGGCCTCTGAAAACGTGGCTGAAGGTACCTGCATGGAAAGCGCTCCGGAGATTCAGAGAACGCGTACCTCAGTCCCATACGTCTCTCTCTCTCTGAAAAAGAAACTAAAACAACTCAAATGTGATCTGGAAACTGGTCGAACAAGTTCCAGTATGACCTGTCCAACTGCTTTTTTCCACTTAAAAACTGCTCAGCACGCAATAGGAGATTTGATAAGGAATTGGATTGTGAGCAGAAACAACAGTGGCACTGATATTGATCAAATCCTATCAATTTCCATCCCTAGTGCAGACATCTCTTATGGCCATAAGGTGCCATCTTTAATGCACATTTGTATGTTTGATATTTACATGTTAATATTTTAATGTGTCTGCCAACAGAAAGTACATTGTGCATGTTATTTTGTTATTATTATTATTATTTTTTAATACAACTATTTCAGTGTGTGTATTAGTACTTTTTGACCATTTTTGGGAACATTTCAACAATACCGCGATAATGATGATAATCGTGATAATTTTGTTCACAATAACCATGATATGAAGTTTTTATATTGTTACGTCTCTACTTGGCACATTCCAAGATTGACATATTCAACTGCATTTGGAAACCTTTCTTGGACTATAATGAAGGAAATGCGTCCTCAATTCTGTCTCGGGCTTTCATCTGCTCTTAAATGGACTCTTATTATATTATACAGATATGAACGTGATGGGAATCTGTCTCTACGCTGACCGTAAGCCTCTATTTTTGTTTTGACTGTGGTGCTGAGCAGTTTTGCTTTGTTTTGTTTTGAAAAATGAAAATTTAATACATATATTCTAAAAAAAACTGAAGTATAATGTGCAGTTAATTGGTTATTCTTCTTAACTGTTTTACTGCCCTAATGAATAGTAATAATAGCAATGATCGTGTCAGTGCTCTAGTATCCTACTTTATATGGTATGAGTTTTTCATGGCGACCCAGAAACATACTTACACACAACAGAAAGACTGGATCAGAAAAGGCAAGACTGTCATATTTACTTTTTTTTTTTTTTTTTACAGTTCTAAATAACAGATCGTATTATTTATTCACACAAAACTCAACAAAGTGAACTAATACTGAGTCCATAAGCATCTCAAGCCTTTCACATGAAGATCTGATCAAATAATGTTTGTTATTACACAGTACTTTCTTCTTAATTGTCATTTTGGTGCACTGAAAAGTTATCAGATGTTTGTTTTTTTCTCTTCTCTCCATTTTTTTTTTTTTTTTTTTTTTTTTTATTTAACCTGACTGGATGGGGTACATACACAGCATGCAGGTTATTTATAGCAGCAGGAGAGAGGCAACACAGACTGAACTGAAGCTGATATACGCCTAATTAGATTTAGTTTCCTGAAGCATATCCCTAATATTTGGCTGTCTTTGTGTACAACTCTATGCAGCCTCCCAGAAGCTCAGTTAATATTTGACATGTTTGGAAATATGTTGTTTTCATGTATTGCAACTTCATTTATGTCTAACATTGTTACACCGGGGCAGTAAGCATACATTTAGAGCCTAATTAGAAAAGTTTCACTGGTCTTATTGGTTTATTATGACAGATGTGCATGCGTTTATGTAGATTTGTAAAGTGCGTGTAGGAGTTTGTGTTGAGTTACTGCATTTTTAAGCAGACAGGGACAGAAGAATGTAGAATTTATGTAAAAGTAGAAGATTTTTGGCGGAAATTCAGACTTGAATTCTTGTTTGTAGAAATCATTATGTTGAGGGATGCAGGATTTGACTAAAAGATCATTATCTGAGTCTCACTTACCACTCGCTTCTTATAAAATGTGGTCGGATTTCCACCAAACTTAAAGGAGTGATATTTTGCTTTTTTTAAATGGTGCTCTACATAAACTGTAATTGCTCTGCTTGGGTCTGAATTCTCCGTTCATTCAACTCCACAGGTCCATCTTCAACCCTATTTCTGAGTAATTACACCAGAAAGGTGGTTTGGAGCGCTGGCCCTTTAAATGCACATGAGCCACTTCATGCCCCGCCCCCTCCAGGTTGTTGGCTGTGCTGCTCTGTCCCATTCAAACAAAAACGGAACATTTTAGCTAATTGACTCAAAGTTTGGACATATTTTCATTACAGACTGCTACTGCTGCTGCTGATAAACAATTATGCCATACCCTGAGAAATGTTCATCAGAAGTCTTGACCTTATATGGGCAAATGTTGTGATGTAACTAGTTATAAAACGTAACAAATTAAGAAGGAATTGAAATGGGTTGTAAAAATCCCCTCGATTTTTGTCAAAATGAATATAAAAATAACTGCAGCACCTGGAGGGTTCAAATTAAAACTGTATGAACTATTAGGGTCCAAATACACAAATAAATGAACTAAAGACTAATAAAAGTAGGTTTAGCTAAATATGAGCCCTAATGTTTCATCTTTTTCCTCTTGTTTCTGGAGGCTATGTGGTGCGTAGTGGCTTTTTTTTTTTGTCTGACTCAAACTCTTCTTTTTGCATAATTTGAATGCAAGTTCTACAATTTTTATAAATGAATCCAAAACACTTCCACTTTCTTTCATAACTGGCTGTGTAAGATGGCTTTTTGTGTTACTATTTAACTAAAAAGTTGGGGGTTTTTTTGTTTTTTTTTTAATCATTTTCCAAAAACATTATACAATATTGATAATATCTAGATGACATTTTGTTGTACATACAGTTACAGTGGGAGCTTAATTTGTCCTGGTGGAGCTTTATAATGAATAAAATATATTTCCACACTAAACCCACATGGACATGGAGTTCAGAAGCAAAACCATGAATTCTTCAATGTCAAAACAGCAAAACAACACATTACACAAACTGATGCAGACTAAACACTTGAGTGTAGATGGACACAGATGTAATCGTACTACAATAAACTTACTAGCACAACATGCACTAACTACACAGTAGAGCTGGGCAGTGTGGCCAAAAATTTAAAGCTTGATTTTTATTTTATTTATTTTTTTTTTTAGAATGTGGATTATTTCTGATGTCATTTCTGACTACATGATCTAAAGATAAAAGATAATTCAAAACTGCACTTTCTGTACTGTATCTACAACTGACTGAAGAAACACATTCATAATTAGTGCATTACAAGAAGAGGTTCAAAGAGGTTGTGCTTGGAATTTTTGTTGTACAAGAAAAGCCTCTAATGGAATAATATTATTTTCATGAAGCAAATCCTCAGCTAGGCCCGGCACAGTGGTGCAGCGGTCAGCATTGAGCATTCACAGCGACAACGTCCTGGGTTTGACCCCGAGGCTTTTCTATGTGGAGTTTGCACATTCTCCAAATGTCTGCATGGGAGGGATGTAAAAAAAAAATTCAGTTCAGGGGTCTTTGGTTTGATATGTTTTCGGTACAGTGAAGAGGACCAGTGTATCTGTGTGTGTGTGTGTGTGTGTGTGTGTGTGGGGGGGGGATATGGTGGGGGGTTTGCGCTCTGTAACTATCGAAAACCGAAAGTGAAACTTAACATGCTTCAAACGTCCGACCCGCCTTCTGTGCCCCCATTATACTCTCTGATGTCATGTTCACCCCCCCTTTATCAGCACCCAAAACTCAGAGTAAAGTTTTTGTTTGTTTTTTTTTTTTTGCAGCGGCTCAGTTCGGCCACCCTAGCTGCTTCCCGGGTGTTTGTATTCTTCACATAGGCTATATGCAGGGTGCGATTTGTTGGGGGGGGACACACAACCCCCCCATTCTGGTTTTTACAACCCTACTTCTGCTCAATGAATTTCATCCTCGTTTCAACCAGCTGAAATAACAGGCAGGTTGTGACAGTTCTCTTCCACCTTTATCCTACATCACTGGCTCGAACGTTCACCTGAACCCAACTGTCGGCAGTCTCAGAATTCGCGAACATCCCCACGCACTGGGGCGGCGTAAAGGAGAGGGGGGGTAAATGTGACAAATTCATGGGGCCTAACATTTGTGTGTCCAGTGGATACAGGTTAGAAGTTGTGAAAATGTCATGTAAGATCCGCTGTTTAAAGAGGAACAGAACCTGGGAGTTGGACGTTGAAAGTATGTAAAGTTTCACTTTCGTTTCACGGCAGCATCCGTTAAGTTAGTTATGGACCGCACCCCCACATATATAACTGCTGCCTCATCCTCTTGCTCCGACAACCCTGGCTAATATGTACTCATTCGATACACCTCTGTATTGCATCAAAGGCCCAAACAAGTGCACCGTTACACCCCTACTGCATGGGTTCTCTCCAGGTACTCCACCTCCTCCCACCGTCCAAAGACATGCACCGTAGTTGGTTAACTGGTCAATCTAATCCATAGGTGTGAATGGCTGTTCATCTATATTACGCCACCTTCCTAACATAATTGCCTCAATTGATTTTTCAGGAAACACACAAACTCAAACGGAAATTGAGTATTTGATGATTTAGGCAAAAAAGGTCATTTTTGTCAAAAAATGACAGAGGCTGTTCTTTTAGTAAGGTGACCATATGTGATGACCTGGAAACATACCCAGGGTGCACCCCACTTTCACCCGTTAGTCAGCAGGATAAGTTACACCCCCCCACACACAACTCTCTTCAGGATTAAGCAGTTCAGAAAATGAATGAATGAATGAATGAATGAATGAATGCATGCAAAGCTACATTAATCAGATTAATTCAACATATTGCCGGCCCTACTACAGCTCCATAGGTTAGTCCAATACCTACGTGCAACATAGTGCTGTTATTTTTGTCTTCAACAACATAAACAGTAGGATCCCTATGTAAAGTAGATCATATGGCGAGTTAAGATCGAACATAATCTGGGATGATGACATCAGCTAACACTATGGAGGTAGGATATTAGCTTAGAAAAAACACAAACGTCACACGCAAGCATGTGCAAGCTTCAATATTCTATCAGAGACACACATACTGATCATCCACAGAAGATATTTTTGCTGCGAAATTACATCTGTTTAACCCATAAAGACCCAAACATCCACCATCTACCAAAAGCATCTACTGATCTAAACTGTTTAATACCTGTTGATCCACTAATCCTATCAATCCATGTAAATAATTGGTGTAAAATGCAGTTTGTCATCATTTTATGGTCATCAGACATGACCCATTTCTGCAACACTGATTCACCAGTAAAACATGACAGCGGATGGAGACACTTAGTTTATGTTCAGTTAATGATTTGCTGAAAAAGTCACTTTTTCTTCAGTTTTCTCTGTTCTTGATATAATAACCCTCAACTTTACTCTGAGCTTTTACGAACATCTACATGACTAGTCAGTTAAATGTGGGAAAATACCTGATTTTCACTGAAAAAACACAAAATACACAAGGTAATATTGCAGTAAATGGTGATAAATCACTTACAGAAAGTTAAATGTAGAGAAAAATCCATTTGGGAAGTGACACAAAATTAGCACTGGGTCCTTAAGTGTTAATTTAGGCACATACCATGTCCCAGAAATACACTTCTGTCATTTAAATAACACCACTTGAAAAATTCAGCAGGTTACGATGATGTGGCCGGACCTCCTGCCTCCAGAACCGTTGGTAGGTTACAAAAACAGTCCCAGGAACGGTGCAAATGGGTTATTATTTCCATCAACCTCCTGCCAATAAGAAGATCTCTCCATCACTGTTGAACCTCTGGGATGACACGTCTCAACACCAGTTCAGTCCCTCTGACCCAGTTACAGTACCAGTGATTATTTATGTTACTCAGAATTTAGAGGAAATTTCACCTGCTATAACTTTTCTATGGAAAACACTTATATGAATCAGCTGAGCCATCAAGAAACTGGAAGAGTAAAACAACAGGATGTAAGGAGTTTAAGCAATTAACTGGAAATCACCATATGTGTGGGGCATTTTGGCAAAATAAATAACGCTCAGAAATACATGAATATTAAACCCATAAAGACACAGTGTTATTTTTATGGCATTTCCTAAATTATTTTTCCTCTCTGTTTAACCTTTCTTTAAGGGATTTATCACCATTTATTATAATATTATACTCTGTATTTTGCTTTTTTTTTTTTTTCCAGTGAAATCATTTATTTTCCTATGTTTAATACACTGATCATGTAGATCAGGGTTGTCAAACTCATGTTGGTTTAGGGGCCACATGTGATCTCAAGTGGGCCGGACCAGTAATCTAATAACCAATTTAAAAAAAAAAAATCCAAAATTTTCTCTATGCTCTAGTATGAAAGTTAAATTACATTATGAAAATGTGAAAAACCTGAAGAACCTGAAATATCTTTTTAAAATCTTAAGTGTAACTTCAACAGTATTATGTCTCTGCTTATTAAGAATAACATTCACAGATCACAGTAGATCTACAAAGGCAGAAAACAGTTATTAACAGGCAATATATTGTTAAAATTGTATGTTTTTCTTCAGACATTTCAGGTTCATATTTGTTCATTTTATCCACATTTTATTGTGACTGGATCCTTTGTAAATATTTTCATAACGTAATTTTACTTTTTTCACATTAAACCATTAAGAAAATTTGAGTTGTCATTATTTATAGGTTATTTTGAAATTATTTTACTGGATATCACACTGAGTTATGTGTGGCCACTGAACACCCTTGGCTGTTAATATTTTTGCATTTCACAAATTCATCCTACGGGCTGGATTGGACCATTTGGCAGGCCAGTTTTGGCCTGTGGGCCTTATGTTTGACACCCCTGATGTAGATGTTTGAAAAATCTCAGATTGAAGTCGAGGGTTATTATATAAGAAATAGAGAAAACTGAAGAAAAAGTGTTTTTTTTCATTTAAATTTACCATTACTGAACATAAAACAAGTGTGTCCGTCCACTGTCATTGATCCAACTCCATGGGTTTTACTGGTGAATCAATGTTGTA
>JAPQRP010000011.1:6217309-6231428 GCA_037367295.1 Apogon hyalosoma
CCATCAGACGTCATCACCTCTGGTGAGTCAGATCACTGAGATCCACCAATATTTATGCTATTGTTATTATATTATTGGAATCAATGGACATTTGGTTTTTATTTGTGTCAAAACTAATCCATCAGTAGCTGCTGTGGCTGTTGATGGTTAAAGGGATTCTGACACTACGCTTTGTTATTTATTTAATTGTCTTATGCTCTTAAATGATGTCAGATGTTTCCAACAGTGTCCAAATTCACAGAAGTTTTTTTTTTTTTTTTTCTGTATTATCTATCGCATCCGCTCGATCTATATTATAAAAGTCAAGTGGCCTCTGTGTGAGCGTGTGTGTGTCCGGGGACTCGCACAAAATCCAGAAAGCGCTGACTGCTGCAGTTTGGTATACTTATGTATTTTTGGTCAAGGAAGACACTAGCGAAAACGGCAAGTTGATAGGACCAATGTTTTGGGAGATATTAGTAATTTTTGAATACAATGGCCTCCCCATGGCCAATCATGGTGCTTTGCCCAGAATCATAGAATCATCATTGAAGTGGGTTACCTAGCAACAGATAGACAATAGGGCCATGTTGCCATGGTGTCAAATTTCATGTGCAGAAACACACATGCCAGCTGAGAGGTTATTCAACTGAAAATACCAGTGGAATTTACCAAGAAAGTAAAGGAATGAAGTGTATCAGAGGATCCAGAACCCGTGGTTCCCAAGCATCAACACGCTAGTTACCTTTAATTTTGTTATTAGTGATTTTTTTTTTAGATGAAGTAATGTGAATATACTTCATCAAATGTAAAATAAACCAAACTGTAATACATTACTTCATCTGTGAACATAATTTCTGCCTATGATGGCTTTTTAGATTTTCATCTGTAATGGTGACGAAAACTACAACTCCCATGATCCCACATTACTTCACAATGTAATCTACTACTACATCTCTTGAAATGACATCTAAAAGATGAATCTCAGTATATACAGTTACTAGAGGCAGACCAATATATTGGGCCGATATATCAGGCAGATATATAGATTTGTTTCAATCTCAACCATCAGTGTTAAATTTTTTTGAAAGCTGATCTTTGATCAGTAGTAAAAATGTTATAAGTTATTTGATCAGGCACCTGTGTGGGCAGTCCTTGAAGTTCAGTAAATGTTAAGAGTACTATGTGTATTAATAATTTTGTTTATATTGCCGCATAAAAATCTTAATTATCTGAGTGTTTCAATTGTATTTTTTTGGTCAATGGGCTTTTTTAAAAAAAGAAAAAGGCCTTTAAAAATCAGCCTCAAACATCAGTTGACCAAATTTTTAAAATCTGCGTCAGCCTTAGAAAAACCCATATCAGTCGACCTCTAACAGTTCCAGGTTAAAATACTGTGACATTACGAAGCTGATTTCACTGAGGGAGGATAAATTCATCAAACATGGGGTGTGTCAGTTACAAATGATGCCTGAGTGAAAATAGTGTGAATCAGAAATAGAAGTACGACATGTAGATCCTTCTTCTTGGTGATGGATGATATTTCCTGTTACTTTGTATGTTTAGTTATCAGCTGTATAACTGAACTCAAACGAGTGCATATTAAAGTCAGACTAATCCCAAACAGCTACAGACGTAAACACTTTAGACATAAAGTTAATCCAGCACATGCTTTAGTTTCCTCTGCAGGGATCTTCATTCACTTCCAAACTGTAAAACGAGCAACTGTTTTAAGATTACAAACATATTTGTGAATTAATAATAGTTAATATAGAAAAATCATCAGGTGATAAATTAATGTATATCAGTTGTATGTTATTTATTACATTGTAAAAGCCTCAGATTAAGTGCAAATCATTATTTTTATACTAATTTCTCCACAGATTTATTTTAAACTGTCTATTTCTTGAATGTCTTTTGTCACTTTGGGACTTTTGTCTAATTTTTTTCTCTGTGGTCGCTCCTGTTACTGGTTCACATTTTTTAATGGATAAACCTCTGCGACTTGTTCATTTATATCAATAATTGTTGTAAAAATAGCAATAATAAAAGTAGCTGGGATAGGCTCCAGCGACCCCCGTGACCATAGTGAGGATAAAGCAGGTTCAGAAAATGAATGAACTGTAGCAGAGAACTTTATTTGGCAAAACCCCAGCTCTACTTGTGTTTTATGAATATTTAGGCAAAAGTAATTAACGCTTTGGTTTTAATCTCACATGTATGTTTGAAGAGTTCACTAAAAGCATGAACAGTTCACATTTTAGTGTTTTCACATTATTCTAATTTACTGAGGTGTACTTTTATTCTCCTGTCGACGCAGGTGAGGGGTTTGCAGCGAGCGATGGCGGCGGCTGGGACAGTCTGAGCATCCGACACGCCTTCATCAGAAAGGTACATTTGAACTGTTCATGTATTTTCATGCAGAATTCAGGGCTCATGCTAGTTTTAGACGGACTGAACTGTGGTGTAATGTCCTCCTTTTTGTCCTGACGTGTTTTTTAGGTGTATCTGATTCTGGCGGTTCAGCTCCTCATCACCACAGGCATTGTTTCTGTTTTCACATTTGTGTGAGTACATTGAGTGTGTTTTAAGGGGATGTCTTTTAACCCTTTATAGGGCACTCGTAGAAATACTCTGAAATTCAACATTTCAACCTTAGTGTGTTACTGGAGGACCTTCAAGATTTCATAACTTTTGTGAAATTTTTCAACATTTTTTAGTGTCATGTAGAAAATCAAGGTCAGTGAAATTATCATATTTGGTTCTTTGCCTGTGAGTGGCAAAGAAAATAAAAAATCCAAGCAGTATGTATGAAAAATACAAGAAAACGCATGCAATGTGAAAGGAATATACATTGTAGAACACTAGAACATCACTTTTAGAACATTCCAGTAACATAAATGCTGATACAGACACCTGTCAACATATTCATTATCCCAGTGGTTTCCAACCTTTTTTGGCCCGTGACCCCATTTTAACATCACTAATTTCTGGCGACCCCAGACTTTCAAAACAGAGACATCTTTTTGCTAAAATTAATTTGTTTTTGATCATGTAATAGCTTGCAATATACTGTGTTGCAAATAAACGTTAATTTTAGACAACATTTAGGCTATATAATGTATAAAATACATACATATACTCTGTTCGGTTTGGTTTTCTGACTGTGACTGTGTCCAGGCAGGTTGAAGCCTAGTAACGCACGTGGTCACATGATCAGGTCAAGCAAGATATGCCCTCTCAGATATTATATCCTGCATTTTATTTGAACTTGATTTTTTATAAGAAAAAGTGTGTGGTGTTTTAATTATAATTAAATATTTACTGAATCATTACAAAATATTTTTTATCAGTAATTTTTGATTTTTATCAATTACTAGAAATTTAAGGCGACCCCATTTGAATTCCAGGCAACCCCAAGGTTGAAAAACACTGCATGATCCCTTTGAACATCATTCCTTACATTAGTACCATTACTTCATGGTACCGAACAAAGCAGGTCCACTCACTGTTCATGCAGAGGTGGACCTGACAGACCCTGGAGACCACACTGGACCTGAGATTGACTCACTGTAACTGTTGCTCTCACTGTCTTGTAATGTATGTGGAAATGACCAAAAATAGTCACTTGCCTGAAACAGGGTTAATTTACTGTACTTCATTACAGATTCCTTACTGTTATAAGGCTGAATTGCACTGCTTAAGAATAATTCCTATTGAGCCTCTGGATTGAAGACCTTATGAACTATTTGACATTAGAGAAAATAACATGTGTCAGAAGAAAGAAATAATGCAGCCAAACTCTATACAATGTAGCAGCCTGTCTTATCTTAAATTGAAAAGACGGACACAAACAACTTCTCATTGGAACTAGGATATTCTTTTTTTTTTTTTTTCAATTTATTTCATTTAATTGTATGTATTTATTTTGAATGTGTGAGTTTATATATTTTGGTTGGAGTATGAGGTACATCAGGGTTGGCACTTGGGGTTAGATAACTGTGTAGCGATATATTAAGTACATTTAATTGTACAGTTATGATTGTTGCAATATTAAAAAAAAAAAAGAAAAATTCATGTAAAATGGATGTGTAGAGCATCATAAAACCAAGTAAAATAACTTCTTCAGGATCTAATGATCACGGTGGTTCCTCAGTGAACATCAGCAAGTTTAGTTTTTAAGCTTTTTGGATGTTGTGGACTCTTTTCTAATTTTTTTGTATGCATAATTTGATTGATTGATAGATAGATGTACCACCACATGATAAATGTATTGAGTTTTCAAGTATGAATGATACATGAAGACACAGACACAAAAACAACATGAACGAATGATAAAAAGAATAGTGGCTTTGGTTTAAACAGTAGCATAGAAAGAACAATGTTGGAGTTCATATTGTAAAGTTTAAAAAAAAAAAAAAAAAAAGAAAGAACAATAAGGACAAGGATGAGTCTAATCTGGGTTCTATAATGTGGGAAGGTGGGATATGTGTCCATGTATCAGATGTGTGAAAATAAGCATTAAGTATAAGCACTATTTTATATTTAATTAAGCATTAAATATAGACATAGAGGCACTATGGGTCATCAAAAAACTCTAAGTCCTCTGCAAGTCTTAAGAAAGGTTGTCAGATTTTATAATGATAATATTATTTTATGAGCCTTTCAGTGTGTAAGTAATTTTTTATAATGAACGCATTTCATTTACGTAACTGTTTTTGGCAGCGTTTCAACATGAGGTCAGGGACAAAACAAGCCCTGTTGGTTCATTTACAGTTGATTAATTAGTACTGTCCCTGTCAAATAGAGCAATAAATGAAAATGAAAATGCTTCCTGATATTGGATCTAATGTCATCTGTTTTTATAAATCTTCCTATAATGAAATACTCTACATTAAAAAGCCAAACATAATAAAAGTCAATATATCGCCATCAGACAAACAATTCTTTAAGTCACTATAAAATACAAAATTCATCTTTGGCAACACAAAGGTCACAATAAAATGGTCATAAAATTTTGCTGCTGAAGGATCTCTTGACAAATGTAGGAACATTTGTAGAAAGCAGAGCCCTTTGTCTTAGATACTTGTTTGTATGAATATATAAAAGTATGAATGAACCCAGGAGCCACTTTGAATATATGTTACTGCAGAGATGTAAACTCTAAGAGTATATACAAACATGAGTGCCACATTAAGTCACCAAATTAAAAGCAAAAAATAAGAAATTACCGCTGTCATTTTACATTTCTAATAGAAGATGTTGTTTTGTAATTGGGTGCTTCTATGAAACTGTCCCAGGGACTAAAAATTCAAACCAGGTGTAGACTAATGTTATGAAGCAAGTTTGGAAGCACTTTGGGTCTATTTTACAAATAAATATTTACTGAGATAAAAGAGAAACTATTTTTCAGATGTAACACATTTTTATACAAAAATCTGCATGTAACATGATAAAAGGACACAAAAAGTAAACACTACTATTTTTTTCAAATATCTCTTTATTCTCTCACAGGTACACTTTGGAAATTGAAGTAAATATGCAAGGCAGAGTGTTTCACAAAAATTACCGCTGTTGCAAAATCATCCGCAATTTATTTGTGTTTAAATGGGCCGGTTCCATATGTAACGCGAGTGGACACAATATGTTACACACCAAACCTGGAATGAGACTGAGATTCATGAAAAACCCACGTCTGGATTAGAAAAACCACTAGGATCATCAAATTTAACACAGTGTCTTTATTTATAGCAGTATATAAGACTATTTACAGCTGTTTTCAGATCAAATGCACCAACACCTACAGGTAGCTTTAACTGTCCTATTTTTGGCCCCAATATTTTATTAGTAAAAATTCATTAATTTTGGGATGGCTCAGAGCTAGAGTATAATTTTTTTTGCATTTATTTGAGATCATCATTAGGTACATCCTGGTGGGAAATATGTCTAAATTTCTCTTTTATTATTGGGTCTAAAAAAAGCTGGAAAAGTGCCAGATACCAAAATGAACCCAGTTTCATGTAAAGACTCAGCAACAAATCTTTCAAAAATGACACTGGACAATGTTTTCTACAGCTGTAGATGTAACATAAAAAACTTAAATAGCTTTAAAAAGATGCAACATAAATAACTTGTGTATATTTAGTGATCATTTAAAAATTGTCCACCTTTGTCCAAATACACTTATGCACTTTTCAGGGTCTCACAGGAAATTAGTTTTGCTAATACAGAACTAAAACTGTAAACAATATAAATGTATTAGATTAGATTAGGTTAGCCATAACTAATCCCACAACAGGGAAATTTAATAGTCAAGGCAGCAACAGACTAAAGAGCAAGAAGTGTACATGCATAAGGATAGTGCAAAAAAACACGGTAGCGCAAAAGCAAAGAATATAAAATAAAAAATAATGTTATGTAAGAGTGTCAATGGATCAAATTGTTTTATATAGCGCCAAATCATAACAAAAGTTACCTCATGACACTTTACATAAAGAGCTGATGAAACCAGACTCCCAAAGTGTCAGTATGTTGTGATTATCACTTCCATAACTAAATACACATACTTATATTTTATGTTCTGAATATGTAATGTCATTACATTTATAACACAAGCATGAGTGTGTGTGTGTATTGTTGTTGTTGTATCAGTTTGTGATTTTCTGTTTTTCTTCTTCTTCACAGCCAACCCGTTAAATCATTTGTACGGCAAAACCAGGCGGTCTACTGGGCATCCTAGTAAATATCCCTCAAATATCAGTTGCTTTTTATTCATGTATCAAACTAAAACTGAGTCCACTCACAGTGTGTGTTTCATTTCAGTGTCGTGTACGTCATCACCCACCTGGTGCTGGTCTGCTGCAAGGGTCCCAGGTGAGGCAGGTGTTTTGATATTTGTATGAATAATGTTAATCAAAAATAAAGCTGCATTTAATGTTCTTATCCATTTTCTCTGCAGGAGGAAGTTCCCGTGGAACATCATTCTGCTGTTGATCTTTGTAAGTCGAACCTATGAAACAGGAAATGGACCTGCATTATCTCTAACAGATTCCTGGACATGGATCTAGTCATAGTTTGTGTTAAATCATGATTTAACTTCCAATTAAGATGTAAGAAGATCAAATGTAAGATAAGATGTCCTCTATTGTCCTCACAGGGAAAGTATTACAGCTGCACTGATAAAATACAACATATAACAATAAAATATTAGAATAATATATAAAGTACATAAAGTTTTGTAAGCACACAATATCACTTTATTGTAATTATAGTTTTTATTTCAGTTAAAGAAAACTAACGAAATAATGAAAACTAGAATTGAAAAAACATTTTTGTTAACTAAAATAAATAAAAACCATAAAAGAAAAAACGATAGCTAACTGAAACTATTGTGTGCTCAAAAAACTAAACAAAACATCTAAAAATTATGGATAAAATTCCCTTCGTTTTCATTTTTGTCAATGTCAGATTGATATGAAATCAATTTATTTTGCTCAAGCAGTTTTAACTGGCGGCACCATTCGGCTCCTCTCGGTCCATCACTTCTCGTCACTTGTTGTTTAGAGTCGTCCTCTCGTCCCCACATGGAAACATGGAGACTAAGGCAGCAGAGTCCTGTGAGGGATTTCTGTCAATACGACAGCGAGGAAGATAAAAGATATGAAAAAACTAATAATACAAGTAAGCATTTAGAAAAAAACAAAAACCTATAAAAACTAGTAAAACTGCTCTAAAAACTCATTAAAACTAAAAAAACAGTTAAAACTAAACATGTGGTTCCAGGCACAACAAACCCCGCCCCTCGTATATATTGTAGCTTACTTTGGCATCGATCCAGCTGATGTCATCATGTCTATACATGTGCCGATGTCAGCATATCAATTACCTCCATATATGTGGCAAGTTTGAAGTAAATTGAAACAAAATTGATGTTTTATAGACATGTGAAATTTCACCCATTGTAAGTAAATGGGAGAAGAAAAAATATTTTAAAAATTCATACTAAATTTGAACTTTGACCTACTTTTCCCAAAATGTAATCAGATCTATTCTGGGTCACTTGCAATCTATAAACCAAATCTGGTATGAATTCAACTGATTGTTTAACACTCTAGAAGCAAAACTAACAAACAAACCAAAAACATTACCCCTTGCCTCCCGTTCAGGGGGCGGGGTAATAAAACTAAACTATAATTAAAAATCCCAAACTATTATAACCTTGGTCCTGACGACATGGAAATGTATTTCTATTTATTTGTTTATCACGTACATTTCTGCAAGGACCTCCATATTAATTCAACTCTAATATCTGTTTACAGCAGTAGACTTGGATTTATTAAACAGAGATTAGGTTTAACAGCTAAACTCTCATTAGACCAACTGATGCATTCAATGACTGAGACTAAAGTACAGCAGATTTCCAGTAGCCCGTTCTGTTTGTCTTTGGTATCAGAGCACAGTTGACTCGGGGAGTATTTGCACAACATGTTTAATATGTTTTACCTGTGTTTTATCAGCTCTTAGCGTCACATTCATGGTCTGCGTTTGCCTATAATTGACTTTTTAGGTGGAGTCAGTGGTTTCCTGAAACATTATGTACAATATTATCAGCCTTTGTCAAAAACATTTCTAAAAATCACTATAATTCCCATTTATCAGTGTGTTTTCTGTTTCACTGTGACATCCTCTATGAATGAGCCCCTTTTCAGTCTAGTTCTATTACTTTATGATCACATAGTTGGATGTAGCTTCAGTGTTTTGGTTTTTTCTTTACTGTTATTTCAGACTCTGGCTTTGTCCTACATGACCGGATCTATATCCAGGTAAAAACAAAACTGTATAATTCGCTCAAAATGATGCAATAATGTAGCCCCAGTTTTAACTCTGTGTTGTCTTTTGTGTGCAGTTACTATGACACTAAAGCCGTCTTTCTCGCTATGGCCATCACCGTCGTCGTCTGCATCTCCGTCACCGTCTTCTGCTTCCAGACAAAGGTGTGTGTTTCTGTTCAGAGCTTATCAGCATCAAATGGCAGTGGCGTGTTTGTGCGGTCACACGGGTAGAGTATGTCACGTTTGTTTCTGTTTCTAGGTCGACTTCACCAAGTGCCAGGGCCTGTTCTGCGTCCTCGGGATCGTAACATTCGTGACTGGCATCATTACAGCCATCGTCCTGTCTTTTAAATATGTGAGCACATGCAGCACTGACATCTGACAACATATGTTCATTTCACCTTCACTGTAATGACTTTATTTTTGTTTTTTACAGATTTATTGGCTCCACATGGTCTATGCAGGTCTGGGAGCTATAGTCTTTACTATGGTGAGTTTATTAAAATATTTGATCCATTTCAGAACTGATTTAATATCATAAGTTAAGTGATAAGTAAATAATTCTTAGTCATTTCCTGTATTAATCACTGGATTCCACAAAAACGGTAAATAACTGTGTTCTGCACTAAGCTGCACTCTCCAGCTTCTCTGGGACTGCTATTCATTTGAACATTTGCTATTCTATTTGCACACAATATTGCACACAAATTGCATTCTGACTGGTCTGATTGGGCTCATACCATCTACTAGAATTTATAAAGATTTCTTTTTCTTTTTTGTCAGACAGTGATGGTTAATAATTTTGGCCGACTCTACAGGGTGTCCCAAAAAAAATTACAATCAGACTTTCCGCATTGATAAGTTTCAAAATACTTAATCTAAATGCTATTTCAGGGTATGACACTATAACTTGTTACCTACATCTTGCAGAAAACCCCATTTAATTTAGTTCAGGGGTCACGGAGAAATGTGGATATTTGTAAAGCATGTCACAGACGTTCATACGGCTAAATACTCATCCGGTAGAGGGCAGGTCTGCCAGGGAATAATTTAGTTTTGTCAAGTATTAAGATTAACTTTAATTAATGTGCTAAGTTCATTTCATTTGTTTATTGTCTCAAACTGAAAAAAAAAATTAAATAAAATCAAGAAGTCAGTTACATATGCACCCATCAATGGTCATTAATCACAGAAAAAGTAAGGAATACAATAAATTTAACACAAATGTACATATGAATCAACTCAAAAAGACAGTTTGAGAAGGAACAGAAAGAAGCAAAAGCTTATCTAGTCCTGCCCCTTCCTTACTTTCAGTGTCAGATTCATAACCAAATATATTTCCTTCATTGGCTATTTATCACATTAAACTAGAGAACAAGGAATAACTAGTTATAGCACCTTTATATTGGTTGTATCACCATTGTGCAACCATTCTGCCAGAAATAAATATAAACAAATAGAAACTAAACTATACAGGGTATAATGTGTAAACCCCAAACTACATATAAACCCATCAAAAATATCTGCCATTACACAAACCAAAATATGAAAGTGGTCTGATAACTCAATGCATTTGTATGAGTCGATTAACATTTGTTTGTACTGTCTTTTAAATAGCAAAGTATTCTTACATGACTTTAAAGAGTCATCAAGTTTATTCCAAAACTTGATCCCACAAACAGAAATGCACATACTTTTCAGTGTTGTGTGGACCGCTGGGTAAATGAAGTTCTGTTAAGTTGAGCATTTATATTATTTTGTTTTAACCAAGAACCAAATTTTTTTAGTTTTTAAGGAAGAGGTCAAGTGTAAATATTTAAATATTATTGTTCATGATCGTCTTGACAAAAGAGAAAAAACAAAACAGAAAGCCAAAAAGGAGGAAGAGCTCAATCCAGTGTTCCACGAGTTAATAATTTAATCTTTCTTTAATCATTCATTTTTACACCTTACCAATGTTTGTAAAACTGCTTCCTTTTTGATGTTATTCATTTGTCATTTCGTTTGTTGAAAATGAAAAGAAACAAGCAGTCACTTTTTCAAGAGAGATATTTTTGTGGGAGAACACAATGAACAACTTCGTATTTGTAAGGCGTGAACACAATGGACAACACGTCTCCTTACAAAACTTGAAGGGAAGGGACATGCTTTGCAAAGACCCACATTTCTCCGTGACCACTGAAGCAAATCGAACGGGGTTTTCTGCAAGATGTAGGTAAAAAGTTATAGTTTCATGTCCTGAAATTGCATTTTGATTGATTCTCTATTTTTAAAGTTATCATTGCAGAAAGTCCCATTGTATTTATTTTTTTTTTTTGGAGACACCCTGTATTTTCTCTTGACATTTTACAGAAACTGAGGTTCTAACTTGATTATGAGACTTATTAGATTATTACATGACATATCGTGCCTTAAATTGTTACCGAATGCATTACAGGGCACTTGTTTAATGTTAGTTAAATGTTTGTGTCGTGCGTTTCAGTTCCTAGCGTACCACACACAGCTGCTGATCGGCAACAGGAAACACTCCATCAGCCCCGAGGAGTACGTGTTCGCTGCGTTGTCCATCTACGTCGACATCGTCCAGATCTTCCTGTTCCTGCTTCAAATCATCGGTTCATCAAAATAAGTCAAGTACCAGTAGAGGTCAACGGGGGACGGACAAAGAGCCCGGGCTGTTTCACAACCATTCCATGATGCTTTTTACATCAAATCAGAATAGAAAATTACAATGCACTCCAGAGGTAACGTCTAAATAGTATGCACGTAAGACGCACTTTTATACAGTTTTCTGGTGGTAAACGCCGGACCGACGGTGTCTGTAGATTCTGCTTTGCATGTAGACGTACAATTACACATGAACCCTGGTGTCAGGACTAGTGCTGGGCAGTATGACCACGAGTCACCAGGGACGTTTCACCGTATATGTATATCATATGTTAATATTTTGTTTTTTTCCCTCAACTGCACCTTTAAATAGGCCTCTGATTTTTTTATCCTATAATATTAATTATGATTTTCTTCAGGTTTCTTGGAGGCTGAGATAGCAATCAGAATTTAATTTCATTTAATAATCTTTTGTCTCATTACTACTAAAGAGGATTAGGGTCACTGGGAAAAAAAAGGTCCAATATATTTTTTTTATTATTATTATTGTTCTGAGATGAAAGTCAGAAATTATGAGATTTAAATCAGAATTCTGAGGAAAAAAGCCACAACTCTGAGAAAAGTCAGAATTTTGAGGAAAAAGTCAGAAATCTGACTCAGAATAATAATAAATATATATATATATATATACACAATGCTCATTGTTGAGGTAGACATTTTGTGGCAAGTATATAGTAATGACAAAATGACATTGGTTAAACAATAATGAAGGACCTAAAGTGTAATTTAGCAAATATAGTAAACCTCTCAGGGGATTAATTTCAGTTTTCACTTGATTGTAGGAAAAACTTGATGGTAAAAGCTTCAGTTTGCTATAAAGTAATGATCGTGTGAAAGTTTCAGAATATAAACAGTATTTATACTAATAATACTTATAACAACTTAATCATTATTTTCTCTATGAAACTAAATCCTGACTGTCTGTAGTTGTAGGACATGTCTTTACTTTGGTGGATTATTACTGCGTTAATGTCAAAATATGGATAATTCTCTGTTTTCTAAAGTAAAACTGATATTGAGAACAGTTTATAGGTGTCTCTGTAAAGCTTCTGGCAGCGAACAGTATATAATTTGTTACCCAAATTAACTGCTCTTGTTTTAGTTGTGCTACAATAAGGCGTATTTGGAAAATTCAGACAACATAGGAAAATTAAACTGGCTCACGTGGTGTACTGTTCAGCACTAGTCTGGATGGAGTGGAACACATGGGCTCCTTAAACTTGTTGCAGCACAAAGACACTGTTGTTCCAGGGATTCTGCAGGTCGTTAAGTGATTAAAAAAAAAGAGATTTTTGGCTTGAAAATGTCTTTCTCATCTGACAGGTCATAAACATTGATTGGATTTAATTCTTGTTCACATAGATTACCTTTTACAAGCAAACATATTAAAAAAAATGCTAATGGTGGATGTTTCACTGGGTTCTAAAAGTGAAAAAGTGCACAAATGAATAATGTAAGTAAAGTGTAGGAAAAATCAGGTGCTCCTTGAGGAAAGGGCGGAACCAAATGACACCAAAAGAGGCTAAAAGGCTGTGGTGAAAATGTACAATTTAGAGAACAGGTACAAAGCACTAATTATAAATTTAAAACCAAAACAATTCAGAAACGTAAAGGCATTAGAGTAGCATGAGACGTTAAAGAAAAATAAAACCATCGTAAATACAGTGTAAACATTAGGAGATTCACCAAAGTCTGGTTAAATAGGTCTAAAACTGTTCAAAATGGACTTCAATGTAACTACAACAGTTCATAGAGTAGTTGACTATAAAATTATTTATTAAGTATTTTGATTATTGATTAATTTGTTTAGGTTAGAAAAGGCAAAATTATGGGTCTATTATTGTAGAACAGTTGTGTTTTTGTAATTAGTTAGGTGATACGGCCAAAATAACTGATTTTAATCTAGGATTAATATATCACACAATTAATATATTACAAGAGTCAAGCAGGTTGCATATTGAACTTTTGTTGAGTAAGAAATGTGTCCTGAGGAATAATTTTAGGATTTTTTTTTTTTTTCTTAAACAATTTTCACAGAAAAACACTGATTAATCGAGTTAATTCAATATGTTGCCCAGTCCTAGTTGTAATCAGATTGAAACATTTGTACAAAAAATGTAAATCTTAAAGGGGCCATATTTAGCTAAACCCACTTTTATTAGTCTGTGGTTCATTTATTTGTGTATTCGGACCCTAATAGTTCATAAAGTTTGAATTTGAGCCCTCCAGGTGCTGCACAGCTATCTTTATATTCATTTAAGCAAAAATTGAGTGGATTTCTACAACCTGTTTTAATTCCTTAATTTGTTACGTCTATAACTAGTTACGTCGCAACATTTGCACATATAAGGTCAAGACTTCTGATGAACATTTCTCCGAGTACGACATAATTGTTTATCAACAGCAGCGGTTGTAATAAAAACTGAAAATATGTTCAAACTTTGAACCAATTACCTAAAATGTTCAGTTGCTGGTTGAACAGGACAGAGCAGCACAGTCAACAACCTGGAGGGAGCGGGGCCTGAAGTGGCTCGTGCATTTAAAGGGCCAGCGCCGAAAACCACGTTTATGGTGTCATTACTCAGAAATAGGGTTGAAGATGGAGCTGTGGAGTTGAATGAATGAAGAATTCAGACCCAAGC
>JAPQRP010000011.1:6233773-6243998 GCA_037367295.1 Apogon hyalosoma
AGCACTGTGGTACTGTTTATCTGTCAAATGTTCAGACTGAAGCACTGTGGTACTGTTTATCTGTCAAATGTTCATTGGACCAGTGTAAATGGCTGCCCCACAAGCAAAAATAATTGTTTTAAGAAGGAATGTAAATAAGTCAAGCGAAAAAATACCAGCATTAGAAAATCTACACCTTCCCTCTGCAGCAAAAGAATAAAAAGACAAATGTGTAGTAAAATAAGGTAGATGATCTGATGCTGTTCCATGCTCCTGGGGAAAAGTCAAGTCAAACTATCAGGGTTATATTTTCTCATGAACTCCTCTGAACCCAAATTTTAACTAGAAAAATATGAGACTAAAAGAATCATAATAATAATCATCTTACATCATTTTCCACTTTTTCCTTTAAAGATGTTTTTGTATTTTTTGAGTAATTTTGTATTTTCTTTGCAAATTACAGAGCTTTACACTGGAAAATTAGTAGTTTTTTTTTTTTTTTTACATGATCACATGACTAAAAATCTTGTCATTCTGAAGAAGTTCTGGTTTCAGATTTAGAATCAGCGTGATTCATTAAAGATCAGATGTTTTTCCTCCAGCAGCACATGAACAGGCTTTCTTTTGTCCACTGTAATAAAACGATCTCAGTAAACAGTGATGAAGTAGAGTTCAGAGGAGACTTACTTGAGGTCTGGGTGTCCTTCAATCACAGTGTATCCAGTGGGAAGTTTTCCAGCTCCATCGAGACTGAGAGAAAAATAACAAATCATTTATATTAGATATTATACAATGGAAACACTATATAAATGCAGCTGTGACTTAACTTTCTTGTTGAGTCCATTTTACAAACAGGGAAAAACTAAATGTCTGAACAGGTTACCTGAGTCCAGTCCATCCACAGTCAACCAGGAGCTGGTTCCTGTGAGGACAGTGTCCGATTACTCTGGTCAAAACCCTCACGGCCACGTCCTTCAGGCTGCAGGAGCCAATCAAAGACTGCTGAACATCTAAAAAAAACACAGCATCTCTACTGTTAAAGGGTTTTAAACCAGCTATTCTCAACTGTTTTTTTTAATCAGGGCTAAAAATAATGTTAAGAAACAAATCTGTGCTTTATTTTTTATGGAGTGGAGCGCAGTCCATTCACACTCCCCAACAGTAGGGGGCGGTAATGCACTGTCATACTAATTAACACCAGTCGTTTCACAGCATAAAAGAAGACCCAAAAGTTTCTATTCATAAACTCAAGTATGACTCCATCAGATATGGTTTTACCTACACTGACAACAAAAACCTCAATGTGTTTAATTCTTGAATAAGTGACTGAATGCACTTTTAAGTTTTGGTTAAAATGTTCCTAATGTTGTGTTGAAGGGATTATTTCCACATTTAGCATCACCACCTGCTGGTCAGTGTGATTTATCAACAAACTTGTCTTCTGAGTTGGCATAGTGTGATATTCTGTATTATCTCGGGTTCAAAACACACCATCTTTTTAATTAAATTAATTTGAGAGGTTTAACTGTTAAAAATAAGGGGTGATAGTGGGTCCTGAAGCCAGACCGGCTGAGTTCCACTGCTCTAAACAACATTTATCGACGTGCAGGGGCATCAACACACCATAGAAGACGTAATTTCCTGGGTGAACCTCGCTGAGCTGAGCCATGTCTTGGACTGGATGACTGCAGGAGGGAGTGGAGCCGATGCTGGACTTACAGGAGATGCCAACACCCTTCAGCCTGGGGGAGAAGAATCAAAGACTTTTTTATTGTCAGTTCACTACATGCACAGCACATACAGAGAACTGACATACGGTTTCTCTCACCCTGCTTCGTAAATGCCATGCAATTTAAAAAAAAAAGGTAAAAACAGAATAAGACTAAATAAGTGGTATAAAAGATAAAATATAATAGAATATAAAAGACGTCACTCAAACAATAGTGGTAGTGCGTTACAGTAATGGTTATGAGGTGAAGAGGTGCATAAGGGAACAAAACAGCAGCAAATATGACGATACGAACACAAACAAGGAAAGTCACTGTATTTCTTAAGATATTTTCAACATTTCATAAGACAGTTCTGCTTGTTCATGAGTCAAGACTAAGAAATATTTAATCTGTTAACTTCAAAACACACTGTGTTGTGCTTAGTTCAGACCAGATTCACAGTGAAAGGAGTTGAAACTTGAATATACTTGTTGTAATGTTCTTGTTGCTTCTGTTCTTCTTTTTGTAGCTGGACATAATCTGTAGCATTGGGTTCTCCTTTATCCATTCTGTCTCTCAACTCTGTCATTAATGAAGCCTTAAATGAAACAAAAACCATAGGCAAGCACAACAAACCCTGCCCCCCTCGCATGTATTGTAGCTTATTTTGGCATCAATCCACTTTTATCCATATTCAGTATTTGTTAACTACTAAATTTGAAGTAAACTGAAACAAAATTGAAGTTTTTACAGACATTTGAAATTTTGTCCATTATAAGTAAATGGGAAAAGAAAAAGATTTAAAAATGTAACAACAAATTTCAAAAACATGCTATATCTTAGATATTTTGCAGAGTGATGTCTAAAATTAATCTCTATATCTCTGTGACGTTTTAAGTAAATTGAGTTAAAATCAACATTTTTATAGTGATTTGAAATTTTGCCCATTATAAGTAAATGGGGAAAAATTAAAAAAAAAAAACCCAAAAATTAACTTTGATCTACTTTTCCCAAAATGTAATCACATCTATCCTGGGTCACTGGCAATCTATAAACCCAAGTTAGTAAGAATTCAACCAATAGTTTTGCTGCTAGAGTGTTAATAAACAAACAAACCGAACCAAAAACAATACCCCTTGCCTCCCCTTCAGGGGGGGTGGGGTAATAATGTATAAATAAGGATAATTATGGTGAGTTATGTGCTGCAGTTGCATTCATGTAGTGGCAAAAGAGTTTAGAATTGTCTACAAGTGCCACAATGGATCAAATTAATGCCATACTTTGTAATATGACAAAGGCAGAGTCGACTTTGGTCTTACATTTCCATAAACTGCAGTGTTAGGCTGGTGGTCTCCTGGGCAACAGCCTGTATCTGCTCCACCCCTTTGCAGTTGTAGGTGTTGCCACAGTGGGCGTAGACACCTGTGAGCTCCACCCCCTCCGCTGCGTGGATGGCCTGAGCCAGTTTGAGCGCCTCTGGGTTTGAGTGCAGGACTCCAGCTGCAGCAAACAAGCATACGACCACACAACTGCCCGTGTTAAAGCTCTACACCTGTGACATCAGAATCCAGACATAAAGCTGCCTCTAACCGGCTGTTTACCTCTTCCGTTGCCACAATCGAGTTTGAGCCAGACGTGCCAAAGACGCCCATCTCTCAGCGGCCGCTTTCGGAGCTGCTCCAGAGCATCAGGATGATCCAGTAAAACCTGGAAGAGATTGAGCCTCTGTGACAGAGACGCACAACGCTCCACCTACAAACACACAAACGCAACAGTTACTGGGAGTGATGTCTGGAGGAGAGGATACAGAAGTTAAAATGATAAGAAAGGATGTCAAAGAATGCAACAGTGCAATGATTAATGTACAAACCAAAAACACATTCATTCATTCATTCACTTCTGTTGATATGGGATCAGTACTTCACCAATAAACAGATATAGTACCTTATCAAAGGGAAGAGAGTAAGCATACAGGATGTCGTCAAATCCATGGTCAGCATAGAAACTGGCCTCTGCCAACGTGGAAACCACGATACTCCTCCGTGATCCGCCCGTCATTATGTCGGCGCACTCTCTGAATATCAACACAAACACACAGACCCGATCAGTCGCCCATAAAGAACTGATCTGAGTGAATGCACTGTGTGACATCATACAGGGTTTTGTGTGTCTTCATGTGTGGCCGAAGCTGGACTCCCAGTTTCTGAAAGCGTTCCATCATCCTCTGTGCATTTCTTTTCACTTTGTCCACATCCACCACCAGAGCAGGAGTACACAACGCTGAGATGGGCTCCCCCTCCATTCTGAAAGAACTAACACACAGATATTTCCACAAGCAATTAAATTCTCATGCATGACTGGCTTTAGCTCATGTCATGGATAAACATCCAACCGCAGCACCATTCCCATACCAGAAAACAAGACATTTACACTGACATTACATTTCATGTCTTACCTGAGCCCGTTAATATAACCTGTCTTTTCATACACTGTTAAATAAAGCTGAGCTGCTTGTATTTTTGGTTCAGTGTCAGTGTTTCCAAAGTTTTTATGCTAAAACATTGTTTATTGTATTGTATTGTAATCAGGACTAACTAGAAAACTGGATTTTTTTTTTGTAATTACCTTAAGTTTTCGGCTTTCTGTGGCCGTGACGAAAAACCCATTGTACGTTTTTAACTTGAAACTTTTACACAAGAGGTTTCTGACATGACTCCTTGAAGACAGTGCATATTTGTGTCTAGATTTTGTGTAATTTTCCCTGGAATGAAGGATGTTATTGTGAATTCTGAAATAAAAATCACACACATCATATCTAATAATGTCTATAAACATGATCAATTTTTTTTTTGTTATTTTCAGTACTTAATTTTCTGTCTATAAAACATTTGTACTTTGAAATAATATCTGAAAAAAAATACAATAAAAACAGGTGCTCCATTTATGTTTCCATTTTGCTTTTTTTTCCAAAGCAGCATATAAATCATTACACGACCAAACAAATACACTGAAAGTTTTTTGTGCTGTTTTGCGGCTGTGTTTGATTGTGTAATGAGACCTTTGAACTGTCAGCCTCCAACAAGGACAAATATACAGCTTTATAAAGCTGTATACATTTATGCATTAATAATAATAATGATGCATGAACAGAGTAAAACAAATAGATTTCAGTTAAAGCTAAGAATAATTAAAAACACTGGAAGTTTCGTGATTTGCATGTTACTTTGAGACCCTCCTGAAGATGCGTTCAATAACACACAGGATTTTGAATATTCTTGAGATATAATGTGCATTAAAATGCATAAACTGGATCATGCATGTGGTATTACCTTCGTAAATAACTTACCTCAGGATCCTGCACTGAACCACAGAGACTACAAGCCACAGACTTGAAGATATGATTGATCACGTTATTCACTACGGTGTCCCGGAGCGGACAAACTTCAACAGGACGTAAACCCAAATCAAGGCAGCACAGTGTTTAACAGTCTGTGTGGATTATGTGAGTGATTTATTTCACTCTGATGGTGATCATTTTCATTCTGAAGAGTTTGTTGCCAAATAACCCAACATCAACAAATAATTTACTACTATTTAACCCGTTTACAATACTTTTTTTTTTTTTTTAAGAATTGAATCTTGATTGTTCATTGATGTTTTAGAAATAACTTTCGTTAAATGTAGTAATAAACATATCTGTGCATTATTTTACCAACAAAGACAAATAACATAGAAAGAAAACATTTTCTGGAATAGTATTGTTCTAAATTTTAATTGGCATAAATCCAGGATGTTACATTTTCTTTATTGTTTTAAGAAATAAAATCAAAGAAATACATATAATATATAACATATATCCCACTAGCCTATACTGTTCTAAATATACAGATATTGAAAACACAAATACATTCTGTAATTACAAAGCAGAATCACTTCATCTGTACTGTCATTTCCCTTGTTCTCTTTCTTTTGGAGCCATCTTACAAATTACATTTTTTCCAATTTAACCAACACCATTGAAATTACAGATAACAACATAGTTACATTTTGAACATCCAAATTCTGAACTATCATTTCTAATCAATGTTTTGTTTTGTTTTTTATTGGGATTTTATTCTTATCCACACATATAATTTCTTGAAAAAGTTCAAAACTTTGTTATTTTCATATGTGAATCCAAAATTCGTTTTAATTAATTGGTTCCCAATAAACTCAAAAACGCAATAATTCCAATAATTGGGCTGTCTTATTATTATTATTATTATTATTATTATTATTATTATTATTATTATATTGTCTGTAATGGTTGACTATATCTTTGTGGTTCTTTAATAAAGTTCATTAAAAAAATTTAAATAAGTAAATAAATAAATAAATGTGTGTGTATGTGTGTGTATTTTTTTCATACTTAAAGCTGTAAAATATGCTCTATAAAATACAAACTTATAACTTCATCGTTGAGTGTATTTTCTTTTTCTGTCCAGCAGGAGGAGACACTATTCTGATAAAACAGTGAAGAATGAGGTCTACATATCAAAGCTTTTAAGAGTATGACTAAAAACTGGTAATTTTTTTTGACAACTTTCTGTCCAACACAGTGAAAATGGAGTAAAACACTGATCTTACCATGAGCACAGAACTAAAAGTTTTATTATTCCCTTGAAATTTTATGAGGGTTCCCATTTATATTAGTTTTAAAGTTGCCAAACTCCAAATTTTATGCCTGTTACAAAATGTTTTGTGCATTTGTAGATACACAATTATCTGGAATGTACACATAAATCATAAGCTGAGGCATAATATTGTTAATTTTTATAAGAAATTTCAGGTTTTTCACAATTTTTTGCGAAAGGAGTACTTTGTAAACACATATATATTTTTTTTATAATTTCATACATTTTTATGCACTACAACAAAATAAAAATTTGGAGTGCTCATTATTTATAAGCCATTCCCCACTTGAGATCTGTATGTAGCTTCTAAACTAAACTGAGAAGTCCCTGGTGTAGACTTTATTGTGTGGAGTAGATAACTGTAATGGGTGGTGGAAAAGGAAGACCCATACACAGCACTCTCAGGTGAAAGTCAGAATAATGTTCTTTATTATAAGCTCACAGACTCTGACAAGTCGCTTTTCCATTGGAAATGTGTAAAACTTTACAGAAATTTACTAAATGTAAAAAAAACAGATGTGTGTAATGTCAGTTTTTCCATTAAATCACAAATGTGATGATTTGTTTATTATCATGAGATGACATGAGAAATTATTCCATAAACATGGCAATGAACATAAATATCATATTGATTTACAGATATATTTATTATTATGATACATCACCTTTCTATCCTGTAGTAAATTAAAACATGATTTGGCTTCCTGGTGTGTCCACACAAACCATGTTTCTTTTAAAATTCTTTTTCTTCACTTGTTTTAATGTCCGTCAACATCCATTTTTTTGTTCATGTGACTCTAGTTGTGGAAAAAGGTCTTTCCATTTTGCGTGATATACCAATTGTGCTACATCCAAAAAAAAAAACACCTCTTGCCAGTGCAAAAACTTTTAATTGAAAAACGAGTTTTGGCAAAATTGTCATTTTTTTCATTAGGTAAATTTTTATGCACAAGTTAAAGTCACACAATTTGAGGGTCAATGGAAAAGTGACTACGGACAGGAACAAGGACTGGAAACAGACCAGCTAAACTCATTGATTCTGACAGAAGACTGGACTCTGACACAGACAGCAACATGGACTAGACATGAATTCTGACACAGACAGGAAAACAGGTAGGGAACAGAACTAGGGGAAAACAGAAAGCAGATAGAAGGCTGGTCGGATTACCGGAGCAGAAACAAGGTGTTGTCAGAATCAGACAGGGTCGGAACCAGGAAAACAGATACAAAAGCACACAGCATAGTCGATCGTGAGGCAAGAACAATCTTGCAAACAGTAGTTCAGCCAGAGCTGCTTATATGCTGGTCAGCTGATAAGCCACACCTGTTAGTAACAGGTAAACCTGATGCTGCTGATGAAAAGAGGCAAGGTGAGGGAGAGGACAGCAGCTGGGAGTCCCAGGGGAAAATGTTTGTGACTGATGAGGTGCGGCAAAGTGGGGGAGGAGACAGCTTTGAAGCAAACGGTGACAGATTACAGCAAAAATGAAAACAATGGCTTTGAGAAGTACATTCTGTTGAAAATGTTTGAAAAGTAAGTCTGATGCTGCACAGTTAAGTGAAGGAACTATGGGACAATTACCTTTCAGTTATTGTCAATCTGAGTTCTTTTTTAGACTAACTAGAACTAAGATCCACAAAAGTTTTGTACAGCTTTTGCATCCAATAAATTGGTGCAAATGAGACAAGATAATTCCCACAGCAAAACAAAGTATGAAATTAACCACAAACTGCTATAATGAGCAATAAGTGTTATGTTGTGACTGTCATTTGCATGGATGTAAATGAGGGAATATGCATTAATTTGGCACAAACCCAGTCTCTTTTACTACAAATGAGCAGTTGATGCCTGCAGGAAGCTGGCGTTAACTGTGCATACACTCACTTCTCATTCACTTTCATTCTCTATGTCTATATTTGTCTCATCTCAAACCTGCTTTGAAATAAAAAATGTCCCAACAGCACTGATGGAGATCAGGCTCCTTTATTACAACCACTCCACCTTGTAAACCTGGAATCTGAGTATAACAGCTGCTGAACACACAGCATCAACATCAAAGAAGTAAATGTACACAGGAGTTTAAAGACTGTTATTTCAGCCAGTGTGTGATGGTGCTGCCAGCTGTGAGTACCAAACTGATAAATCATCAATCAGACATGTTTCAGACCTGCCTGAATCACATTAATAACTAGATTCAGAAAAACAAATGGAAGAAATAGCATGAATGTTGGTTTGTGGAGAGCTCCATGGATTATTATCATTGACTAATATGTGTGCTGATATAATGAGAAAAGCCAGAAACACTAGAAATTCATCTGCAAAACAAGGACAAAATCCTGTTTTGCATGAGGATATCATTAGCACAGTTCACTGGTCTTTGAAGCAGGCTGTTGGTGTAATTGGCACTGTGGCTGTTGAAACCATGATAATAGTTGGTTACACTTAAAAGGAATACAAATACGAATAAAGGATATGTTGTGATTTGTGGTTTGTTTGTGATTTAATGATGTGGCAATGCAAGAGGAGGAGTTCCATCTTCATGATTAATTGGATCAATCTGATGATTTTTCTCTTTGTTTTGGAGGCTTGTTGGAGCTATTTGCAGATTATTTTATTAATATCAAGTAGCTTAGTTATTAGTTTGTTTTGCTAATATTAATTTGCATGATTTAGGTTTAAATGTATTTATTAAAGTAGTGCATTTATTCTTTGTTTTGGATTATGTTTAGTTTAAATGGACTTGCCAGATATTTACATGTAGGTCTGGTGAGATCTAGCGCATAAGGGTTTTTACAAGATTGCAGGAAAGCTGCCGACTGATTTCCTCATCTGTGAGTTTGAGGCAAAATGTTAAATAAACCTGCGTTAAATCTATAATACGGTATGGACGTTTATTATTTCAGCTGACCTGCATAAAGACCACTCCTGGACAATTTTTATTACTATGGACAAATCAGCATTACAAGGCTCATCATGCAGGCCACATAAAAAGCAATATGTATGTTTGTGTTGTGTTTCTTTATAGTTTCCTTCTTCCACAAAGTAAAGCCACTTACTTGCTCACACGTTTAATGACAAATGTGGATAAAATAATCCAAACATGTCAAACAGAAATCTTTGAATGACAAAAGCAGTGTTGGGTTCACCACATGAGGCTTTATTTGGACTTCATGTTTACACTTGTTTTTGTTTTATCTCCTTGTGTGTCTGTGAATGTGTAATATTCCAAAAAGCAAAATGTGTCTCTGCTTGTGAGATTCTGATGTGGTTTGTTTTTCTCGGTTGTGTATGTGTGACTTTATTTTTTTCCCTGGGAAAGACATGGCCACATGTTTTTTTTTAATCCTCTGAACAAACTATAGTAATTACAACTATTACATGAAGTAAACACATTTTCAGAACCAGTCAGATGGCTTTGTCCTTTTTATATTTTAGCACCTTTAATGTATATACTGACTTGATGAAGAGAGACTGAGACAGAAACAGAGAGAGAAAGAAAACTCTGCAAACTCAAAATCAGTACAAAATAAAACAAAACAAAGCCTACTGTTTGTCTCCTACACATTCAATGATCATACACTCCTCCTTTAGGTTACTTGAGTGTCTTATGTTGCAAAATGTGACCATAGATTTAGAATGAATAGAATAAACACAAAACAGTTCACTGGAAAAAAAATCCAAATCTTACCAAGTATATTTTTCTCATCTCTAGTCAAAATATCTCATCACACTTAAAATAAGACATAATCACCTAAAGAGTAATAATCTGTGAGATATAAGAACTTATTTTAGACAATAGAGCTTGAAAATCTTATTTCAAGAAATCTTACCAAGATAATTTTCACTTGTTCCATTGGCAGATT
>JAPQRP010000011.1:6267591-6294977 GCA_037367295.1 Apogon hyalosoma
CTGATCATCATTTGCATCAAGTATTTTGGAAAATCAAACAAAAACATCATTTGCATAATAATTTGGAACGCAGTGTAAGTACCGTGCCCGAGTCCAGCTGAGAAGGTAGTCCTGGGTATGGACTGCGTGGACGCCAGTACGGTACATTGCAGTGTGAAAGCAATACGTGCCTGAGATCAGAAGTGACATACTCACCACTCCAACAATGGAAGTGACTTAATCACCATGAAACCATAGACGGCGCTCCTGTTGTCTCCTGAAAAAGCCTCAGATCCACGTGGCATGGGCTCACCTTACCAACCGAATCACTCGGTGATATATCAGGGACAACGAAGGTTGCTCTTCTTCGCTTTGCCTCAAACAGGCTAACAGAAATAAAAGTATTGCTGCCATTGTAGACAAATGAACAGAACAGTCGCTCAATTGATGACGTAAGGGTTTGTCTTCTGATTTCTGCGTTTGTTGGATTGCAACAGAATTCCTTCCACACTGCCACCTTGTCTCAGCCCTGTAACACCCACTTGTACTCAGGCATGGGCTGGGGTACATGCTTGTGAATGCATCATCTGTGGGAAAAGGTGTGAATGTATCCAAGTACGGTATGGACTCAGATACGCAGTGTGAAAGTGCCCTTAAACTCAGCAAGTGTTGAAGCTCTACATGGCTGCAGTTGGCTCCGGGAACTTGTACCATCACCAACCCCCACTCCTGCACTTCACCCACCCTGGAGGCGCCACAAGCAGCGTTTTAAGAAACAGAAGAGAGGTAAGCGCAGAGCTTTCTGGGCAAGGCTAGCAGCTAACCCACACAAGCCAGCTATCCTCCCATTGTACATCATACTGCTTCGCTCATCCATGAGGACTGTGGGAGAGAGCTGTGTTTTTTGTGTTTGTGGAAACGTGGCTCAACAACAGCATCATGGACTGTGCCATTCAGCTCGACTGGCTAATATGCTACCGAACGGACAGAGCTCTCACTGAGGGAGGTAAGACCCACAGCGGGGAACTGTGTTTACGTCAATGATGCCTGGTGCCATGATGCTGTTGTGTTCTGCAAACACTGCTCACCTCTGGAAGAGGTTTTGATCATCAAGTGCCGGTCCTTTTATCTACCAGTGGAGTTTACGGTCATACTGCTTGTTGCTGTTTACATCCCTCCCAGCTCCAGTAACAATAACAGGAGTGAGGCACTGAATGAATTTTATCAGCACATCAGTGAGCAGCAGACGATCCACCCAGATGCTTTTCTGATTGGCTGGGGATTACAACAATGCAGACCCAAGGAACATATTTCCCAAAATCCACAAACACCTTGGACAATGTTTTCACCACCATGAGTGGAGCTTATAAGGCCCTGTCCCTCCCCCACCTCAGTGCCTTAGATCACATCACTGTTATGCTAATGCCAGCATACAGACCACTGGTTAAAGTCACCAGACCAGTTTGGAAGCAGGTTCAAGTTTGGCAGAGGGATCCTCTGAGGCACATCAGGACTGTTTCAGCTCCACTGACTGGAATATGTTTTAGCAGGCTGTCACCAACAATAACAGCACAGACCTCCAGGAGTACACAGAGACTGTCCCTGCTTACATCACAAAGTGTACTGATGATGTCCCAGACACCAAGACCATCACTGTCCAGGCCAGTCAGAAGCCACAGCTGACAAGTGAGATCTACAGGCTCCTGAAGGCTCAGGACACTGCCTTCAGAGCTGGAGATGAAGACGGGTCGAGGACAGCCAGGGCCAACCTGTTACATGGCATCAGAGAGGCTAAGAGGCAGTAAACCAGGGGGATAGCCCACCACTTCAGCGACAGCAGAGACACCCAGAGTCTGTGGCAGGGAATACAGACCATTACAGACTACAATAATAATAAATAGTTTAGATTTATATAGCGCTTTTCTATTAACGCATACTCAAAGCACGAACAGTGTCAGTGTACAGTCTGTGCGCCCCATCACTCTGCAACAACTCAACATGCAATCACTGAAAATAAATCTGGATTGATTCACCAACACATCCTGGACAGCCAGATAGACATCATGTGCCTTATTGAGACCTGGTAACAGCCTGAGGTCTATGCAGCTCTCAATGAAGCCTGCCCCCCTGGACACAGCTATTTTAACAAACCCCGGATGACTGGCAAGGGCGGTGGGCTTGCTGTAATACACCGCAGTGACATTCAAGTATCACCTGTGTCTATCCCCAACTTCAGCTCCTTCGAACACCTCATTATCAAATGCCAGCATCCAGTCTCCACAACAATAGCACTCATTTACTGCCCACCAAAACCCCACTCATCATTCATCACTGAGATCCACAACCTCTTCACATCACTTGCCACAACCACCACAAATATCATAATATTGGGGGATTTTAACATTCACATGGACTTCCACTCCTGCTACCTTGCTGAGGAATTCAGGGAGGTGCTGGACACCTTATACCTCTGACAGCTTGTGAATGTCCCCACACATGACAGGGGACACACACTGGAGCTGGTCATCACAAACAACCCTGCAATAACTGATCCTCATGTGCATCACATTGGAGTATCGGACCACCATGCCACCACCACTGAAATAGCCCTGCAAACCCCCATATCCAAACCACAGCACCACATCACTTTCAGATATATAAAGAACATCGACCTTGTCTCCTTCAGCCAGCACCCCCCCCCAACACACACACACACACACACACACACACTCATCAGTCACCAGCCTCAAAGACTATTATAACAACAGCCTTACCTCCATCCTGGACCGTCAGGCCCCTCTAAAAACCCGGACTGTTTATTTCAGGCACCCTGCCCCCGGTACACCAAGGAACTCAGGTGGATGAAAAGATCAGGACGTGTCCTGGAACAGGCTTTTACATGCTCTGGCCTGACAATGTACAGAGTGGCATACCGGGAACACCAAAATCATACACCAAAGCACTCTCCACAGCCAGATCAGACTACTACTCCAAATTTATCAATAAAAACCCTGGAAACTCCAAACAACTTTTCTCAACCATCAAACACCTGCTAAATCCACAGATCCACACACACACAGCAACAATACAGAAGAGAAATGCAATAGATTCATTAACTACTTCACTTCAAATATAGAAAACATCCGTTCATCTCTTCCACATTCAAACAGCCCCATAAACATCAGCCCTACCACAACACAGCACCTCCCTCACTTTTCCCCCACCACGCTCCAGGAGGTTGAGAAAATCATCAGGAAATCAAAACCAACCACATGCTCCCTTGACCCCCTCACAGCCTCTCTGTTAAAAGCTCAGTCAATCCATCAGTCCATTAATATCCAAAATCATAAACCTGTCTCTCCAAACTGGCCGTATCCCACCCTCTTTAAAAACAGCTCAGGGTTAGGGTTAGGGTTAGGGTTAGCGCAGGAGAAGAAAGGAAGGTTTGTGAGGCAGATTAGGGGGAGTTTGAAGGGGGAGAGAAAATGGTTTATGTTGTGCAAGGATGCGTTAACTGCATAGGAATAGATTAGATGAAGAAATCCAGCTGCTTGCTCCAGGTCCTAGGAGAAAATAATTAAACTGGGAAGATTTGATAGAATTCCTGCTTAATTGTTTTTAAAATTATAACTCACTTTAAGTTATAAGTTATGCCTGGCCCTCAGCATTTACTCCTCCCATCAGAGAAGATAGATCTCCTTCTTCCACACAGTTCTTCTAAACTCCTACCCAGTTCTGCGTTCTGCCAAAGCGCTTTCTCAGTCTGTCCAGTGATGAAATCCAGCTTCTTGTGTGAATCTGCCACTCATCCCATCAGATCCAACACCTTGTCCTCCAACTGTGACACCACCTGTTGTAATTCAGTCACTCTGTCACTAACCACTCTGAAGTGCTACTTAATTTTGACCGACAGCACCGGGTCACTTTATGCGCTGCTGTTTTCCCAATTTTACAATAGACCAGGGCAACTCCAAGACCAGTCAGGAGATAGCCGGCTACCATGAATCCAAATAGATACACATCTTCAATATCTTCCACCGACAGAACCGACAGACATACCACACGCCATTTGTCCCAAGCATCCATGGTATACCAGGCTGCAAAAGTTCCATCAGGGCAGGTGGGCTCTCCAAGACCCTTGTTCCTGGTTGAGAAAATCTTGTCAATCTCCACTGAGTGACCAGCTGATCACTTCCATAATTGATGTATTCGGGAGCTCAGCAAGCAGGGGATCAAAAAGACACAAAAAGTCAAAGAACACGAGACACTTGCAGAGGCAAAGGCAGGACAGAAAAAAAGATAAGCGGGAGCAGCGAGGAAACATGTCTGCACTCTTTGACGGACAGGAGACAGGACATCCTTCTCCACCATCTCCAGCACTTCATTGGACTCTCTGATACCGCCCTCCACTTGTTTCACACCTACCTCATGGGAAGGACTGAGTACATGGCCCTGGGGGATGCTAAATCCCACCCTCACTTGCGGAGTCCCCCAGGGCTCAGTACTCGGCCCAACCCTCTTCACCATATGTATGCTCCCCCTTGGCCATATTATCAACAAACATAACATAACCTTCCATAGCTATGCCAATGACACACAAATATACATCAAGGTCACCCCCTCCTCTGACTCCACCCCCTCTGCCAGCATAACACACCTGACCACCTGCCTGGAGGAGATAAAGACATGGATGAGCCAAAACTTCTTGGAGCTCAATAGTACCAAAACTGAAGTCATTCAGATAGGCACCACCCATCAGCTCCACTCCTCCCTCAGCTCCTCCATATCATTTTCCAGTCACAATATCCCCATTTGTCCCACCATCACTAACCTGGGAGTCATATTTGACCCCCAGCTTACATTAACAAACATATTACCCAAATCTGCAAAAATTCCTTCTTCCACCTCTGTAACATCACCAAACTCCACCCCTCCCTCTCCCTCCCTGCTGCAGAGAAGCTTGTCCGCACCTTTGTCTCTTCCAGGCTGGACTACTGTAACGCACTTCTCATTGGGATCCCAGGCAGGAGCCTCCAGAGGCTCCAGCACATCCAAAACAGCGCTGCCAGGGTCCTGATGAGGGTGTGTAAACACCAGCACATCACTCCTGTCCTTCACTCATTACACTGGCTCCCTGTTCACCTCCATATTGAATATAAAATCCTCCATCACACCCATCACTGTCGCCACGGTGAAGCCCCCACCTACCTCATTGAACTCCTCACACCGCTTGCAGAACCCAGTCAGGCCAATCGCACCGTCTGTGCCCCCCAGGACGAAGCTAAAGACTATGGGGGACAGGGCCTTTGAAGCTGCTGCTCCCCATCTGTGGAACACCCTGCCAAACTATCCCTGGGCCCCACAGACAGAGGACACCTTTAAAAAAGGCCTCAAGACATTTCTTTTTAGGAAAGCCTATTCTTAACCTTTCCTGATCTGTGCATGCCACACCTGTTTTTAACTGACTTTTAACTGTTTTTATCTGTTTTTAATTGACATTTATTGTACTCTGCTGTAGCACTTTGAGGTTTTTATCTAAAAATGTAAAGTGCATTAGAAATCAAATTTATTATTATTATAGTAGATCCATTATTCATTCACTCACACATTCACACTTTGGTGGTGGTAAACTACATATGTAGCCACAACTGCCCTGGGGCAGAATGACAGAAGCGTGGCTACCATTTCGCGCCTATGGCCCCTCTGACCACTACCAAACAATCATACGCAGTCATACACCAGTGTGAGCAGCAGCACTGGAGGCAAGTAGGGTGAAGTGTCTTGCCCAAGGACACAACAGCACATGACTGGGATAGAGCGGGATTCGAAGCACCAACCCTTCGGTTATTGGACGGCCCGCTCTACTTCCTGAGCCATGGCCTCCCCCCAAGCCTACAAGCCCACACCACAGACCTGTGACAGCTCAACCTCCATCTGCTGAATTGGCTGAATGGCTTCTTCACTCACTTTGAAGCACACAACAGCACCCATGCACAGAAGACCCCACCCCCTCCCGGTGACCAGGTGATGACACTGTCCCTAGCGAGTGTGAGGAGATCCCTTAGCAGGATCAATGCATGCAAAGCCCGAGGTCTGGACAACATCCCTGGTCGTGTACTGAGAGACTATGCAGAGGAACCCACTTTTCTTCACAGACATCTTTAACATCTCTCTGAGTCAGGCTGTTGTCCCCACAGGCTTCAAAGCCACCACCATCATCCCAGTTCTGAAGAAGATGCCCCCCTCCTGTTTCAATAACTACCATTCGGTTGCACTTACCCTCATCCTCATGAAGTGATTCAAACAGCTAGTCCTGCTGCACATCAGGTCTATCACCCCCCTCCCTGGACCCCTTCAAGTTTGCATATTGGTCCAGCCATTCAACCCATGATGCTATCTCCACTGCCCTCCACTCAGTCCTCACTCATCTGGACATGAAGGACACATATGCCAGAATGCTGTTCACTGACTTCAGTTCAATATTCAATACAATCATCCCCAACAGCTCATTCATCAACTGGACCAGTTGAGGCTCAACACCTTGATGTGCAAGTGGCTGTTGGACTTCCTGACAGGAAGACCACAAGCAGTATAGGTCAGCAGCAACACATCCAGCACCATCACAGTGAACACAGAGGCCCTCCAAGGATGTGTGTTAAGCCCCCTCCTCTTCACTCTGCTGACCCACGACTGCACTAAGACACAGATCCAACCTCTCCATAAAGTACAAAGACGACAAAACCGTGGTGGGTCAACGGCAACGCCGATGAGGTGAACTACAGGAGTAAGGTGAGCCACCTGGACACATGGCGCAGAGACAACAATCTCTCTTTGAATGTAGACAAGACAAAAGAGATTGTTGTGGACTTCAGGAGAGCACACACCCAGGACACTGCTCTGACCATGGACAGTTCTGTAGTGGACAGGGTGAGTGATACTGGCTGTCCATGTCATGGAGGACCTCTGCTGGACTAACAAGACCGCATCACTGGCCAAGAAGACACAACAATGTCTTTATTTCCTCCGTAAACTGAGAAGAGCCAGAGCCCTGTCCTCATCATGTGCACTTTCTACAGAGGCACCGTCGAGAGCATCCTGACCAGCTACATCACTTTGCGGTACGGTGCCTGCACTGCATCCTGCAGAAAGACCCTCCAGCGCAGAGTGAGAGCAGCTGAGAATACTGTTGATGCCTCTCTCCCTTAAGGACATTTACTTCACCCATCTCACCCACAAAGCCCTCAACATTGCAGGTGATCCCACCCATCCGTCTCACAGCCTCTTCAGTCTGCTGCCATCAGGGAGGAGACTATGGAGTATCCAGACCAGGACCAGGACCAGCAGACTGAAGGACAGTTTCATCCACCAGGCTAACAGGAAGCTGAACTCCCTCCCTGCGCCCCCCCCCACACACACACACCCCTCACACACTCAAACTCTGGACTCTGATCCCCCCATCCGGACAACCCCCGCAGACAGGGACAGCTCCAGCCACTAATACTAACCCTAACCCTAGACACTTTATTGCATATGTCACTTTAACTCAATAACTTATATTATCAGTACCTCATCTTTTTAACTTCACTGTTGCACCTTTATTGTCTATTTATTGACTCCTCAACCCCCTGACGTTTATAGTTATATTCTATTCTATTTTTTTCCCCTGCTATGTTCATTTATACACTGCAAGGCCTTTGAGTTTTGTAATTCCAGTTTTCTGTATGATGTATGATGTACATATGGTAAAACTGACAATAACGCACCATAACCCTACCACCTATAACCCTGACCCTATAACCCTAAGCCTATGACCCTATCCCTAACACTAGAACCCTATCACCTATAACCATAACTCTAACCCTATAACCCTATCCCTAGAACACTCATCCTATCACCTATAACCCTATAACCATCATTCTAACCCTATAACCCTAACCCTGTAACCCTAACCTTATAACCCTAACCCTATCACCCATAACCCTATAACCATAACTCTAATCCTATTACCCTAACCTTACAACACTAACCCTATCACCTATAACCCTATAACCATAACTCTAACCCTAATCCTATAACCCTAACCCTGTCACCTATAACCATAACTCTAACCCTATAACCATAATCTTATTACCCTATAACCATAACCCTATCACCTATAACCCTAACTCATGTAACCCTACCCCTATAACCTTAAACTTACAACCCTTACCTTAACCCTATCACCTATAACCATAACCCCTAACCCTATAACCCTAACCCTATCACCTATAACCATAACTCTAACGCTATAACCCTAACTCTAACCCATCGAGGTCAATGAGGTGAAAATGTAAAAAAAAAAAAAAAAAAAAGAAAGAAAGAAATGTTGGACAAAAATTATGTAAAGGAATAAAGGATCTGACAAACTGAAAAACAAATAAAGTCTCTGATTGTGTGGGTTTTTTTTGTTTTTTTTTTAAATATATGTTTATTTTGACCTGATATTGCACAAGCCAACATCTATCCAGAAATTACCCAGAATGCAATGTGAATCCTTATTCAACAGGAAGAATCATTCTTGTGAAAACATGGAAGATCTAACCAGGTGAAAGGCCTCTTTTGGACTTTTATGAACTCATTTCAAACCCTGTACTTTTCCTCTTACTTCAGTAAACAGTTTCATGAGTTTTTCTAACTTTACTAGACTCTTCTATCTGTACTCGCCACCTTTTATCGACGACAGCATCACTTTTCAGAACTAAACAGATGTTGAGCCTCATCTTGTATGAGCAAAGCTGTAATGCCAGTGTCCAACCAGTAGAGGGCAGATGTTTATGACCCTGGTGTGTGAGATCCAAGCTCCATCTGCCAAGTGCAGGACACCGGTCGCAACACACTCGGCTCTTTTCAGTCTAAAAATGAGTTTCACACTGACAGAGTGTCTCCTCCACGTGACGCCACGCTGAGTCATCGGTGTGTGTGTGGTATGAATGAATCAGGGGGACACTCTTCCTCCTCTTCCCTCCTTCCTCCTCCTTTTCTGTCGTGACGTTGATTCAAGAGGAAACACCACAAACAGTCCTGAGATATTCTGAGTGGACTTTACTCACAGTGTGTGTCACAGGGAATACCTCTGTGTGTGGATGGAGGAGGGATTAAACCTCCACAGACGTATAATTACAGTAACTGAGACTAGCTCACATCAGACCTGCAGCTCCACCAGGACTGGACCAGAACAATACAGGAGCAGACCTGCGGTTCCACCAGGACTGGACCAGAACCACACATGATCAGACCTGCAGCTCCACCAGGACTGGACCAGAACCACACAGGATTAGACCTGTGGCTCCACCAGAACTGGACCAGAACCACAGAGGATCAGACCTGCGGTTCCACCAGGACTGGACCAGAACCACAGAGGATCAGACCTGCAGCTCCACCAGGACTGAACCAGAACCACAGAGGATCAGACCTGTGGCTCCAACAGACCTGGACCAGAACCACAGAGGATCAGACCTATAGCGCCACCAGACCTGGACCAGAACCACAGAGGATCAGACCTATAGCTCCACCAGAACTGGATCAGAACCACAGAGGATCAAACCTGTAGCTCGATCAGGACTGGACCAGAACCACAGACAAGAACAAGAAACCTAGGACTGCAAACCCAAGACCATGAACTCAGGACTGGAATGAAGCAAACATGACATGGAAAATACTTTATTGTTGGATTTACTACTAAAAAGGTCAAAAACCTGGTGCATCAGAACAGGATACTGAGAACAGATCCAAGACTGAGAATCTGGGACGACAATCCAACAACCACAAAAATCACAGATCACAAACCTGAAACTGAGAAGCCAGGACAAGAAACCTCAAACCACAAACTCAAGAGTTGGATCTGGATCAGAAATCCAACAGAATCAAACCTAAACCCTAATGAAACAAACATGACCTCAAAATGACTTTACTCTGAAAGTGTTAAAACCAGACTCTGCTGACTACTCTCAAGTGCAGCCTTAACCCTAGCCCTATTCCTAACCCTAACCTTAGCCCTGTTCCTAACCCTAGTCCTATCCCTGTTCCTAACGCTAGCTCAGCCCAAACCCTAACCCTGTTCCTAACCCTAACCCTTTTCCTAACCTTAATCCTGTTCCTAAACCTAGCCCAACCCTTACGCTATCCCTGTTCCTAACCCTAACCCTGTTCCTAACCCTAACACTCTACCATGGCGTCAGCCTCATTGCTCCTTGCGTTCATTCTTCTGGCTCACTCATTGCACGCTGATTCTTCAGCGACCATGTCATCGTTGTCCGAGGCGGAGCTCCAACCTCAGGAATCGCTGTCAGGCTCCATCTGTCCATCATGCTCTTTGGATCAGGTGAGGAGGAACTCGTCGGTGGCAGGTCGGACTGATATGGTGGAGGCAGTGAAGCGGCACATCCTTAACATGCTGCAACTGAGTGCCAGGCCCAATCTGACACAGCCAGTCCCTCGAGCAGCACTACTTAATGCCATCAGAAAGCTGCACGTCGGCCAAGTAGCTGAAGATGGCAGCGTGGAGATACAAGGGGAGGGGCGGAATCTTGATGAAGCCACACCTCCAGAACCTCCCTCTGAAATCATCACTTTTGCAGAGCCAGGTGAGTTTGGCAGTCAATTAGCATGCTTGCATAACTTACTGGATGGAAATGGCAAAACCGGTTAGGGGTTAGAGTTTGGGGTTTGGGATAGGGTTAGGGGTGTGGCTCCAAGAATATCTGGACCTGATGCAAGAGTTAGGGGTTAAGGGTGTGGCTCCAAGAGCATCTGGACCTGAAGCTAGGGTTAGGGTTACCATAGACTCAGCACAAGCTAATATGGTTAACTAACATTAACTGACCACTACTGTTCAAATCTGAGTTTAGTGTCCATCAGAAAATTTTCAGTATGGGCCATTCCATCTGTAATTTTAGATATAAGTGTAACATGCACATCCTCCCAGTAACAGGAAAACAATGAAAGGAAGAGGCATTGTTACTTCCATGTCCATGTGGTGATGCACATGTAGGAAACAAAGAGCATTAAAAACTATGGCTGCAGAGTTGAGAATCAGGATCTGAAATCACAGCCAGGACATTTCAGGAAGGTTGATCACACAGAACCCTCTCTCAGAATTGCTGTCAGTGAACTCATAAAACCTCCAAGAACACAAAGTGATTGAACCATCCCAGACTCCTACACCTGCTGGATGGATTAGGATTAGGGTTTGGGTTAGCCAGGGTTAAATAGAACTATGACAGTTTGTATTTTCTGCATCTATCTTACCAGTATTGTTGTTGAATGAAGTGGTTCTGGAGTTTGATTGGATCATTTGGATGATTTACTCACACTTGAAATCACAGAGCTGTCAGCCAGTATATAAAAGTATCCAAAGCATCATAACCCTAACCCATTACCCTAAACTATTACCCATAACCATTACCCTAACCCATAACCCTAACCCATAACATATTACCCATAGCTATAACCCATCACCTATGGCCCTAACCCATAACATATTACCCATAGCCCAAACCCATCACCCATAGACTTAACCAATTACATATTACCCATAGCTATAACCCAAACCCCCTAGCCATAACCCATAATCCATAACTCATAACTCAAACCTCTAAACCTAACCCATAACCCTGACCTCTAACCCATCACCTATCATCCATCACCCATTACCCTAACCCATATCCCATAGCCCTAACCCATAACCCCCAACCTGTAATCCATAACCCTAACCCATAAACTAGACCTATAACCCATTACCCTAACCCAAATCTCATAGCTCTACCCTATTACTCATAGCCCTAAACCTAACCCATAACCTATAGCCCTAACCCATAACCCCCAACCTGTAATCCATTTCCCCAACCCATATCCAATTATACTAACCCATCAACCATAACCCATAGCCCTAACTCATAACCCATATCCCATAACCCATTATCCCAATCCATCAACCATAACCCATAACCCATTATCCTAACTCATCAACCATAACCCATAGCCCTAACCCATTATCCTAACCCATCAACCATAACCCATAGCCCTAACCTACAACCCATATCCCCTAACCCATTATCCTAACCCATCAACCATAACCCATTGCCCTAATCCATAACTGATATCTCATAATCCATTATCCTAACCCATAGCCCTAACCCATTATTCAAACCCATCAACCATAACCCATATCCCATTATCCTAACCCATCAACCATAACCCATAACCCCTATCCCATAACCCATTATTCTAACCCATCAACCATAACCCATAGTCCTAACCTAAAACCCCTATCCCATAACCCATTATCCTAACCCATCAATCATAACCCATAGCACTAACAATAACATATTGCCCATAGCCCTAACCCATAACCCATTACCTTAATCCAATCATGGTCCAGGGTTGTTGAAATGTTAAATGGCTGCTCAGTATGGTCTGTGCCTTTACTCTGTCAGACCTATCATCTGAATGGAGACTGAGCTAGATGCCATTGATGGAAATACAAATTTAAGGAGCCATTCTGAAAACTCAGCTGTAAAATGTAAGGATGACAAGCTGATTTCTGAGAACATGAAGCCATTTGTGACCAAAGACTTTGTGCTGTGGTTTGTTTGCTTACATAAATACACATAATAGCTTTGTGCTATTAATAGATCCCCCTTTGAGTGGGATCTTCAGTCAGAAGACCATCAAAGGAAATTAGTGGGACGGCAACGATGGGAGGGGGCATACCCAGTGGTCTTGGGTCGTGAATAATCACTTCATTCATCTAAAATGGGCCCCACTAATTATTGTGAGGTGAATGGACACAGAACAGGATGGGTTGGCCTCGTTCACAACATTCCCTGAAATCAGGACTTTCTTTTTTTAGAGTCTCTGCTCATGTCATGTCATTACCCATATGTGAGTATATTTAGAGACAGAGTTCAATCAAATAATGGGAAGAGAGGTGGCAGAAAGTAAAAGTACTGTACGTTAATGATTATAGTGTGTGAAGTCTAAGTATTTGTAAAAACTAATTACTTGAGGATGACAGTATGCTTTAAAATCTTTTAGTGGGCGTGTCCTGAAGAGGTGGGTGTGTCCTTAGAGGGTTAAGGACAAGGTGTGAACCTGGAACACCAGTGGAACCAGGACACTGGTGTTTATTGATAAAAGGAACATGATCCAAATTGATCCTCTAATCACTTTCACACTAATGATGAAACCCTCATGCGACATCTGTTCATGTCACAGATGGATAATTTAGATCTAGAAGTTATATATATTTAAGGTGTATGACTTAAAAGACGCAAAAAAAAAATCGGGTGCACAATCAAAATAATGGATATTTTTTTTCAAATATATTAAAACTGGAGCCTGTTTGGAAATGTGAGTAGAACATCCACATATTTGTATTAAAATGCTCAAGTACAAGTACAAGTACCTCAAGTACATTCATGAAGTCTTTGTGTTTTTACTATGAGTACTATTTGTTACCTCTGCTAAATGTTAACATGCTAACTGTTTTCTTTGTACCAGGAGACTCTCCATCTGTGGTGACCTTTGACATTTCAAAGGAGGGCAGTGGTTCCGCAGTGGTTGAACAGGCCAATGTGTGGATCTTCCTGAAGGTGGCGAAGGGAAACCGAGCTAAAGGCCGCGTGAAACTGCAGCTGCTGTGTTGTCATGGTGACGGGCGTGCAGATGAGACAGAAGAGGAGCCCATTTCAGAGAAGATGGCCGACATCCGGCGCAGTGGTTGGCACACACTGCCTGTTTCACGCAGTATCCAGGACCTGCTAGACCGCAGACAGAGCACGCTCAGTCTGCACCTGTCCTGCCCACTGTGCAGTGATGCTGGAGCGACACCCACTCTGGGATCTGAGCGGGAGCAGTCCCACCGACCCTTCCTCATGGTGGTGCTTCGGACTCTGGAGGATGCAGGGCCGCGGCGTGTCCGTCGAGGCCTGGAGTGCGATGGAAAACTCAGAATGTGCTGCAAGCGGCAGTTTTATGTTAACTTCAAAGACATCGGATGGAACGACTGGATCATCGCTCCGTCTGGTTACCACGCTAACTACTGTGAGGGTGACTGTCCAAACCATGCTGCGAGTGTGAGCGGCTCGTCACTGTCCTTCCATTCCGCTGTCATCAACCATTACCGACTGCGAGGCTTCGGACCTTTCCAGAACACCAAGTCGTGCTGTGTACCGACGCGCCTCCGTGCCATGTCGATGCTATACTACAATGAGGAGCAGAAAATCATCAAGAAGGACATCCAAAACATGATTGTAGAGGAGTGTGGCTGCTCCTAAAGTCACTTATAGCAGAAACATTTAACAAAAAAAAACTATAGAGCAGAACCAGAAGGACATCTAAGACAAACATAGAGTGTGGCTGCACGTAAAAAAAAACCCCCAAAAAACATTCACAGGAAAAGATGAGTTTTATGGTCAGATTCACCAGCAGCGAAACTCTCCTTTGAACTCCAAATGACAGTAAGAATTAAAAACCTGAAGACCTGCAGAGATGCAGTAACCCTAACCCTAACCCTGGGAAGGCATGGGCACACTTCTTCTGGAGACTTGTTGCTTATATCTCTGTAGAAGTTTCTCTTTCTTTGGAAATAGCAGAATTCAAATGATTGATACAATGTGATTTACTAAGGTTTCCAGTTGTCTGTTTGTTGCCAATTGTGCCATTATATAATAAATAAAAAATACATTTCTTAATCAGTTTGATGGTGCTGCTGAAGGGTTAGGAGGTTAGGGTTAGCCTAACCCTAACCCTTCACAACTTTCTACACTTATTTTCATATTAGTGCCATAAAAGTTTACCATTCACACCAAAAAAAAAGAACTGACATAAAAAACCATGAAAACTAACTCTAACCCCAACTAACTCTAACTTCTAACTAGACTTAACTAACTTTAACTCTAACCACTAACTCTAACCTTCACTAACCCTTACCCACACACCAAAAAACTGACAAAAAAACATGAAAATGAACTCTAATCCTAACTCTAACCCACCACTGAGGTAACACTGGGACAGCTAACCTCAACCCTATCCCTGACCACAAACACCTAAGACCTGCAGACATACAAGAATGGACCAGGTGGAGGCAGAGGTCATGGTGGAGACTGAGGTCCAGGTAGACGTCTGGGTGGAGGTGTAGTTGTACTGGCCTTCAGACCTGATGGAGGTCTGGATGTGATGGTGCAGATGGAACATGACGAAGTGGACGATCGTCATGTGAGGATCTATTTTTTGTGTGCGGGCGGCTGCAGAACACGTCAGTGCTGTTAACTGAGGGAAGGCCTGATAACCTCAACACCACCTCCACCACAAACTGTTACTCCATCAGTGGCTCAGACTCACTGCTGCTATTCAGAGACATCCACCCACCCACACCACAGAAGGACATCTGATACTCTGAGTCCTGTGAAGAAGCAGATCATGCACAGCCTCATCATTCAGTTTAACATCAGTTTGTTCATCATTCATCTTCAACAAGACAAAGAGGAAGAGGTGGAGGTCCCAGGATGTTTGGGTCATTATGTTTTATTTACAGAGTGAGCGGGTTAGGAACAGGATTTGGAACAGGGTTAGGGTTAGGAACAGGATTAGGAACAAGATTAGAGTTAGGAACAGGGTTAGGGTAAGGAACAGGGTTAAGGTTAGGAACAGGATTAGGGTTAAGATTAGGATTAGGGTTAGGAAAACGGTTAGGGTTAGGTTCCTTGTGAGCTAGTGTTTCTCTTTTAGTACAGGATCCTTTATTCATGTGCTGATCTCTGCAGAACATTTACATCTCTTACTGAGGCTTTTACTGGAAAGGATCAAAGCGCAGAAAATGTCCCCAGCCACCGACCAATCAGAAAAAGTCCTCCACCATGACCAGTCAGAAAATGTACCCCACCCACCGACAAGTCAGAAAGTGTCCTCCACCACCGACCAATCAGCTGCTAAACAGCCTATTCGTCCAATGGAGTGGATCTCTCCTTCACTGTGTTTCTGTTTCCTACAGGGATTTTTGGAGTATTTCCTTGCTGAAAAGGAGGGTCTAAGGACGGGGGATGCCCAGGACAATAATACATTTGCTTCACCAACTGTTTACTAGCTGATTACTTGATTGTTTGTTCATTTTCATTGTGTGTGTGTTTTTAGTCAATTCAACGTGTAAAGCCTGTAAAGCCCTGTGAGGTGACTTTGTTGTGATATTGGGCACTATAAATAAAATTTAATTGAAATTGAATTGAAATTAAACATCCTCACACATGTATTTACTCTATCCACTTAAAGTTTAGCACAAAGAGAATACAATATAATACAACATTACATACTATAATATACAATATACTATCCAATTTATTAACATATATAATATACTATAATACCCAATTTAATATAATATGAGATAATATGAACTGATTTAGTCAGAAAACTACAGCCTCAATCAATCCAGGAAAGGAAAAGGGGCCTCATGTACAAAGACTTGCGTGGATTTCATACTGAAACCTGGCGTACGCTCAAATCTGGAAAACTCTGTAGGCCCAAGAAATCCTGAAGAACAAATCTGAATGTATGCACAAATTCAATTAAATTTTCAATTCAATTTTATTTGTAGAGCTCTATATCACTACAAGGTTGTCTCACAGGGCTTTACAGAGTTAGCCGGATATAAACAAACAGTCAAATAAACAGCGGATGAAGGAAATGGATTAATGTCCCAGGCATCCCCCGTCCTTAGACCCTCCTTCTCGGCAAAGAAAAACTCCAAAAACCCAGTGGGAAGAGAAACCTGAAGGAGAACCACAGTGAAGGACAGATCCATTCCCATGGACGGACAGGCTGTAGAAGAACCAGGACTGATAGATGTCAATTTGCATATGTAGTTCCAGTCTGTAAGGATGCAGTAGGGTGGGGGCACATGAGGGGGTCCATCTAGTTAGATGAGATAGGTGGGAGTGAGGAGGTCCGGGGTCACAGGTCAGGACAGGGCACAGATGAGTCACCTCAGATCCTGTCGTCTGGGAAGTAAAGACGACAGGCATGACATAGGAGGAAGACTGACAAAATAAAACAGGAAATGACAGACAAAACAGAGAAACCAGACTACTGTCTGGGAGCCAATGTGACAGTGTTGGCCTCTTCAATATTAGCTGGAAGCTGATTCCGTAAGACAGGAGCTTGGTAACTAAAGGCTCTAGATCCTACTGTACTTTTAGAGACCCTGGGAACAACCAGTAGACCTGCATTCTGAGAGCGAAGTGTTCTGTTGGGAAGGTACGGCACCTGAACATCTGCGAGACAAGAGGGGCCCATACCATGAATGGTCTTGTATGTAAGAAGGAGGATTTTAAATCTAATTTTAAACTCGACTGGAAGCCTGTTAATAGTCTTGCTGCTGCGTTCTGAACCAGTGGAAAACTTTTTACAGTACTTTTAGGACACGCTGCGAGTATGGAGTTACAGTAATCTAATCTAGATGTAACAAATGCATGAATTAATTTTTCTGCATCATTTTTAGACAGAATATTTCTAATTTTGGCTATGTTGCACAGGTGGAGAAAGGCTGTTCTGCAGGTTTGGTTAATATGCACTTTAAATGATATATCCTAGTCAAATAGAACTCCTAGGTTTTTAACTGTGGTTCGGGAAGCTACACTCACACTGTCCAGGGTGACTATCTGATCAGTTAGGGAGTCTCACATTTTTAGGGCCTATTATAATGACTTCTGTTTTTTTCAGGGTTAAGTAAAAGATAATTAGCACTCATCCAGCTCTATATGTCTCAGACACAGGCACTTAGTTTATCCACTTGCCTGGTCTGATCAGGTTTAATTGATACAGTTGTGTGTCATCTGTGTAACAGTGAAAGTTAATGCCATGTTTTCTAATGATGATACCTAAAGGCAACATATACAGCATAAACAAAATTGATCAGAGGAACAACCCTTGCGGCACACCATAACTAACTGTGGAATATGGGGATAATTGTTGGTTTACGTTGACAAACTGGTACCTATTAGATAAATACCATCTGGACCCATAACCTGATTCAGACTGGGACCATCTAGACCCATAAACCAATCTAGACCGGGATCTGGACCTATAAACTGATCCAGATCGGGACTATCCAGACCCACAAACATATCCAGGCCAGGACCATCTGGACCAATAAACTGATCCAGACCCAGACCTGGACCCATAAACTGATCTAGGCTGGGTTAGAGTTTGTCGTTCATTTTAATGGTTGGGTAAATGGTTCAAGTGCTGGAGAGTCAGGTACAAGAGTTCTAACGATACCCAAGCAGGACTGGACCTGGATCCACAGAGCCAGGACACTGTGGGTGACAGCATGACCTCTGACCCCATGTTGGCACGGCGACCTCAGAGAGCAGAGACTCTGAACCAGGGGTCACCAATCCTGGTCCTTGAGGGCTAGTATCCTGTATGTTTTAGATGTATCCCTCTTCCACCACACCGCAATTCAATGATAAGCCTATCATCAAGCACTGCAAAAGCCTGATAATGACCATCAGGTGGACTGGAAGAGGGAACATCTAAAACATGCAGGATACCGGCCCTTGAGGACTAGGATTGGTGACCCCTGCTCTGAACCTTACATGTGTAATGGGCAGTGTTGTGCCAGTTTCTTCTAGACTGTAATCCATTCCAGATTACTAGCTCCTGTCCTTGATTTATAGCAGAAGTAGGCAATTCCGGTCCTTGAGGGCCGGCATCCTGAATGTTTTAGATATTTCCCTTTTCCAGCACACCTGGTTCAATTAATAATCAGCTCATCATCAAGCTCTGAAGATGCCTGATAAAGATGCAATGGCTTCCAGGTGTGCTGAAAGAGGGAAATATCTAAAAAATACAGGATACCAGCCCTCGATGACTGGAGTTGCCTATCCTTGCCTTAAAATATTACTGTCTCTGAATTATAATGTGTTCCATGATGCTTGTATTACTTTGGGGTTACATACAGACTCTCCTCATAAATGGCATGTGTGCAGTAGAACCCCCCAAACTCCAATAATAACCCCCCCCATACCAGAGATAGGAGAGCCTTGGGATGCATAAATTACCCTGAAGTCCATGTGGACGGATAGCTCAGTAAGTAAGTAGGTCATTTTTTTCAACATTAACATGTTCAAAGAGGGGCAAGGCCAAGGATGCCGGTAGATAAATCCGCAATCAATAAAGAATTCAAACTAGTCCTGGAAATGTTAACTTACCTTGTCATTGCTGATCACAGGGGTCATGCTAATGCTAACTAGCTTCTGTAAAGCAGAGTTCGGGTTAGTAATGAGCATACGTCCATGTGGACAATGGATTGTCTTCTGTCATCTTCACCCATTGGCTGAACACCAACAGGAAATAGAACTTCACTGATGCATTTTGGATTTCTTAAGGTCTCATAGTCTGGCTGTTTTTTTTTTTTGTTTTTTTTTTTTTCATTTGAGGAATTAAATTATGGGTGAAAAGTGTGTTGTAACACAAGCACTACTGAACATGTACCGAGTAAAATATGACTGAAAATTAGTGGATTAGTAACACCTTACACTACTGCAGTGGTTCTCAAACCCATTCCTCGTGGCCCAGTTTCCTGCATATTTTAGATATTTCCCTCTTCCATCACACATGGAAGCCATTACATTGTTATCAGGCTTCTGCAGAGCCTGATGAAGAGCTGATTATTAACTGAACCAGGTGTGCTGGAAGACGGAAATATGTAAAACATGCAGGACACTGGGCCACAAGGACCGGATGTGAGAACCACTGCACTACTGTGTTACAGCAAAAAGTAATCTATTACTGTTATGCATTACTTTTGCAATGTGTTACTGCCAACACTGGTCATCGGTTATAGTCATGAATCATTTGCTTCCTCAATGACATCAAGAGAAAGGAAAATCTGAACTGCTCATTATCATGTGAATTAAAAACTCAACATGGTGGTGCCCTGCTCAGCTGTGGCTGCACTAGCCTGTGACAACGTCAGATTGTTCTTGTGAGATAATTATGATAATCATGATCATCATGATTACACAGAGTTCAGCAGCTAATTCGCCATCTACATGAAATACCTGTGTGTATGATCGCCAGTTCCTACTTGGATGACGGACGTTGAGCAGTTCTCAAGCTGTGAACTCAGACACTGTGGAAAGGCTACATAGCTTCGGACTGCTGTGGCCAGCGACTGAGGTGGCAGCAGAGCTCCCTTCCAACACAGACAGGCACAGGGAGAGATGGAGGTGGTGTGACAGAAAGCGTAAGTGGGGCTGCAGGGCTAGACTATCGGCTAAGCTGAGAGGTAACCTGTTTAGAACTCCGCTCCCATCTGTTTCACTGTCTAATGTACGCTCCCTGGAGAATAAACTGGACCATCTCAAGGTGGATCTGACAATAAAACAGGAGGTAAGAGACTGTTGTGTCCTTATTCTGATGGAATCGTGGCTGAACTCTGTTGTACCTGATGATGCCATTAGCCTGCAAGGGCTAACTACATTCCGGCTGGATAGGAGCCAAGCCCTGTGGAAAAACCCGTGGAGGAGGTGTAGTAATTTACATCAATGAAAAATGGCTGAAAAACACAGTGGTCTCTAGTCAGTGCTCTCCTGACATAGAGCTCCTTGCTGTGAAATCCAGACCATTTCACCTGGTGCAGGAACATTCGATTGTTATCATCATGGCGGTTTACATCCCCCCAGTGCATACACCAAGGAGGCCCTGAGTGTTTTGTACCAGACCATCACTAAGTTGCAATCCACATATCTAGAGGGCATTTTCATTGTAGCTGGAGATTTCTATCAGGCTGACATGAAGACCATTCTCCCCCATTTCCAGCAATATGTGGACTTTGCAACTAGAGGATGCAACACACTGGACTTGGCTTACACAAACATCAGGAATGCTAACAGAACTGCCCCCCGCCCCCACCTTGGCTCCTCTGACCATCTGTCTGTGATGTTAACACCAGCATACACGCCCCTGCTAATCAGAGGAAAACCCACTGTGAGGCAGGTGAAGATCTGGCCTGTGGGAGCAATGGAAGCCATACAGGACTGTTTCAAGTGCACAGACTGGGACATGTTAAAAGCTACGGCAACAGACAACGAACACACAAATGCGGAGGACTACGTTGCATCTGTGTCTGCCTACATCCAAAAGTGCACAGAGGACCTTTGCGTAATGAAACACATCTCCACCAGGGCCAACAAGAAGCCATGAATGACGCAGGAGGTATGGGAGAAGTTGAAACCATGAAACACCGCTTTCAAGTCCGGTGATAAGGTTGTGCTCAAAACAGCCAGAGCCAACCTCAGCCGGGCTATTAGAACAGCAAAGTGTGCACATGTTGGGAAGATTCAGAGCTTCTTCCATGATCCCAGCAACACCAGGAGCATGTGGCAGGGGATCCAGGCAATAACAAATTTCAAGGCTACTCCTCCACTGTGTGATGACAATCTACCCCTCCTCAATCAACTGAATAATTTTTTCTGTTGTTTTGGAAAAAACACCAACAACCTTGCAGCATAAACCAGCCTCTCCCTGATGAAACAGTACTGAATCTCAGTATGGCTGTGGCAGAGATGGGGACTCGAGTCTCAGACTTAGACTCAAGTTGCACTTAAGTCGCACAAAGACTCGAGACTTGACTTTAGACTCGCCCTCAAAAGACTTGAGACTTGAGTTGGACTCGAGTTTTGGGACTTGTAAATCTTCATTTCATAAAATTATTGTTTTTGTTATTTCAGTCATTAAATTTTTTTCCAATGCGGGATGTAGAAAATTGATGACAGGCTGAATCCCCTCCCTTGATATCACGCACAACGTAACACATTGTGTACAGCCTCCAGTATCAAACCCACTCTGACCACGGCATCTACAAGCTCACCTGGAACTGTGCCACTTGTTTTAACATTTAGTTATAAAGCCTTCACACAGACAGCAAACAAGCGAACGGCCACTTGCACTGATTATGACATCAGGATAAATGATGCCGGCTCAACTATGTCCAACTTCATCAGGCACCTCAAAACGCACAAGGATAGGTCAGTCTCTTGGTGATGTGAAAGGGAAGCTTAGCGCATATATGAACAGGTACCGCTAGCAAACTAATCGAAGCAGAGTGTTGTAAGCTACACGCAGATTACAGCTTCATTTTCCCTACGACGTTGCTGTTGTATTTGACATTTCACTATGTCCGAGGCGTTACAGCAGCGTGTTAAGTTATGGAAGGACTTGGTAACAGGAACGTTAGTAATGTTAGCCTAGTTTAATAGTTACCTTATTCATTGCTAAGAGAAGTTAGAGTAACACAGTCAGTAATTGGGTCTGGCCAAGCGAGTAACGGAGTGAGAAAGCACCGTGCAGCAATTTTAATCATTCCATATCTGTTTTTTAAAATTTATTTAGCAGCAACCATAATAGCTCAAATTGTAGGTCTAAGCAACTACTTTAACATTCCATTAAGGAATAATAACAAAATATTTAATAAAAACATGACTTTATCATTCTTGACAAAGTAACAGTGAGGAAAAATATACAGCAGTTATTCAAGGTTTGGTAAAAAATGCCAAAAAGTACTGTTCCTCAAGGAAAGTGCAAATATTTAGCATACCACACTTTTCTTAATATATGTCTGTACTTTATATCCAAAAATGAAAGTGATATCATTTTTATTTTAGTTTTAAAAGACAGTAATTCAGGGTAATGGAGTGAGAATCCACAAAGTAACTGAGTGAGGTGTTTGTTCAGTATGGTGCACTGTAATAATAATCAAAGATTTTATTAAGACACTGATCAAATTATCAGTCTTTGGTGACATATGTTTCATTACTATATTTAATACACATCTTTCTGCTGTTTTTTTAATAATAAACATTCAAAATCATTATAGTATTTGATTATTATGAAGTATAAGATTAGACACTGATATATGTTGAACATATTTATTTCTACATTGCTATTTACATTCTGAATTTCTGCTGTATACATTAATTTACAACCTTTACTGTTCTTAATTTACACTGTACTTTTCATATATTTTCTTATATCCAGTTATAATTCAGGTACAAATTAAGTGAACACAGTTTCAGAAACTAGAGATATACCTGTCATGCTGACTAATCAAAAATTATGTTTTAGAGAAAAAAGAAATTGACCCTGATGTTCATTTTCACTCGGCCAGGCCCAGTTGTTAATTGCAAATTCCAATATACATGATATCAGATGGATTTGTTTATTGTGATCAACTTGAGATTTTACTCCAGTTATAGTTGCAAGTAAAATAATTTACATGTGCATCTATCTATAGGTTTACAGAATTCAGCAAAGCAAAGAAAGTGGCCAGTGAAGAGGGACAGAGAAACAGTGAGTCTTTCTTTGTTCAAGTGAGGGTCATCCTAGACAGAAGATCATCACTGAATCAATATTTGATTGAAATAGCCCTCTTAAGTGACCATGCTCTGGTCATTTTACTGTAGTGTTTGATAGTACAGTACATGTTTTCAATCTATAACATATGGCAATGCAGGATTATGTAGGCCAGATGGCATGCATCCAATCAGAGAACGTTCATTTCAGTCATTTGAGACTTGACTTGGACTTGGGACAAAAGACTCGGGACTTGACTTGGTATTGGCCCTCAAAGATTTGGGACAAAAGACTCGGGACTTGACTTGGTATTGGCCCTCAAAAATTTGAGACTTGACTTGGACTTGAGCACAAAGACTTGAAACTTGACTTGGAAAAATGACTTGTGAACATCTCTGGGCTATGGTCCATAAGACCCTGGGTAAAGTGAATGTGCGCAAGTTAGCAGCCCTGACAACATTCCAGGACGAGTACTCAGGGAGTGTGCTGACCAGCTGGCACAGGTGCTTACAGATATCTTTAACACCTCGGTGGAGCAGGCTGTTGTTCCATCATGCTTTAAATCCACCACCATCATACCATCACAGCATCATACCATCATACCAAAATCCACCATTATATGCCTCTATGACTACCACCCTGTGGCACTAACACCCATAATGATTAAGTGTTTTGAGAGGTAGATAAAGGACCATATTATCTCCACACTGTCCCCAGGACGTGACCCACACCGGTTTGCTTATTGGTCGAACCACTCCACTGAGGATGCCATCTCCTCTGCTCTCCATCTGAGCCTGGCACATCTGGAGGAGAAAAACACCGACGTGCGAATGCTGCTGGCTGACTTTAGTTCAGCATTTAACGCAATCATCTCCAAGCAGCTGGTAGACAAACTCAGTCCACTGGGTATCAGCACCCCCATGTACAACTGGCTGCTGGACTTCCTCACCAACAGACCACAGTCGGTAAGAGTGAGAAATACCATCTCCAGCTCTATCTCTGTCTCAATCTGATCCTCACAGGGATGTGTTCTGAGACCACTACTGTTCATGCTGCGGACACATGACAGCTACTCTGCATCCGCCTCTAATCACCTCATTAAGTATGCAGATGACACAACAGTAGTGGGTCTCATGGTGGGACAACGATCTGTCCTACAGAGAGGATGTGGAGTGGTGTGGTGTGAACAATCTGATCCTGAATGTCAAGAAGACCAAGGAGTTGATCATCGACTTCAGGAGGAAGCAGCCCAGCCATTCACTTCTCATCATTGCCAATAAAGCTGTGGAGGTGGTCAGCAGCACCAGATTTCTAGGGGTTCACATTACGGACAGTCTGGACTGGTCATCGCACACATCATCTCTGGCCAAACGATCTCAGCAACGTCTACACTTCCTGCAAAGGATGAAGAGAGCACAGCTGTCCCCTCCCGTCCTGACTACCTTCTATAGAGGCACCACAGAGAGCGTGCTGACCAACTGCATCTCCGTCTGGTTTGTCAGCTCCAGGACATCAGATAGGAAGTCGCTGCAGAGGGTGGTGAGGACTGCAGAGAAGATCATCGGGACTTCTCTTTCATCCATCCAGGATGTTGCACACAAGCGCTGTCTCAGCAGAGCCTGCAACATCATCAAAGACTCCACACACCCTCACCGTGGACCTTTTCCCTGCTCCCCTCTGGTAGGAGGTTCTTCAGCATCAGAGCGAGAACAGTCAGGTTCTGCAACAGCTTCATACCCCAAGCCATCAGACTCTTAAATTCACAATAATCCCTCTGGGCAGGGGCACCCATGGTTCACTGTGAATTCTAACAGCTGCTGCTTTCAGTGTTTTCTGCTATAGTGCAATACTGCTGCCACATTTCTCTGTTTCACTGTAGACGTGTGCCATCTAAGGCACCTCACGACTCGATTCAATTACAATTCAGGGTGCTCTGATTTGATTAATCAATGATTATCACGATAATGACAATTTTTTCCGATTATCATGATTATTACGATTACAACAATTTCTGATGCATCTTTTTTCCCCATTCAGGATGTTTTTTCTCCCTCTGGGTCTACTTCATACTTTTAAAGCAGGTATATTTGTCAGTATCTATAAATTCAAGTAATCAAACAACTTTGCCTCCATTATCTTTTATTTGTGTCAAACCACTGAATGATCAAACATTTTTCTATCAAAGGAACCAACAAGAAAAAGGTAGCAGTGGCATATACAGCAAAAGCTGCTCTTATTCACAAATAAAGATTTTCAGTTACCTGTTAAACATTTACTGTATCAAAAGACATACTGTTCAAAAATGTATACCTATTAACAGTACCAAAAAAAACAAAAAAACAAAAAACACTTTGGTGGAATGAAGTCCACATTTTTTAGGAAAACAAATAACAAAGTGTCTTTAGAAATAAACAAGACTTATTTCAATCAGAAATGGTTTTCACAGATATCTGTACAAGTGTAATAATAATAAAAAATTACTTGTACAGTTTTTCTGACCCCTTACAAGCTCCATAGAAATCCACTCAAACTCTCAGACCCTCCACACATAACGTTCCTGCAGAAAACTGTAGAAAACAGCTGATTCAATCTGAACCAACACAAGCGCTTGTTTATTCAGTCAGAATAAATGAGATCCAAACAAAATCCTCAATGAGCAGTATAAATCCCACAACAAACGAAATATTTCGCTATCCACAATCACCGCACGCATCACACGTCGGAGTTCTCCTACATGCTTACCTCAGTGATTCCACTACTTTGGTTTTGGTTTCATTGTACAGTTCGGGAACTGCTTTCTGGGCAAAATACTTACGGTTAGGAAGTTTGTATCTGCGCTCCGGCATCAGAGCAGGACGGCCGCTTCCAAACGCTAGCTTTAAACCCGTTGGGTTTAAAATCTCTTGCTCTGTAACTGTTTCCAAACTGTGCTCCTCTGGTCCATTCTTTAAGGCGTCCGGGCGGCATGCGCCACTTTGATTTTACCGCTGCGGTTGGGTTCCTGTCATTTTGTAATTATGAAAAATAATCGTTTTTGAACATTTATGAATCGTAATCGAATCGTCACGTGTCGCATCGCGATGAATCTAATAATCGATGTCTTGGCACACCCCTATTTCACTGCAGGAAAACTGCTGCTACTTCTTCACGGATAAATGTGTGCGGATGTGTATGTATGCAGGTGAATGGGTATACATATATATTTATGTGTGTATGTGTAGATCTGTATATATTTCTACAGTTTTTATAATATGAATAAATTGTAATTGTTTTTATCTAGAATAATTTTTGTTTTGTTTTTTACCATTCCGATGGCGAGCTTTCTGCATTGAAATTTCATTCATAATGTGCACCAGCTAGTGTTCTGTTTGACAATAAAGTGTCTATTCTAATTAAAAATCCATTAAACAATGAAAATGTCTAAGATTAGTAATTGAAACAATCAAATATGTGTTCTTTGTATTATGGAGTTAATCTGTTCTTTAAGGCGTCAGTCAGAGATGATGTTTATTTCAACACGTCACATGACAAGAGTCACTGAGTACTGTGAACGTTGACCAACCTGAACGTCCGGTTCAGAAGTCAACCATTGGTAAAAACCATCGCATTCTTCCAAAGTCAACAAGACCAGGCCACCTGTCAAGTTCTACACAAATATTATGACATCACCCAGTGACCTCTGAGCCTGCTCACAGGAAACACAGCTATGTGTTAGCATAGCATTACTGTCAACATATGGAGGTCAGCAGCCTGTGACCTCTGACCTAAGAACCAACGGTCCACATTGATGGTGTAAACAAGTTTTGTGCATCAGTACATTATAATAGATTTGTTCAGCCTTTGATTACATTGATTTCTGTGAGGATACAGCTAACTCAACCAGGACAGTCCACTGTTATCCCAACAAGCCCTGGACCACTAGCCAGATGAAGGATCTACTGACACCTGCAGGAGGAAGCTGGAGGACAAGCTCCAGCAAAGCAACACCCAGGACGTGTGGAAGGGCATGAAGGAGA
>JAPQRP010000011.1:6311229-6321725 GCA_037367295.1 Apogon hyalosoma
GTTTGGTTCCTTTTCCAAATGTTAGTTTCCCGACTCCAGTTCCAGACACACAGTTTTCATTCCCTCGACAAAAACTTGAACTCAAACTACACATTAAACTACACATTAAACTACACACCAAACAATTATTATTATTATCATTACTATTATTATTATTTGTCCTCCTGCAGTCTCTTCCAATAATACCCACTAACTCTATATAATGTGAATTATGTTCAATAAATTGTCCAATAATCTTCTGTTCTGCAAAATGTATTCAATATTTAGCCAAACATAAATGCACTATTTTTGTTACACGAGTTTGTAGATAAACATACCATTAATATTGTGTCTATTCATATTTTATATCTATTTTTTTAGTTTTATTCTGTTTTTAGTTCTATTGTATTGCATTGTTTTGAATTTGTATTATTTTATATTAACTCTATTCTTATTTTCTCCAGTTTTTTATTATTTATATTGTAGCACTGACTCAATAACAATAAAGGTTATTCTATTCTATTTTATTCTATTCTATTAAAGCTTCACATTATTTGAGCTTTTTGAAAGTATGAAAATTGTATACATCTGAAAGTGTATTCATTTGTTTTGTTTTAAATGTTTTGATGTAAAATATTAGTTAAAAATGTTGATGATGTCGTGCAGAAAATGTAGAAAAAACTCACCCAGATCAAATACAAACAGATTGCGATGGTTGTGTTCTGTCTTCTATAATCTAGACTCATTATGAATCAGTCTAAATAATGGGATACTGACTGGCTCCAGTCATTAGTCGGACCCCGTTACCAAACAAAATTAGTCTCACCCCATTTCCTCCAAAAACACTAATGGATGGAAACAAATTGTCTGCAAACAGTTGGATTTAAGTCAAACATAAAGACAGTTAATTAAAGTGTTACCAGGAAGAAAAACAAGCCACAAATATTTAACCTGACACCTTTTTTTTATCGGATTGAAAACTGAAGGGTCCTGACTCTACAGTAGGGGCTAGCCAAGCGCTAATGAACCTCTGTTTTGGACCGCCTTAAGCAAACCGGCCTTAAAGTGCACTTCCAATTTCCATCAAACGGTCAAATCTTTCCTGCCGGTCCTCTAGGGGTCTACGTAGCAAAGCAGTAGCGGTTTGTATTTCCTCTATATGTAAGGACATGAGATAGCCAGAGTTTAGCTAAGTGTTTGGGTAACGGACGGACAAAGGAGAAGAATGAGGAGGTCCAATGCAGCAGAATTATGAGGATATACAAACAGAATCTACCAAGTCAAATACCTTAAACTATCTGAATACACTTTACGTCAGTTTATTAGATTTGAAAAGAGCAGCCAAAGGTTTTGAAATGGACCTTCCAACATATCCTCAGTCTAATATGGGTCCAGTCGAAGAGGATCAAAGTTAGGCTTTGAATTCAACTGACCCCCAAAGAACCAAAACACACATTTATACTGAATAGAACCACATCCAAGGATTTATACAACATTTTTCTAAAATAATCAAACTTGTTCTGGACACTAGAAGTGGTGTACTTCCAGAATACAGCAGTCTCCCAAAGGTGATTTTTTAAAATGGGTTTTGGATCCAGATGTTCATCTTCCCTTAACTTTGCCCCTTTATTGTTTCACATTCTTTAGAGTTTCAGCTTTAACGTCCCTGACTGAAAACTTCTATTCTTATTTTTTGGTTTTTCCAAATGGATGATTCAAACGTACCCGACTCCACCGTCAGTTTCGTTCCTGAACCAAACTCCATCTTTGAGTTTCCAAACGTAGACACACTCTGATACACACCGCTTCGTAAACCACACCCACATGGAACCCTCCAAACGCAGAATATCCTCCAAACAAACCAATTGGACTCAAATGTTCCCATTTAAGTCTACATAAAAAAACAACAGACTGGACTAACCCTAACCCACGTTTACATCAGAACCAAAGATGAGTCGATTCCTGTCGTTGGTCATGAACTCCGATCATGTCCAGTGGATTTAAATGTGTGTTGACTTTGTATATTTGATGGGTTTTAGAGCTGATCCATGGGGTTCTAGGCTCTGGTGTTGTGTCTTTTTAACTCGTTTATTCTTGTGGGTGACATTGACACGTTCATCTGTGACCTTACGTCATTTTCAAGCCATTGTACATGTTTTTTTTTGCATGTTGTACCGACATGGATGCGAAAAACATTGGAATACTTCCACTTACTGCTGCTTATGATCAGTTTGGTTCCTTTTCCAAATGTCATCTTCCTGACTCCAGTTTCAGTCACACAGTTTTCATTCCCTCAACAAAAACCTTAGCGCAAACACTTATGAACTGAATCAAATCATCTGCAAACAGTCGCACTTTGACACATGGATGATCCCATTAAAGGTGGATTCTTCTCCAGATAAATCTTGATCATTTAGACCAGTCTTAAAATACATTAAATAAGTCACCATGTACTGACAATAAATGACAATTAATGTTAAATATTAAACACAATCAGTACATTCATTTAAATGAACACTTCTGACCTGATTTCAATATTTGAATTCATTATTATTATTATTATTAAGCTTCGGTAATGTTTTAAGGACATTTTTATTTTTTATTATTCTAGATGAGTTGATTTGAGTAGCTAATTGTTTTTTTGTTGGTGAAGGGTTCATTTATCCATTAATGACCTTTTAGTTTATTTTTTTTTAATCAATAAAAGACAACACTTTTCTGTTTCTATTTTTCACACATTTATTTATTAAGATTTGTTATTTTTAATAAATTAAAGTTAAACATATGTTGTTTCTTTACAAAGTTTTGCAAATAAAAACAGACAGAAACTAATTGTACCACAAACATGCTGAAGCCAGAGTTGGGATAGTCCACTGTAAAAAGTTAGAGAACCACTGATTTAGAGTTTGTTAGTACTTTTAAATGTAGGAAGTATAAATATGTACTTTGACTTATTCTCTACTGTACTTGGAGTATTTTCTATTTCATCTCAAAAGGTAGTTTTTATGTAAAATTTCAGGGTTTTTGTTTTTTAATCTTTCTGTCCAGTGAAAATAACCAAATGTGTTACTTTAAAATGTTTTTGAATAAACCAAAGGCTGATGTTAAATCCTACATAACATACACTGATGTATCTCCATCACGTTACTATGCATGAAGTAAATGAGCCACATTCGTGGACTAAAGCCCAGTTTCAGACGTACGTTCAGACAGTATTTAACCGTCTGTTTTTAACCATCTGATTTCAGTCATTTCATAAAAACTATGATGAATTCAATCACATCATCTGCAAACATTCACACTTTTCCATTAAACATGACCTCCAGCGGATTTAAATATGCTGAGTTTGTATATTTGATGGTTTTTACAGTTGATCCGTGGGGTTCTAGGCTCTAGTGTCGTGTCTTTTTAACTCGTTTATTCTTGATGACACTGAGAAGTTCGTTTATGAAAAACACTGACTAAACTTTACGTTACGTCACTTTTCAAACCATTATATGTGGGTTTTTTTCACTCGTACCGACATGGATGCGATAAACACTGGAGTAATTCCACTTACTGCTGCTTATGATCAGTTTGGTGCCTTTTCCAAATAAAAGCCTCCAGTTTGATCCAGTTCCAGTCACACAGTTTTCATTCCCTCGACAAAAACTTTCACTCAAACACTGAGGAATTTAATCACATCATCTGCGAACGGTCGCACTTTTCCATTAAGCGTGAACTCCGATCATATCCAGTGGATTTAAATGTGTGTTGACTTTGTATATTTGATGGTTTTTACAGTTGATCTGTGGGTTTCTAGGCTCTGGTGTCGTGTCTTTTTAACTCGTTTATTCTTGACGACATTGAGACATTCGTTTGTGAAAAACACTGAATAAACTTTGCGCTACGTTACTTTTCAAACCATCGTATGTGTTCTTTTTCCCACTCGTACCGACATGGATGCGATAAACACTGGAGTAATTCCACTTACTGCTGCTTATGATCAGTTTGGTTCCTTTTCCAAATGTTAGTTTCCCGACTCCAGTTCCAGACACACAGTTTTCATTCCCTCGACAAAAACTTAACTCACTCAAACACTGATGAATTTAACCACATCGTCTGCGAACAGTCAAACTACACATTAAACTACACATTAAACTGAACTACACATTAAACTACACACTAAACTACACACTAAACTACACATTAAACTGAACTACACATTGAACTACACACTAAACTACATATTAAACTATATTATTATTATTTGTCCTCCTGCAGTCTCTTCCAATAATACCCACTAACTCTTTATAATGGGAATTATGTGCAATAAATTGTCCAATAATCTTCTGTTCTGCAATATTTATTCAATATTTAGCCAAACATAAATGCACTATTTTTATATAAACTTGACTTTGTAGATAAACATACTGTTAATATTGTGTCTATTCAGATTTTATGTCTTTTTTAAATTCTGATTTTAGTTCTATTTTATTTGTGTATGTGTCGCACGTTTATATTAAACATGAACTCGGATCATGTCCAGTGGATTTAAATGTGTGTTGAGTTTGTACATCTGATGGTTTTTAAGAGTTGATCCGTGGGGTTCTAGGCTCTGGTGTCGTGTCTTTAATTCTTACTAAATGATCCAGACTCATTTCAACTCTTTACAGGTTGAATAGTTTAATTCCACTTACTGTTTTCTATTATCAGTCTGGTTCCTTTTCCAAATGTCAGTTTCCCGACTCCAGCTCCAGTCACACAGTTTTCATTCCCTCAACAAAAACTTCAGCTCCAACACTGATGAATGTAATTACATCGTCTGCGAACAGTCGCGCTTTGACACATGGATGATCCCGTTAAACACACAGCAGTCCAGATTCTGCAGAGTTTATGCTGAGGTCTAGTACTTTTACCTGTAGGAAGCGTATGTACTTTTACTTCAGTTCTCTGCTGTACTTTGAGTATTTTAAAATGTTTTGGAATAAACCAAAGGATGATGCTAAATCCTACATAACATGTACTGATGTATCTCCACAGAGTTACTATGCATGAAGTAAATGATCCAGAACGTCTCCAGATTCATTCTAACCCTTCACACGTTGAAGGTTTGAATCCCACTTACTGCTGCTTATCATCAGTTTGGTTCCTTTTCCAAATAAAAGCCTCTTGTTGGATCCAGCTCCAGTCACACAGTAGGTCGGACTCCAACTAGAACCATCTGTCCTCGTCCTCCAGAAGGTTCAGCACTTTCATTCTTACTATCAGTGAAACCCTTTAACTCACAGCTTTTACTGCTCAGTGTTGGAACCACTGCAGTATTGTTCTTGTAACGTTCTTCTGTTCCATCATTTATGTTAAACTCATGTTAGTTTAGGTTCCACATTCAGACCAATATGATCTAAAGCGGATCAGAACCAGGGAAATGGCAACAGAACAACCTAGAAACAACAACTAATACAAACATTCCACATGTTTTAGAGCAAAAAAATTTAAATTACACTAAGGAAAAAGTTTGCATCTATAAAACTATCCTTTTAAAAATGGGACTAACATGAAAAAACAGAATTTTCTGAAGTAAAATCAGTGCAATTGGACCAATATTCAGGTTCAGTTTATCATTTGCACATGTTCATTCGAACGTACAGATACAGTGGATCTAAAATACACAAAACATTTAAGAACAGGCTGAATATTGGTCCAATTACAGAGATTTAGATGAAGACAATTCAGATTATTCAGTTTTTAATGGACAGTTTGTAAACCTAAGTATTTTCATGTAATTTTACTTTTTTAGAATAGTTTGTATTAGTTCTTGGTTCTGCTCTTATTTCCCTGGTTCTGACCCGCTTTAGATCATGTTGGTCTGAATGTGGAACCTGAACTAAAATGACTTTAACATCATTTATTGTTAATATCTCACTGTAATATTTTCATTTCATTAATTCATCCAACATGGGCCGCATTTTTGACCCCCTGTGTTAAACCACATTAGAGATTCATGGTTCATGGTAGATTTTAGTCAAAATATTAGAGATTATGATGCATGAGTATAGATCGAACACTTTCTCAAGACATTAAAGGACAAAATGAGAATAAAATCCAAGTAAGACTGACAAACAAATGAACAACACTTTCAATAACGTTAAACGCAAACGATGGATGCGATAAACACTGGAATAATTCCACTTACTGCTCTCTACCATCAGTTTGGTTCCTTTTCCAAAGATTATTTTCCAGGATCCAGATGCAGTCACACAGTGGACATTTCCTCGACAAAAACTTTAGCTCAAACACTGATGAATTCAATCACATCATCTGCGAACAGTGGCACTTTTCCATTAAGCATGACCTCCGATCATGTCTAGTGGATTTAAATGTGTGTTGACTTTGTATATTTGATGATTTTTACAGTTGATCTGTGGGTTTCTAGGCTCTGATGTCGTGTCTTTTTAACTTGTTTATTCTTGTGGACGACATTGAGAAGTTTGTTTGTGAAAAACATGGAATAAACTAAACGTTACATCACTTTTCAAGCCATCGTATGTTTTTTTGCTCGTTGTACCGACATGGATTACACATTGGAATAATTCCACTTACTGTTGCTTATGATCAGTTTGGTTCCTTTTCCAAATAAAAGCCTCCAGTTTGATCCAAATCCCGTCACACAGTTTTCATTCCTTCAACAAAAACTTCACTCAAACACTGATGAATTTAACCACATCATCTGCGAACAGTCGCACTTTGACACCTGGATGATCCCATTTAAACACAGGAGTCCAGATTCTCTAGAGCTGATGTGGAATGGTAGTATTTCCCTGTACTACAGTAAAAGTATCTGCTTTAGTTTTTGCTCAGATTTATACTTCAACTCAACCAAACCTTCAAGTTCAATATTTTCATTCTTCATATTTTATTCCATTTGTCCAATAAATTTAACTCATTTTCAGATTTAAAAACCTGCTCCATTTTTACTAGTGAAGTATTTTCACATATTTGTACATAAACTATGTCAGTGGTGAACTGGATTTGACAGATTTCATATTTTAAATCCACTTAAATGATCGTTTTGTTTCACAAACTAACAGTTTTCATCATCTTGCAGGAGTTTTTTGGAGGTTCGTGGTTAGTTTTCCTTCGGTGGATGTGGGAGCCCATGACGTTACATCACTACCCGCGACAAGTTACAATGCAATATTTTAAAACTTTATGCCAAAAAATGTGGGGATTATCAAATCATGTGAGACCCACATATTTCATATTTTGCATGAAAATCTGCTGCTATTGCAAAAAATATGCGTTTTTTTGAAAAAAGGCCGACCCCCACATAATGTGGACTATTTGGACTCTGCAAAAAAAAGGCCTGAACCAAAATAAGAAAATTTAACTCATTATTGGGCTCAAATGTCTTATTTCAAGTACAATTATCTGTACAGGAAGAAAATTACACTGGTCAAGTTTATTAAAATAAAATATGATCTAATATTATCTATCATTCTTGTACTATTCACTGTTAACTAAAATTCGAGCATTTTTGTCTAGTTTTAAGGCACATCATGGTTTTTTCATTGATAGACTTTTACTTGTTTTTAGAATTCTATTCAAGATTTAGTTTCTATATAATATAAGAAAATTTAACCAGATTTAGGAATATTAGGCTCATTTTATGCAGTGCACGTGTTGAATTATTGCATTTTTCTGAGGGGGGGGCATTAAACCACCAGCAGGTCAAAGAACCAGTCCAATCAGCTGAAACACGACATCTGTTCACCAATCAGTGTAAAGATAAAACCACTTTTGTTTCTACTCACCAGTTTCTAGCGTTAGTTTAATGCCGTTTCCAAAAAACATCCTGTAGTTTCCAGACGCAGAAACACAGTAAATCTGATCCCAACAATAACTGTCATCAAAGTCCACCTGCAACACCGAACAACGACCCGAAAATACAACCAACCAGAACCATGTAAGATTAAAGAATATGGGAGATGGTTTTTAAAAACCAGTTTAATGCATGGATTTGATATGAATTATGTTTGATGTTGGATTAAGTCGATGTGAGAAAAAAAAATACTGAAAAAGACAAAAATGAGTAAAGTAATCAGAGCTAATTAGACCAACCCTAATTCAACCACAGCTGATTTTACGTTTTCTATGTTGACTTCGGTTCCTTTGTCGTAGATTAACTATAGACACATGGAACATTTCCGTTTGAGAAGTTTTATTCTGTGATATTTACGACACTTGTCATTTTTAGGCTGATCTGATAAAACCATCCAGTTCAGGCATAGAATCTCGGTTTGGACTAAAACTGAAAACCATCTGAGCGCTAATTTAATCACATTATTATTCTATACACTTAGAAAAATACAAATAAGGTCAGCTTGGTGTCATTTTAACATCAGACTGTGTGAAGTGCTTTCATTAAAGGGCTTTTGTTTGCGATATTTGACATTAAATCCTGAGCAGATGAATCATGTTCAGGAGGTTTGGAAAAACAAAAAAAGAGTCCAAGAAAAGAACCGTGTGATGTTCAACATACGTCTGTTTCAGGGATTTTCTGGAAATTATTCAATGGAACGACTTTCAGTTTTAGCATTTACACCGACTCATACCAAATGCAGGAAAGTAAAGTTATCACTGTGTATTAGTGCCACATCGAAAAAATAAAAACAGTCACTATGAGAATAAAGTCGTAATATTTTGAAAATAAATTCATAGTTTAAAAAAACAAACAAACTCATTTTAACAAAAATAATGTACGTTTATGAGATTACAGTTGTAATAATTTGAAAATAAATTTGTAATTGTGCAATAAAAAGTCATAATTTAGAAATGGTAGCCTTTAATTCAGTAATTTGCTCCAAATTACATCTTAATTCTCGTAAAATTGAATTATTTTGTATTTGACTGCATTCTTATATAATTATAGGTTTTATCTCAGTATTTTATGATTTTATTTTCGTAGTGACGAGTATACGCCGTGGTAGTAAAGCACAAATCCACGACCTGATAATAAATCCAAGTCCACTGATCAGATACTCACCGGTCGCTACAGTTAGTCGGACACCTTTTCCAAAAGTCATTTTCTGTCCAGAACCAGTCACACACTGTTTCCTCATAAAACAGTAACCGATAAAAGAACATCATCTGTGAACGGTCGAACATTAAAGACAGATTTGACTCAAATGTAAAGGTTTTTCTGTTACGGGAGGAAAATATAAAAACATGCTATTTAGTGACTTTTCCATGAAATAAAGAATCCAAAACCCATCTGATCAAACGGCTCTGAAGCCCAGATGTAGGTTTGATCCTGGACTCAAAGCCATTCTGGACCCCATTCTGGACCCCAGTACCTCCCTACATGTCTGATACTCACTGGATTCAATGGTCAGTTTGGTTCCTTGTCCAAATTGAAGTCGACGAGTTCCATCATTCACACTGTGCATCCTGTCAGAACCAGAACCACGTGGACTAGTTCAGATGGAAACTCACTGATTCTGAAGTTTTAGGTCATGGTTCTTATGATCAAACCGACAGAGATGAGGTCATTTTAGAATCTATTTTCTCAAATCATCTTATTGAGGAAAAAAAAAACCACTGAAAAACATGTTTTATGTCGATATAATGATGAAAACCAGTAAAACCTGGTACACTGCAAAAAAAAGGCCTGAACAAAAATTTAAAATTCGACTCATTATTGGGTTCAAATGTCTTATTTCAAGTACAATTATCTGTACAGAAAGAAAATTACACTGATCAAGTTTTATTGAAATAAGAATATTATCCAAGGATTATAGAATGATTAAATTAATCTTTTTAAACAGAATATACTCATTTCAAGTCTTTATACTAAGATTTTTTTTAATTTTTTTTTTTTTGAAGGTCAAACTGTATAATCCAGTCCAAATGTGTTGAGGGTAAACAGTTCCTGTGTCCTCCACACTGATGGAGCTGGTTTTATTCTAAATATTATTTCAATTAGTTGGACTATCTGTGGAGTTCAGATCAAGATAAAAATTATTGGAACAAATCAAATAATCTGAACAAGATTAAGTCTCAATAAGTAAATAAAAAAGGATCTTTCAACATAAATATTCCAAAGTCACTGTATCGAAGTCAGACTTTCATTTTTGCAGTGTAGGAGGTTCAGTGAAGGATTAGGATGTTCATGAACCTCTCAAATATTCAGGGACGTCCAGATGATGCTTCAAACTCAGCCTGATGTTAAATCCAAGTCAAGTCAACTTCAGAAATCCTCATTTAGAGTTTTGGGCTGTTTTTACTGTTTCACGATGGTCGTTCACACTCAGACTTTTATCAGATGGAGATAAAGATGAATCACTGACAATAATATGAGACAGTAATCATTCATCGGATACTCACTGGTCTCTACAGTTAGTCGGACACCTTTTCCAAAAGTCGTTTTCTGTCCAGAACCAGTCACACACCGTTTCCTCTCAAAACTATAAATGACAACATCATCTGCAAACAGTCAGACGTTCCAATACAAAGGTTTATCTGAGACCAGGACAGAC
>JAPQRP010000011.1:6332682-6342986 GCA_037367295.1 Apogon hyalosoma
CACAGAAAGGTCCCACCGACTGGAATCGAACCCAGGACCTTCTTGCTGTGAGGCACGAGTGCTATCCACTGCACCACTGTGTCGCCCCCAAATGCAAATTATATTTTTGTTTATTAAGAAAAACTAAAACTGACAGTTTCAACATGTCATGTCCTGGATGTGTTTCATTATTTTACTGGAACATCCAGGTTTGGCCTCAATGGAACAGAGCATGTGCAAAAACGAGCTTGTGGGTTTGGAGGACAGAACAATACTGGTCAGAGTGATTCTCAACCCATAAAGACCCAGTGCTACTTTTGTGTCAGTTCCCAAATGAAATTTTCTCTATATTTAACCTTTCTTAAGTGATTCATCACCATTTATTATAATATTATCCTATGTATTTTTACATTTCATGAGTATAAATCTGACATTTTCCTGGATGTAATTTACTGATCATGACAATGTTCATAAAAGCTCTGATTAAAGTTGAGGGTTATTATATCAGAAACAGAGAAAACTGACTTTTTCAATAAAATATCATTAACTTTGAACACACGGTAAAGAGGAACACTTCATGGACCCCCAGGCAGTAATGAAAAATATCAATGAAAAATGGTAAAAGAGGTGCTCTTTGGTGAAGGAACTGTCACACAAAAGATACAAAAACCAAAGCACACACTTATAATTTTAAAATGCCTTTATTAATTATGGTACGTCTCAATGGACCTCACTGAGCTCCAGTGTGTTTCAGCCTGCTGGCCTTCATCAGGGGGACAAACAAAAAAGGCTGAAACACGTTGGGGCTCAGTGAGGTCCATTGAGACGTGCCATAATTAATAAAGGCATTTTAAAATTATAAGAGTGCGTTGTTTTTTTCATTTTTTGGCCAAAATTAACTGAACATAAACCCAGTGTGTCCATCCACTGTCATTGATCCAACTCCATCAAGGTTGTAGAGGGTTAGGGTTAAGATGACAGTGTTTCCACGGTAACTATGGAACCTCTGAACGTCCAAATGGGTCATATCTGATAACCATGAAAAGATGACAAACTGTATTTTACACCAATTATTTACATGTATTGATAGAATTAGTGGATCAACAGTGATTAAACAGTTTAGATCAGTAGATGCTTTTGGCCAGTGTTGGATGTTTGGGTCTTTATGGGTTAATGTAATATATCACAAATGTATGGGGTGTCTATGATCTTTCTGTTCTGTGTGCAGGGGTTTAACTCACATAGTGCACCAGTCTGTGGATGACTTTGTCTATGAGCGCCTTCTTATTGATGAGCTCCTCCTCTGACTCGATCTCCGCTTCGATCTCCTTCAGATACCAGTTCACCACTGCGCTTTTCTTCAGCTCCTCCTCTTCCTCACCTACAGGGACATCGGTGAAAGATGAGGAAAAAGCCCCACAATTCATTAGAATCACACCACAGATCAAAAAAGGTGGGTCACGTCTTACCCTCTTCTGCTTTGCGTAGATGTAAAACCACCAGGTTGGCGATACGTTTGTACTCCGCAAACGACAGGCGGAGAGAGGGTTTGGGCTGGCTGCCGGGCTCGGCGTGGCCGTTCACGTGGCCATTTACTCCATTTACATGGCCGTTGACGTGACCATTTATTCCATCGACATGGCCATTAACGCCGTTGACACCATTCATTCCATTAGGAACGTTTTCTGTTAAAACAAGGAGGTAGGATGTGAAATGACTATATCCACAATGTTACTAAAAATTAATGAAAGGCACAGAAAAACAGCCTTTAACTGAAATAACATGAACCAAAAATAAGCAGCATGAATACAAAACTAAAATTACAGATAGAGCATTAGTTTTAGTTTGTATCAGTTTCTTGTGCAAGGTTTAGCATTATTTGTGGATTTCTAATAATGTAGTTGTGACTGTTTTGCATTGATTTTCTTCCAAAAGCAACTTACAAGGGGAATTTCATGGCAATATCATGGCAGTCAAAGTCAAAAAGAAGAGCTTCCTAATGTTTTTCCTTCAGATTAACCCACATCTTGCCACAGAAATGGAATTATACACATATTGATGTTTATATATTTTGTGGTCATATCTCAAGGTTTCTGCCTGTTCAAAGGAAGTTTTTCCTCGCCACTGTCACCAGTCACAAGTGTTTGCTCCAGGAGGATTCTGTTGGGTTTCTGTAAATTAGAGAAACCAGCTCTATATGTAAAGTATCATGAGATAACTTTTGTTATGATTCAGCGCTATATAAATAAAATTTGATTTGATTTCCATGTTACGTACTGCTGCGTTTTCAGCTGAAATTTTCTGACAAAATTAACATCTTTTCTAACTAATCATCTAAAAGTAGGCATTTTCGAAATAAATTCATATACACTTAAAGACTTTAAAATGCATCGAAAGTAAAAAAGGTCAAAATTCCACAACCTCAAGAAAAACAAAAACTTTATATTGGAAGCATAATGCCGAACATCTGTCCTCGTCTGTACATTCATGTGTCCATCGTGTACCTTCCTCCTGCTGCTCCTCTTCCTCCAGCTCTTCATCCTGCTCTAGGTTGATGTCGGGCGTCTCTACTCGGATGATGGATTTGTTCAGGAGACGGAAGGCTTCCTTTACATGTTTGGGCTGCACCTGAAGCCATACAAGAAAGAAGAAAAACATCAGGACAGTGCTGCTTGTGTACCACGGCTCATTCTTCTATTATGCTTTAAATGTACAATAATCGAACTTTATTTATGAGGCATCTTTCATACAAATCTGAGGGGCTTCATAAGGAACAGGAAGATGGAAATAAACAAAAAATAAAATGAAATATTACACAACAAATGAGAGTAAAACAGTTCAATGTTAATAAAGCGAAATAATCAATACGTATAATTACAAAAAAAAACCTGACTGAATAGATGTTTTAGCTTGTGTTTGTTTTTCTTAAACAGCTGAAAATGGAAACTTTATAAACCTCAATTAAAATTTAGTCTGGTGCAATGTCATGAAAAACATCAGTGTAAAGATTGTGTTGCTGGATCACAGGGGGGGTTTTTTGTTTTTTTTTGCTGCATACCTCGTCGCAGCAGTGCATCCGCGCCATGGCCTCGGACAGACGGATCATACTCTCCAGCTGCCGTACAGTTATTCTCCAGGCAGATTTGGACACGCCCCCAGAGCCGTCGCGCTGACGAAGACGCTTGTACTGCTCCACGATGAACTCCTCGGATTCGCTAGAGATCTGCAGAAACAGGTTAAAACAAAAATGAATGAAGACTTTCCCTGTGCTTCTGGATGGTTTAGGTCAGGGGCATCAAACATAAACCCTATAAAGGGTCCAATCCGGCCCATGGGATGGATTTGTAAAATGCAAAAATTACACTGACGATATTAATAATCAAGGGTTTAGCTCAGAGGCCACAGCGAAACATGACCGAATGGATCAGACCAGTCAAATAATAGCATAATAACCTATAAATTATGACTCTGAAGTTCAATATTATATATATAGTTCAATATTCTGCCTATTACTCAATGATTTGTGCCTTTATAGATCCAATCTGTGATCTACATGTATAAAGGATAAGTTGAGACATAATACTGTTAAAATTCCACTTATTTTTCTTAAGAAATTTCAGTTTGTTCAAGTTATTCACATTTTTTAAAGGATAGTTTGTAAACATTTTCATTTTGTAATTTAACTTTTTTCACTCTAAAACAGAGAAATGTTTGGAGTTGACATTGTTTATAAGCCATTATGATAGTATTTTACAGGTCTGACCCACTTGAGATCGTACTGAGCTGTATGTGGCCCGTTTGACGCCCTTACATTTTGTGGTCACACAACTTGGGGTCCTCGTCTTGTTTGATGTTTGACTAAAAATTGGGGAGATTCTCATATTTTTAGGATATTACACCATAAGATAGACACCACAGAGGGAGAAACTCCTAAGCTTAGAAATGTAAGGAAAACCCTGTGAGAAATGTGTGTCAAATGTCAAAGAGGAATACTCACCTTCGGTTTAAACTGTCTGGCGAACAGCAGGTATCTGCGGATCTCATCCAGTGAATACAGTCTGTCCACAGATTCCTCCACACGTGAGTGAAGGTCCACAATACGTCTGGCGATGGCGTAGTCCGTCACCTACAACACAAAAAGAACACACCGGATTAAAATACAAGGATTTCTACTTTCAAGTCCAACTCAGCTTTACTGTCAGTTTTTGCCATATGTACACTGCATACAGAAAACTGAAATTACAAACCTCTAAGACTCCACAGCGCAAAAAGAACACAGGAGACAAACACCAAAAAAAAAAAATAGAATACAATATAACTGTGAACAGAATAAAACTATAAACAGCAAGGGACTCAGGAAACAATAAAAAGATAATAAAGGTGCAACAGTGAAGTTAAACAGTTGAGGTATTGATAATAGAAATTATTAATTTAAAGTGACGTGCAATAAAGTGACTCATATCAGATAGTTGTAAATATTGTTTGTTTGTTTATTTATTTCGAATATAACATTAAAACCAAACAACAAAAGGATTTATATAAAAAAGATGATGGTGGTCGGAGGGGCTGTTTGGTGTGAAGTGGCAGCCACGCTTCTGTCAGCCAGCCCCAGGGCAGCTGTGGCTACAAATGTGCTTTACCACCACTAGAGTGTGAATGTGAGAGCACATGAAAAATGGATCAACGTGCTGAGTGCCTTGAAAAGCACTATAGAAATCTAATCCATTAGAAAGTCAAACACTCGAAAAGGAGCAGGATGAAGTTTAACTTATGGTCTCCCGCCCCCTTACCCCATCCTTCTACCTACCCTAAATTCCCGTGTCAAATCCCGTAAGTGACTCAAAAATCCTACACATAACAGACTAAATTCTGACTATGCACAAAACACAAAATTGCTGTACATGTCAAGGATAGACTCCGTCCATTTTGCAGCAGCATTTCACATCAAAATAAACTCAGTCCCTTTCGTAACAGTAACAGTGCACATATCGAAAACAAAAATAAACCCTGTCCATTTCATAACAATAATACACATTAAAAAAACAAAAATAAACTCAAACCAAATATTAAAAACACTGCGTCATTTTAACTTAACCTCTCTGTCACACGTACCTCATTACAGTCGTCCACCAGGATGAAGAACAGGTCGAAGCGGCTCATGATGGGCGCCGTCAGGTTGACGTTCTGCTTCAGACTCTTGCTGCGGTCGTAGCGTCCGCCGACGGGGTTGGCAGCGGCGAGGATGGATGTACGAGCGTTCAGCGTGGCCTGGAGGAGACGGAGGGACATGTTATTCTACAGAACCAGTACCCAAAAGACGCTATGGACAATAAACATTCAACCGACCACTAAAATTCCTTTTCACTCAGACTTTGAACAGATCTACATTACATTCTAGTGGTTTGGTTCTTTGGTTGGTGACTGTGGGTGTATGGAACGCTGTACCATCAGTGCTAACACTTGATCCTTTTGTCATATTGGAGATGTCAAACAATTTTACATAAAATTTGCATTTAGCTCTCACTGCCTGTGTGGAGTCTTCAACCAAATAGGCTGCATTTGATATTCCCAAGACGGTCTTTAGGAAAACTTATCACCATCATTTAACGAATTACCTAAACAGCACTTTGAGATTCTTTTGACATTACACTGCATTTAGCGGGCACTTTTATCCAAAGTGACTTACAAAAGAGAGAGAAAAACAAAAGTGTGATAGTTGGTTAAGAATGAATGGTTTTTAAATGAAAAGTGCTTCATAAACAGGGGTGTAAGAAAATACTGGTTCTGCAGTACATTGAGATATTTCATTTCACAATACTGTATCAATATTAAAAAGCAATATCTCTATATCTTTAGGTATTTATTCAAATGCAGATATGGTGGAGGTTCATTTTTCTTTTTTGTTTATAATTTATATACTATTATTTAATGCTGTCTTATGAGATAATGGTTATTGAAGCATCTTTAAAGCACTTTTTTGTGTCTGAGAGAGGCAGATGTTAGTTCCTTTGTTGGGATTGTACAAAAATACTGTTAAAATGTTAGTTATGAACTAATACAATTTGAACATTTGAGCAGGATCTTAAACTGTAATGTCTGTAAAACGTAATTTAAGTTTTAAGTTTTTACAGAAGAACATTTTGTGATATAGCATTAAATCCTATTCTGATCAAATAAAAAATGTGTTTAGTATTTGTGCAAATTTCTGGTGTAATCCAATTCTTCCAGGAAATAATGATAAAGAAACAAGAAACAAAAAACAACTAAAAATTGCCTTGTTAACAGTATCATGATAAATCACAATATACTATATCATGATCCTAGTATTGTGATTTGTATCGTATCACCAGATATTTGCTAATACACACCCCTATTTCTAAATGCAATTTATTATTACTGTTATGATGTGCCTCTTGGCCAGGTGTTCCTCAAAAAAGACATTTGATCTCAAGGGACTTCCTGGTTAAATAGAATAAATAAATAAATCACACTTATACTATAATAATCACACAGTCTCAAGCATTCTCCATGAAAAAACCTTCTACTCATTTAACTTGTGCAGAAATTTGAAATCTTATATTTTATCAGCAGAGTCGAGCTGCTTTTTAAATATGCATTAGATAACGAAGCTCTGCCGTGCCCCGTGCGTTACCTTGACTCCGGCCTTGGTGATGCTGATGGTCTGCTGTTCCATGGCTTCGTGGATGGCCACCTGGTCCTTGAGGTCCATTTTGTCAAACTCGTCGATGCAACACACACCCTGGAAGAAAACGCACTCATTAATACCGAGTCCACGTCGACACTGACCTTTATGTAACTCTTAACACTCCTGACTCTTATTAGATCCTGAAGTTTGTAGTTTGACTCACGTTGTCGGCGAGCATCAGAGCGCCGGCCTCGATGACGAACTCATGCGACTCCTCATCTCGGACCACCGCCGCCGTTAAACCGGCTGCGCTGCTGGCTTTGCCGCTCGTGTAAACCGCTCTGGGACTGAACTCCTCCACATGTCTGCGCACAGCGAAACAATAGATTTATGTTTACAGAAAACAAGTGCAGTTTCAAAGTGTTTTATGTGCGTTTTGAAACAGAACATTGATAGAAATACCACAGTTTGGATACAAGTTCTGAGTTTTGCTCACTGGGGTTTTTATGCAGTAAATGTGAGTTAGATACTGTATCTGAATAAGTTCTGATGCAGGAAACCTTCAATCATGATACTTTTTTTTTTTCTTTTTCTCTCTTTTTTTCCTCAGTGATATTTTATACCTATGCTTAAGTGTAAGTTGACATTTCACAAACTGTTACATTTGTCCAAGAGGATAGGTGGAATGTTTGGTGATTTCTTTTTTCTTTAGTTTTTTTGGTATGTGTGTTTGTGTATGATCTATATAAAAATAACAATTCCTATTGTTTAGAATTTTTTTCTGCACTATTGCTGTAAAAAATTCAATTAAAAAAAATTACTGTGGAAACAAAAAAAAGAAAGAAAAAAAACACCAGCAAAAGTTAGTGAGGGTTTGATGAAGGACAAATCATTCCTTTGTCTCACTGGAATTTTTTTTGGAGTTTGTCAAACAGCTGGTTTTGTTTCCGTTATCACTCTACTCACTGCAGCCACCTGTAACAAATCCTACAGCGCCACCTTCTGACAATATGCAGCCTCATTTATTTGCTCCAGCTGATAGAAACACCTCGCATTCTCTTTTATGATATTTATATCAGATTTGACTACTATTCACTCTGTTTATTTTAACACGTAATAAACTGCTCCAAACAGACTTGGTGTAAATGTTCTTATGTAACTTACTTAAGGAACTGGCTCTTGGCGGTGCTTGGATCTCCCACAATGCAGACGTTGATATCCCCTCTCAGCGAGGTTCCCTCCATGGTCGTCTTGGGAACGCCTCCAAACAGCATCAGCAGGACGCCGCGCTTCACCTCATCATTTCCTGCACGATCGGCGTCATGGTTTTATTAGAAAACACATGTTTTGCCCACCCCGACTGAATCCGCTGATTGTTTTACTGGATGGAGAAAAGGTGGAGGCACTGACCGTGGATGGTGGGGAAGAGGCTGGTGCACAGGTTGTGGTAAAGATTCTTGTCTTGACTCATCTCGAACACTTTCTCCCATTCTTTTTCTGTCATCTGACTCTTGATGCTTTCAGCGGTCTGCTCCTCCTCTCGCAGCTCTTTGCCTCCAAACTATCAGGGAGAAGATACAGGACCATCAGAGCACAGACTACAAGACTAGCAAACAGCTTCTACTCCAGAGCAATCATTACACCGAACTCTGCACTAACAAACACATGTAACAATCAACAATGTGCATTAATGAAGAATCAGCAATAACAAGTGGTTCCAGGCACAACAAGCCCCGCCCCTCACACGTATTGTAGCTTATTTTGGCATCGATCCAGCTGATGTCATCATGTCTGTGCATGTGCTGATGTCAGCATATCAATTGCCTCTATATATGTGCCAAGTTTGAAGTAAAATGAAACAAAATTGATGTTTTTAAGAGACATTTGAAATTTTGCCCATTATAAGTAAATGGGAGAAAAAAAAAGATTTAAAAAATTCATTAAAAATTTGAACTTTGACCTACTTTTCCCAAAATGCAATCACATCTATTCTGGCTCACTGGCAATTTATAAACCAAATCTGGTATGAATTCAGACAATAGTTTTGCTGCTAGAGTGTTAAAAAACAAACAAACTGAAGCAAAACCAATACCCCTTGCCTCCCTTTCGGGGGTCGGGGTAAAAATAACAATCAGCAATGTGTAATAACTAGCAATGTGCAATAATCACAATCAGCAATGTGTAATGATGAAAAAATCTAAAATGTGCAATACCTACTGTACTTCCCTCTCAGTGTCCTCTGCACCTTAACTAGGTATGAATGTGTGACTTGACTCAATGAGAGAGGGGCGGGGTCTGTGTTTTTTGTTTTTTTTTACTATTTAAATATTTTGAATTGTATATTTCCTTTTATTTTTTTTTTTTAAACTCAGGAAGTACCATTCCTACAAGCACATCAGAATTCCGTTGTATACGCTCTGTGTACACAATGACAATAAAAGGAATATTGAATTATCATGACAGAGCAGTCTTTAAAGTTTATGCGTTGCTTACTCGTGGGTTTGTCGGGGCCACGTTGCATGCGAGGAAGGCCAGTCTGTACGAGAGCTCCCGGACCCCCAAAGCCTTCAGGCCCCTCAGACCTTCAGCCTCAAAGCCCTGTGGTCCACCAGCCACGCGGGTACTGGTCTCTGCACGCACTCCTAAACAAAAACAGCATACGCACTCACATTCAGAACCTTACTTTGCAGTTGTAGATTCTTGACCGGTCTGGGTTAAATTCATACTGTACCTGGAGTGCTGAGCTGAGACACATCTGGTACGACGATGAGGGTTCCCGTGAAGTCGCATCGATCTCCAGCCTGAGCCGTCTCCACCGCCTCGGCCCTCAGAATGATCTCCAGGGAGCGTGGGATGGAACCGCGAGGCAGCTCCGCCTGCGTCTCCTGAATACGAACCTGAACACAACAGGTACGTTTGTCAACTGTGCACACGCGAGCCGAACCCGCCTCTCATTGACACACAGTTAGAGCTCCATACTTTACCTTCTGGAAGTCGATGAATTTGGATTTGTGCGTGTCCAGGTGGAAACGGGAGCGGTTGTTGCAGACGGGGTTTCTGCAGATGGTCGGTGGGGAGTATTTGAACTGCTGAGGGACGTCTTTGATCACAGCCTGGCAGTCCATGCACAGGAAGGTACCGCTCACCTGCAAACGGGAGTGTTTTTGTAAAATTGCTGTGTTAACGACAAGCTCAGTGTAGCTAGGTGTGCACTAGATACAATATAGGATTCGCATTTTCTACCATCCTTGCACACTTTCATTCAAATGTGTTTATGTATTGTCTATTTTTATTTATTGCTGTATATATACCTACTTTTTATTTTTCTAATCAGCATTATCATTTCTTTTTTTTTATTCTTAAAGGAGGGATATTTTGTTTTTTTAAATGGAATGATGTATTTTAAAACATTTCCCTGTGGTCCACATAAACTGTAAATGCTATGCTTGGGTCTGAATTCTTCATTAATTAAGTGTCTTAAGCTAATTTCTTTCGAGTCATAGAAATGTAACTAGAGAGAAAAAATAAGGAAAGAAAGACTGGTTTAACATATGATTCAGGCCTGTTTTTTTTGCATGATAGAGTTCAAGGGCCATGTGGAAATACAGTCACGGAAAAAATTATTAGACCACCCCTTGTTTTCTTCAATTTCTTGTTCATTTTAATGCCTGGTACAACT
>JAPQRP010000011.1:6346187-6359978 GCA_037367295.1 Apogon hyalosoma
AGTACGACATGATGGATGTGTGCCTCTGTCCTCTGTCCACACTGGAGATGTGACTTCATCACATGGGTTATATAGCTTCATTCATGCTCCTCCCCTCCTCTAAACTCTACTACACATCTGTGTTCCTGCTGAAACGTTTTTCCTGTTTTCGAGGTGTCAGGTGTTGATTCTATCACAGGATACCGTGCTGTGTTGTGTGTGCAGCTTCAATTGTTTTGGCCCTGAGACCCCTGGATCGTGATAATCAGAGCCTATTGGCGATAGGAAAGAGCACTGATGAGAATCAGACTGTATGTTTGGTAACACTGACTCTCAAACTCCACAGTCTGATGAATCAGGACAAGTAACAGGAGTTCCAACTGTCACTGGTGTGTGACCGTATTTGTCCTTTTGGCGTCACTGACTTGTACAGATGCAAGTATGTGTGTATGAACATGCATGTGAGGAAGAGGAGTGAGAGTTTCTGCATGTGAATGTGAGATGATTATCAGGGTATCTGCTCTGTTCAGTTAAACACAGATAGAAAGCTCCACTTATCTTTCAATGCAAATGATCCATGTCTTGTGCTTGCAACATTAGTGTCACACCTCTGTTGGGAAAATCAGCGATTGAGTTTTCAACACAGGTGTGAGCACGAACACAACCAGGGTTCCCACCCTTTTCCTAAAATTATTTTCCAGGACATTTTCAGCCGCCACAGAGACCAGTTATCATGTCATACACTAATCCATTCCTGTCCCCCTCATTCTTTAAGTGTTCTTTTCAGCAGTCGTAACTTGCCCAGATGATTTCTATGTTTGTTACTCAGACATTTGATGTGCAGTCTATGGCTATAATTTATCTATGAGAAATAATTCTGACAAATGTATCATAGAATAATACAAACACACCCACAAATTACAGTGTAGCACTTCATAAGCCTGACAAACTGGAGGTGCAACATTCAACTGGGTGATTCCCAAATCAACTTTCTCTCCTGCACTTTCTCTAAAAATATTTGTAGATTTTCAATAAATCACTGAAAAACAATTTGTTTTGTTTCATGTCGGTTTTGGCACACAAGGTCACAAAGCAGGGGGAGGATAAATAATTTTCCAGGATAACTTACCGTTTCCAGGACAATTGACTTTTTTCTCATTTTCCATATACTTTCCATGACTGGAAAATTGGTCAATAATTTTCCAGGATGCATGGGAACCCTGACAACTTATGTACATCTACCTCTGCAGACAACTTGCACATCAGTAAAGTGTACACAAAAAGCATATATTCTGTTTATTAAACTATATTTCATCTTCCATCTATGTATCTTCAATTAGTTTTATTTTACTTGCTTTCTGTTTTAACTGCTTAATTTCCCTTCTAATTGTATTTATTGTACCCTGCTTGTAGCACTTTGAGGTTTTTAGCTATAAATGTAAAGTGCATTATAAATAAAATGTATTATTATTTTAATGTATTCCTTTTTCTAATAATGGTTTTACCTTGAGGTGCTTTCATAGCAATTTTTTTCCTGTTCAGTGTTCATTCTAGGTCTGTGTCCTTATTGTACAGCACTTTTAGAGTGACATTTCTTGTATGAATTATTACATACAAATAAAGTTTACAGTAAAGCCTGCAGATTTGTCTTTCATTATGGGCCACTGATGACAATGAAAAACACCTAAGAGTTCAAATTGAATTTATATACAGACATAACTCAATAAAAAGTTTAAAGGAGTTTAAGTCATCTGTTGAAATTATACTTTTAAATTGCATTATATAATTCAAACATTGCTATTAATTAGTCATTTTTAGTTAATCAAGCTCTAATCATACTTGCTATAACAAGATGAAATATACTGATTGATTGTACTTGAAAGTTAACTTATAAATGACCATAATTTGCTTATATGATGCTAAGTCGGTCAGGACGTTCATTTCCTGTCTGATGCTGCCATTTGTGGCTGCAATTCCCTGTCCTCTGCCATTAGCACTAATCCCATAAGTAAACACCCAAAAAACTTAGTGAAACCAAGAACACAAAACCAGCCACCCCCATGTTTCTTATCTTCATTGCATTTTCTCCACCCTTTCCTGTAGCAAGACTGTTATCCACACAAGAATCTCAAAAGAAACAAAAATAACACCTCTGGAATCTGTAACACCGATGAAAAACTAGAAAAACTGTGTTGATATTTGGCGGATTAACCTGTTTTTGCTGTGATACTGAACTGTTTTCATAGGCAGAATCTTAACATTTTGCCTCCAAGAGGTGAATAGTTGTCTGACTGTCTTCATGGAAATTTACCATGAAGAGCAAGTTCAGATAAAAAAAGATAATTAAATAAACCTGTACTTTTCCTCCTCTGACAACTCAAATACCTGGCTTATAAAATATAAAAGGCCTCGGATCTTTATCATCGTCTTCTGTGGACAGCCTTAACAATATCAGTAAAAAAGATACGACCATTCATAAAAACATAATTGGCTAAGAGACAACTAATGGATATGTTGTATATAAAAATTTATTTCTTTTTTAGTTTTGAATCCTAGAGTCCTTTATATTTACAGTAGAGGCCATCGAGTTTCTTCAAGACCACAGTGAAGACAGAAGAAATACTGGCCAAGAATCCAAAAATTTAAATATAAAAGATAGAAAATTTGAATGCAAATTACCAAAGTTGCATCTATGCACTAAGAGCTGTATGAACAAGCTGCACAGCTGTTCAATCATTAACAGAATGTCTTAAAGCCTATTTAATAGAGGATAAAATAAGACTGATGGACAGATACAAACATATGAATCATTACATTCATTTTAAGATGTAAAATTAATCATCAAATTTGACAGTTTGAAGATTAAATTATAAATCCAGAGTATTTCATTTCCTGGGTTTGTTTTTTTTCTTGCATGAAACCGCTGGTTAAGATAATGGTGCTCTGGGTACATGTCATGAGAGCTCATTTCCATTTCGCTATTATACAGACTGTTCATAAGGACTTCATCAAGAGACACCACAACATCTCTATGGCCCCCTAGTGGCTCATTACTGCATCACACCTCATATTAAGGTCAAAGTAGCATCAGTATAAATTTAAATTAAAAATACAAGCATCAAATACATATTACTTAGATTATACCAGGTTGATGTGTGTTCAAGCCATCAAAATTTTTCATCAGTTTATTAATGGCAATAAAACAGGTGATTGACAGCTGAAAGGGCCAATCGCTGTAAAGACACCATTACCCTCAAGGAAGGAAACATTCTCGTGTATCCACTAGTCTGAAAATTCCTCACAGAAGCAGCATGGCGGCCTCCTTAAGAACGTGGGTCTCACCGTCCTTCTTTATGTACAGTCTCTGGGGTCTGGAGAGGGCATTACAAATTCTTATGTTGAGATGAAGGCCACTGTGGGCTGTCTGACCCACTCGGAAAGTTTACTGTGAACAGCAACCTCAGAGCATCTACAGGTCACTAATATAACTAAGCAACAGAGAATTCATATTTAAAAAAAAAACATCTATTCAAACTCATGCTGATGTGTGGAACTATAAAGAAACACAGTGTTGCAATTTAAGACAGAATAAATAACAAGTGCCCTAGAATCTGCAGTGGTGCTAGAAAAGTATTTCCAGATAAATAGTAAATACCACATGCTGATCTATAGAAAAACAGGTTCAACAATAAAAATCCATTGAGAAACAGCTATGTCAGCTCTTGAATAATCCATAGCTTCAAGAGAATCACCTCAATTCACTTCCTTGACAACCATGTTGTTGTTGCCACGCAACTGTGCAAGTAAGTCTCTAAACCCCCCTGCCCCCTTTGGTGCTTTTTGCTTCAGGACCCTTTCACTTTGGGTGTCCCCTTGTGCTGTGGTTTCCATGGAAATTGAAATGGGAACCACCTCAAAACTCAGATCTGCATCTTCTGAATTGTCACTTTCTGGACAGCCATGGCGGCCAATACCAGGACTATCACTGTGGTCATAGACTGGTTGAGGACCGTCATCACCAGTACAGCTAACACTGATGTGCTGATGCTGTTTGTTACTGTGGAGACGCTGCTGCTTAGCAATGCGAGAGCCCTGAGAATCATTTCTTCTTCTCTTTCTTCTGCTCTTCTTCCTCCCCCTTTTCACCAGCCCTTTGACACACCGCCTAAGGTTCCTGACACAGACAAGAGGGGGAAAAAAAAGACAACAGTCATAAACGGAATGAGAGTTGACTCAGTTATCTATTTTTCATGCATATAGATCTGTTACCTCTGAAGGAAAGTGTGTGGTCTGGAGCACGATACTGCCTCTCCACTGAGCCATTCGCTTTTCCTTACGCTACTGTTGACCTTAAGTCTTTTCTTAATCAGCTGTATGTGGACCAAGAGCTTCCTGGTGAAACACGGAAATAAGAGACCTTTTAATTTCAACGCTGTTAGTGTTGGCTGGTGGTGTTAGATATGAGGCTCTTGAAATCAGTCTTAGCCTTAAAGGTCATGGTCTTCTCTCAGTCTTTGACAAAGAGGACATAGGATTTCATTTCAAGAATGGTTAAGACCACAGCATTTTGGCTGTAAAATCTCACTAATTCTTGATTTGACTTTGCAAAGGCTGCTTTATTCTGCTGCTCACTGGCATCCTTAAAACTATATCAACCTGTATATTCCCATAATGCAATTGTTGTGGATCTGATCTGGACTCGCTACACTCTTGTCTTAATTATGACCTTGCCTCAGGCGAGGTGGTCTTGACAACAATACTACTGATAGTGTAAAAGCAGGCAAAGCACATTCATTATGACTGTGCTCCAATTATTTGGCTTAGGAGCTTATTTCAGTGAATTTCAGTTCCAATGACGACCTGAAACTGACACATCTAAAATGAATGGAGCCATTTCTTAAGTATGAAACCAATTAAACCTGTTATTACTATGAATTGCCTTACCAGATCAAACTGTCTCCTTTAAAAAACATCTGCTTAAAGTCTACCTGTACTGGTCATGCTTACAACATTAATTGCGCTTTGTGTATTATTATCAAGAGAGGTGCAAATTCAGTAAAAAAAATAAGATCAGCATAAATGCACCACACTGGACCTTTTTACTATGTGAATTATGCGCTGGGGCAGAACCTATGGGGAGCAGCCATTGCCGGACGTGACATACCCGTGTTGTTTCTGGCTGATGAGTGCAAGTAAACAAGCAGCAGTCAGTGACCAAGACTGAGTGGAAAGCACGTTTGCGCTTGTTGTTTGTGCAGCCGTAAGCTTTGCACTAAACCATTGTCCTAGAACCGTGACCCAGCACTGGACGATAATGTGACATCTTAGACTGGTGTGTGCTACATGGGGTCAGTGACCAGTCAATCACGACCCAGGTAATCAGACAACACAAGGAGTCTGACGAAGCAGTGATTTAGTACTTGCACGTACTTGGTACCAGTCTATAAAGTAAGTTACCGGACAGAACCGCTAGTATTATATGTGATTTTCTGAAATAGCTAGCTATGAAAATTCATAGCTAGTATTCTTTAAAACCAGTGTCATATTGTTATATTCAGGAAATGTTTTCACCATATAAAAAAAATCTTACCCTCTTGTATTGCACACCCTCTGTGATTTCCATGTTTTCATCAGTATCCACTGGTCACATGTCAAGGATGTGGGATCTGGAAAAGAAATCACAGAGAGGCTCCATGACTGTAAAAAATTACATAAGTCTGAGCTTTCAGCTCAGTTTGGGCTGACACTAGTTGGTTTTACTGTAACAATTAACTTTATTTTGCATAAGGAGTATAGCTAACACATATCATAATCTTATGAGATTATTATGAAACTCGAATTATTAAGATAAATGATGCCTGATACAACACAAATCAAATCAGCAGATTTTTCTAACACACATGAAAAGGTACAACATCATAATGAGGATACACCTTAGAAGAAGCATTTTGGCAGCTTGGGGTGGTTATTTTTTTTCTTCTTTATATCATTTAAGTAACCCCCTCTTGTGTTCTTGAAATACTTTGTAAAATCTACTCTATGTATTTTTTTCCATTGCTCTAAAGAAAAACTTTATTAAATCTGAAATGACTTAATACATTAGCCAATGTCTCATGTAAATCAGGGTTTCTAATAAGTTCAATACAAGATTTTATGAGCTCATTTTATCACTATTATACATGCTGGTCTGATTGAAACTTTTGTCAGCCATCAGGATGAACTTGAGATGACATTTCTCTTCATGAAGTCTGTAAATCCAAACCAACCAAAGTAAGACATTTATCCTTTCAAAACAAAATCTGAATAGTCAAACATGGCTTGAAAGTTTGCCTGTGCCTTTTTACAGTGTGATAAATATGAATTTTCATGTAAACACATTTAATAGCAAAACTTAAGAAACAAAATCCTACTACAGGCCTACAGTTCAGATGATCACATTTTAAGCTTTCAAATAATCCCTGTAAACCCTCAACACAACCAAGGAACAGCTGTACTTACCATTGTCTAGAAGTTTGTCCTTCAGCGGTGCCTTCATCTTCCTCGCCTTCTGATACAGCTTGCTACAGGCTGAACACAGGACATGTGTTCTCAGCTTCACGGAAGAGCAGGTAAAAGGGACAGAGGGACCAGAGGCCACACTGCTGGCGACAGATCCTTTCTCTTCATCTGAATCATCAACTCCGATGTCAGATAACTCCACCAAAATCTCTCCATTATCCTCAGCCACGTGCTTTGTATCTTCTTTTCTATTGATAATGTCGATGGGATCACTGTTGCTCACAATATCGATACTACATACCTTGTCTTTAGCTTGTGGCTGCTTCAGTCCCACCCTCTGCCTCTTACTCCACACCCTACGTTTGATAACATCTTCATTTGAGCTGGGACATTGCTGGATCTTTCTGGAGGTCTTTAGCCGTTTGGAGAATCTTGTAAGAGGCATGAGGCTTTTCAACTTCAAAGAGTACTCAAGAGACCTGCGTCAGAGGGAAACAGCAACCTGTGACAAACAGCCCATCAAGTACTGATACCTGGGATACAGTACACAGTTATGTCTACAACAAACAGTCTGACTGCAGGTACATATCCTTACCTGTAATATTCTATCTTTATGGAACATGCAAACATGACTGACTCCAAGCTGTCTGCCTCAAAGTCACTTATAAGGCTGAAAATGTAAACGCAATATAAAACCTTAACATTAAGAAACAATGTGGCCCTCCTTAGTAAATATTAAATATCATACCATTTAACTCATCTACATTTGTCTGACAGCTTCATCTGCATCTATCTGCAGATGTTTAAATTACAGACACTCTGGATTAGCTGAAAAAAAAAGTTTTTAGACAGTGATCTAACAAACACATAATGTTCTTACAGAACATGAAATTATTGCTTTAGATTAACCTTACAATAAAAAAATGAGCTCAACCATAAGCATTTACAACTGTAAGATGTCCCATACATACTGATTAAGCAGTAAAATTAAAATACCAACATCATTTAAAACACAGAGGCGATTTTACTGCACAATGACAGCTTTTAGCTCATTTTCCTGTGTTACATAACGGATGAAAGAACCCGTGGTGAATCTAGGCTCAGGGACTTTGAATGTCTGCTGAAAACAACAAAACCGAACATTTTCATCTGATATTAGTTAAAGACATTTTCAAAGCTACGCTAACCTGACGAAGCTAAACAATAACAGACCGGGGTTCATAAGAGGAGGGACGACAACCTGACTTTAAACCTTACTTTAACTCAGATATTTCTCATTTAACTCCATCTAAATTGTTAAATACACACGATTTGTCTGAAAACATGCTGCAATTCTTTGAACTGTAATTTTTGTTGAAATACCAGCTTCGGAGCTCGTGAACTGGCGTCCATGAGTAAATCCGACCAATCACAGAATGGGTGTGAATTTCAATTTCTTCTTCTGTTGCTGATATTTTTGTCTTCCTCGCCTCCAACCAGCGTTAACCTGCACACCGCCATCGGCGTCTCTTCTTCTTCTTCATGAAAGTGTAAAGACTCAATGAAGAAGAGTATACAAACAGAAAATACGTTTTTTGATGATGTTTTGACAAAAACACGTACGTAAACACTTATTATCGATTTACTAAAAGAATAAAAACTTAAATCAAGTTCTAAAATAAATAGAGAAAAAAAGCCACAGATACGACATAAAATAAAATAAAATAAAATAAAATAAAATAGTCTAAGGTTTTACTTAAGCTAGTGTGATGTTGAAAAGCTTAACAGTTTTGGTCAGTTTAAAAAAAAAAAAAAAAAAAAAAAAAAAGGAAAATTACACTGAATTTGCTTTGCTTTGCTACATATTAAAGTATTTTTGTTGATCTGACGGAATGTCATGAATGAAACTGAGTGTCATTAATTTCTATTCGAATTCTGGCATCAGCAGCTTTTTAAACCTTGGTTTTGGCATCCAATAGGTTTCACCTATTTCTACTGTTTGACCTCTACTAGTCTGCAGTTGGTGATATAACCATTGTGGTGGATTTCTTTTTGTATCTCCAAAACATGAGCTGTATAGGCAGGATAATGTGTTGCTCTGACCCAATTTGAAAAGTTTTAATGAAAGAAAAAAGTATTAATTAGTAGATACAGAACTATCACATCATTCTCTCTATAAAGGAGCAATGATTAATGTCAATACAACATGGATCTGTTTTTTAGTAGACCTATTTATGTATGTATGTAGCTGTTTGTGTATGAACTTTGAATAAAGTGTGCTGTTTTCACTGCTGTATTGATATATTTGAATTGACCTTTGATTTAAATACCTCTAATTTAGTTTTATTCTCATAGGCTTGACAACCATGATCCACTCCAAAACCACAATCCGCCTAGTGAGGGCGCAAAACCATGTTATCTACAGGTATTCCATAAATTCTTGTTACCTGTACTTCTCTACCCCCATTTCTGGTGAAACGGACCAGGACGAAGGAGTCCAGGAGCTGCAGCCTGAGAATGGTGAACGGGATAATTTGCGCCTCATAGTTGCGGACGCATCCATTTGTGCATCAGTTCAGGCTTTATAAAAACACATTAGGTCACTATCACCCAGTTGGAGAGCGCGTCAGTAGCCAGTAGAAAAAAAAGTCTTTGGACTCGTTTGACCTGCTCTTTATGAGACTGAAACTTGCATAGCTGTCACTGAATCCGACCCACTGGATAAACACTTATACTTCAAGTGATCAGGTAAAGTGAATTTGTTGTCTGATATTACATAAAACACTTGTGACCGACAGTGTTTGTAAAAATGGACAGAATTCGGCACAACGGTGGAAGAAGTAATATTCAGATCCCTTATGTTAGTAAAAGTACTCAAACAACACTGTGAAATACTGCACTGCAACTGAAAGTATTATCAATCAAATAAAGTAAACTGTTAAAGTAAAAATAGCCAGTGTGCAGTAAAATGGTCTGTCAGTGTTTTATTATTTAATATGATATTTTTTAGTCATTCATTCATCTGCAGCAGTGCTTCATATTCTATAAAATCATATTAATACAGTGTCATATGACCCAAATATCATATCCTGACACCAGTAATGTCATATCCAGATAACAATATATATCATGATATAGCACATTATTTTGTGAATTCAGTGAATGAGTAGCTGATATAAAATGACCACAATTTACCGAACATTTTGAAACTAACAGTCATTTAGAAATGAGAAACAACTGTTGTCAGCATATCAACACTCGACAGTATTCTTCTATGTATTTGAGTCACAGCAAATCCAAGAAAGTCATTAACCTTGAAATCACAGCAAAAGGAAAGCAAAAAGGCTTCAAAAAGCAAAGATGCCACTCACCCTTTTCACATAAACACCATTTTGTCCATCTAGAATATATGAATCTATTTATCTGTCTTATTTCCATGCGTGGGTCAGCCTGTAACTGAGAGAAGTGTGCACACTGAAAACACATTATGCATATCATTAACATTTTCACCTTTCATTTAATGCAATAAACAAAACATGAATGAATAAATTTGAAATGTTTAACATCAAACTCAAAACATTTAAACATCAGATGAAACTGAAAACTACCGTAAGAAAAATCTAATATTTTAAGCTATTATTTCCCTGATATTTCTTTAGATGCATAATTTTAGTTACTGGCTACTATCTATACCAGCATCTGCTCTAAAACATCCTAATTTGCTAAACTGATCAATTACTTTATGTCTACAGTTGTTCAAATCACAAAAAAATACTACTATGAAGAACATGACGACCAGTACAACACAACATAATATGAAATGGCAAAAAAAATTGTTTTCACTTGGATTTAATTAAGAGAATAGTCCCGATCCTTTCGTTGGATAATTACTGCAGTGATGAACCCATAAAGACCCAAACAGCAACTGGTGACCAAAACAATCTACTGATCTAAACTGTTTAAAACCTTCTGATCTATTAATCCTATCAATACATGTAAATAATTGGTGTAAAATGCAGTTTTATCATCTTTTCATGGGCATCAGATATGACCCATTTGGACATTCAGGGGCTCTGTAGTTACCATGGAAACAATGTCCTCTTCTACAACAGTGATTCACCAGTAAAACCCATGGAGTTGGATCAGTGACAATGGATGTAGTTCAGGGGTGGCCAACCCTGGTCCTGGAGAGCCAGTATCCTGCATATTTTAGGTGTATCCCTCTTCTACCACACCTGATTCAAATGATAAGTCTATCATCAAGCTCTGCAGAAGCCTGATAACAACCCTCAGGTGTGCTGGAAGAGGGAAACATCTAAAACATGTACGTTAGTGGCTCTCCAGGACCGGGGTTGGCCACCCCAGATGTAGATGCTTATTTTTGTGTTCAGTTATTTATATCTTTGCTTAAAAAGTCACATTTTTTCAGTTTTCTTTGTGTTTTTTTTTGTTTTGTTTTTTTTTACATAATAACCCTCAACTTTAATCTGAGATTTATGAACAGGAAACAGGAAATGAAATACAGGAAAATACATGAAAAAACACAAAATACAGAAGATAATATTCTAATAAATGATGATAAATTATTTAAGAAAGGTTAAATATAGAGATATATTAATTTGGGAACTTACACAAAAGTGGGTCTTTATGGGTTAAGGTTGATGAATTGATTACCCATCATGCCTAGCACTTACAGTACAAGCCTGTGGGAGCAGTCTGATGATCTGGGGTTGTTTCACTTGGTCAGGTCTCGGTTCGATGTTATGCATCTAAAGAAATGTTGTAAAATTGAATAGACTTGTTGAAGTAATGGCACAATGAATGTGTGCTGTAATCAAAGCTCAGAGTCATTCAATAAAATGTTACAGTGTGGGATAAATATATCATATTGCACAGCCCTAGTTTGCAGTCATGGATTTGTGAAAGGTCAACTTTTCATAGGCTCAGAAAAACAGCCGCAACTTCTTGACCATGTATTTTCCAGCAAAGAGATAGATAGGAAATTCTTAAACTCAATACATAAAAAAGCATGTTGACCTCCAGTTTGATACAACATTCAAAATTTAGAAATACATGTTTTTACAGGACAGAAAAGGGATGAAAAGTCTGAAAACTAAAGGTGTCAGAAACACGTAGGGGAGTCAACAGTACTATATTTGCGTCTAACGTGTAAAGATGTATATAATGCAAAGTACAGGAGAAATACCTCGAATTTCACCATCCCACCACTACTGAAGCCTTATGTCATTGACCTACTTCTGTTGTTCACTGCTGCAATTGTGTGGTTTGTTGGAGGACTTTGAACACATTCAGCTCAGCTCGTTTCACTCAGGAATTGCAGCACAGATAGGGTATTTTGCTTTCTTTATTCTCAACACGCTCCACCATTTTTCTCTGTTGTTTTAGACTGATTGCACCGCAGACGTAGTGGGAAACAGAACAATGTGGACTGCAGCGCTGTTTGTGTTTCTGCTCCTAAATGTGGAGGTGAATGAAGCCGCTGATATGACGAGCTCTAAGCAAGAGATGAAACAAAACACTGAAGCCACTGACAGCGTTTCACGGTTTGTGGGAAACTTACTGGTGATACCCATGGATGGGAGTCACTGGGTGGGTATAAAGGCCATTGCTCAGGAAATGGGTCGTCGTGGACACCGGGTCACCGTGGTGATGCCAGAGGTCACCTCGCGGATGGGTCCAGGGAAGTACTACGACACTGTGACCTTCCCTGTTCCTTATGACAAGGCTTTTGTCGAATCTGTGATGGCCACACACAAGGAGATCATGAAAAAATCTGCACAGCCTTTCCTGGAGAAGATACAGAGGCGAATCTCACAAATTCAGAGCATTACAGGACTGCTCCACAGCACTGCAGAGAGCCTGCTGTTCAATGACAGCCTCATCGAACATCTGGTGCAGCAGGTGAGACATCAGTGTGTTTGAAAAGATGGGGTTTGGACTTAGACTGCAGGCTTCAAAGCAGAGGTGTTGAACTCATTTTGGTTCAGGGGTCACATACAGCCCAATATGATCTCAAACAGATTGGACCAGTACAACAGTAACATAATAAACCTAGAAATAATGACAACTGCAAACTTTTCTCTTTGTTTTAGAGTGAAAAAAGGAAAATTACATTATAGAATGTTAACATCTGCATAAACAACCATGAGCAACTGGAAATTTCTTTAGCGAAATAGATGCCATTTTAACAATACTATGCCTCAGGGTATCATTTACACATGTGCATTACAACTTACATATTGCAGTGGATCTAAAAAGGCACAAAACATTTAGTGACATGAATAATATTGTTAAAATAATTTTTCTTAAGACAAGAACAGAAAGGTTAGTGACCCCTATAAACAATGTTGCACAAGGATGTTGTGAATTTGACTTTGAATTGATTTTACACGCAAGTGTCTGATTTAAAAGATCAGTCTTGAGTTTTCCCAACAAATTCTATGTACATATTCTATGTTGTGTGTGCAGCAGCAATGAATTTATCCAATTTTCATTATAACCTTTATTTGACCAGGAATAAAAAAGCTCACAGAGATTTAAAAATCTCTTTTTCAAGAGTGTCCTGGCCAAGACAGCAGCAGCAGCAGAAGTTACACAAAATGGAAATCACAGCCATACATCCACACAAAAAATATACATAAACACAATGAAAGTCAGTACTAAAAACAAACTTAAACCTGATGAGAACATACATATAAAACATCACCATTATTTTAAAAGGTACTAAAAGTAAAACAACAATGTGACCAATAATGAACAAAATAATCAGGCAGACCATTACAGGCCTAAAAGTGTAGGTCTTTGTGTTTTAAAGCTTTGTTACATATGTTTTTTGTAAAAAAACAAAACAAAACATGTGGGTGTTAAAGTTTCCCATTGACTCTGCAGGATTTCGATGCTGTGCTGACAGACCCAATGGTTCCCACAGGATCATTAATAGCACGGAAATTTGGTGAGTTTTGCCAAAGTTTAACTTAATGCAGTTTATCTACTGAGTGCTTTCTCACTAGTTGTCACCACATCACGTTTAGGTCTTCCAACTGTTAATTTGCTGAGAGGTATTCCATGTTCCTTGGATATGAAGTCTGCAGGGTGCCCTTCCCCACCATCATATGTGCCTCGCTTCTTCAGTGGATACACCGACAAAATGGACTTTAAGCAGAGAGTGATCAACACATTGGTGAGCACGATATGTTACATGGAAAGATGTGTGCATAAAGTCAACTTTTAGCGATTAACCGAGCAATGGGACAATCTAATTTTATATCCTGGATGATCTTAATTTGTCTTTAGATCTGCTTTTCAGAAAAATTC
>JAPQRP010000011.1:6399455-6428768 GCA_037367295.1 Apogon hyalosoma
TTTTTTTTCAAAGTTTTTTGTATAATAATAAAACATAATAATAATAATAATAATAATAATAATAAATATGACGAACACTAGTCCCCTGTGCCTTGCATTACATGCAAGCACACGGGGAACAATAATAAATATGACGAACAATATTACCCTTTTCCTTGTATTACATACAAGCACACAGGGAATATTAAAATATAATAATAATAAATATGACGAACAACAGTCCCCTGTGCCATGCATTACATGCAAGCACACGGGGAATAATAATAATTATGACAAACAACAGCCTTCTGTGCCTTGCATGACATGCAAGCACACGGGGAATAATAATAAAAATATGACAAATATAGTCCCCTTTTCCTTGCATTACATACAAGCACACAGGGAATAATAAAACATAATAATTATAAATATGACGAACAATAGTCCCCTGTGCCTTTCATTGCATGCAAGCACACGGGGAATAATAATAAAAATATGACGAAAAATGGTCCCCTGTGCCTTGCATTACATGCAAGCACACGAGGAATAAATATGACAAACATTAGTCATCTGTGCCTTGTATTGCATGCAAGCACACGGGGAATAATAATAATAATAAGTTGCAGTAGTAGTAGTAGTAGTAGTAGTAATAGTGGTAGCAGTAGTGGTCGTAGTAGTAGTGGTCGCTGTAGTAGTAGTAGTAGTAGTAGTAGTAGTATAAATTAGAGTACTAGTAGTGGTCGTGGTGGTGGTAACAGTCGTAGTAGTATTAGTAGTGGTAGTAGTAGTAGTAGTAGTAGTAGTACTAGTAGTGGGAGTACTAGTAGTAGCCGTGGTGGTGGTAACAGTTGTAGTAGAAGTAGTAGTGGTGGTAGTAGTAGCAGTGGTGGTAGTAGTAGTAGTAGTGGTGGTAGTAGTAGTAGTAATAGTGGTGGTAGTAGTAGTAGTAGTGGTAGTAGTAATAGTAGTAGTGGTCATACTAGTAGTAGTAGTAGTGGTGGTGGTAGTGGTAGGTTGCGTCAGTCATGAAAAAATAGTTTAAGTAAGTTTTTTTCTATCATGTATGTCAGACCAGTAAAAACAGTAGTAGTAGAAGTAGTAGTAGTGATTTTAGTAGTAGTAGTGGGAGTAGTAGTAGTCGTGGTGGTGGTGGTAACAGTGGTAGTAGGTCATGGGTATCAGTGTATGATTTGTGGGGCTCGATGTAACAAAACTTTTGGTGTTGGTTTTGTGTGTCTGCGACATTCCTACTGGAAGTTGGTATTTGAGCGTTTTTTTTTTAAAGGCAAATTGTGAACTTCCTGTTGGAGTTAGGTCATGGTTATCAACATATGATTTGTCGGGCTCAATGAGACGAATATTTTGGCATTAGTTTCATGTTTCTGCGACATTCCTACTTGCAGCTAGGGCCATTTTTGTGTTTGTAGGGGGCGCTAGAGAGCACATTTTGGCACCTGAGGGGTTAATTTTTGCATTTTATCAAATTTTTCGCCAGACATGACATGTGTGCCAAATTTGGTGAGTTTTTGAGAATGTTTAGGGAGTCAAATTCCACTTTGTTGCGTCTCGGTATAATAATAAAAAAACGCAATTAAAACCGCAAGTAGTGTTAAGGCCCTTGCCCTCCCGTGCTACTTCCTCCCCACACAACTGCCAACATCACCTGACAGTGAGAAGACTCATTTTTTAAGGTTGGATCCAACATTCTACTAGATACATACACCTTCACATAAATATGTAGGGGGCGCTATATTGTGAATTTTTATGATTTTGTTATATGAATGAGTGTAGGTGTGGGAGATGGACAACTGATTCAAATTTGAGCCAAATCAGTGTTCATATGTCCGAAACTAAGCAATTTTTTTAATGTTAAATTTGTAGGTTGCACTATAGTGTGACATATTAATTTCTTGGAACATTTGGGTGTAGACCTTTGAGATGGACAAGTGATTAAAATTTGAGCCAAATCGGTGGTCATATGTCAGAAACAAAGCAATTTTTGTAATGGTAAATTTGTAGGGGGCGTTATAGTGCAAATTTTTTTCAATTTCATGTGATGAATGGGTGCATGCTTGTGAGATTGACAAGTGATTCAAATTTTAGCCAAATTGGTGTTGGTATGTTCGAACTGATGCCATTTTTTTATAGGTAATTTTGTAAAAGGGGTATAGTGTGAAATGTCAATTTGTTTCGATAAATAGGTGTAGGCCCGGGACATTGACAACATTCATACTGAAGCAGTTCTAGTAAATTTGTCTTTGTAGGGGGCGCTATAGTGCAAAATTTTAATTTCTTCCTATAAATTGGTCTAGACCTGGGAGGTAGATGTCTGAGTGAAATTTGAGCCAAATCGGTGATTGTATGTCCGAATTGAAGCAAATTTTGCGATGGTACATTTTTGAAAAAAGTTTGCCAACTTTGCAACTGCGTCAAACAAAAACGGTTTCAACCAGTCTCAACAAATCGGATAACTTTTGATCCCCCACTTGTCTAGATACTGTACACCGATTTTGAGCTCATTTGGCCAAACGGCCAAAGAGGAGATGGTTAAAATACGATGACAGCGAAAACGCTGACTCAGCATTTTTGAAATTTCAATCCAACATGGTGGACTTCCAGTTTGTGTAGGGGCCTCGCCACAATAATATTTTTGTTTGTCTCCCAATGATGAATCTGTGTACCGATTTTCGTAGCTCTATGACGAACTGTGCGTCGGACGTGCTCCCACTGGCGCAATGTATTTTCACTTTTCATGGGGGCGCTGTCATAACATTCCTTTACTGACGTCTACGAAACCTATATATATATAAACTTTTTTTCACTCTTCTGAATTTTGTGCAAAATTTGGTGATTTTTCGTGCATGTTTAAGGGGTGAAATTTGAGCTCAAAGAGCAGGAGAAGAAAAATAAATAATAATTAAAAAAAAATGATAATAATCTGAGCAGAAACAATATATCCGTTTCCATGACAACCACGTATTTGGCCTTATTTGAAAGGTCTCAAGCTCCCCTACGTCACTGTGGGGTCCAATGTCACATGTCGTGCACTTACACTCACGTGATCAACCCCCACAGGGCGTGGCCCATTGACCCCCATTTATTCTAAGCGGGAGTAAGTATGCGGTTTGTTTATGTGATATGCACATACTCGGAAAGGTCTCACTGCCGTGAATGTGAATGTGTGTGTGAGTGGTGACATTGGCGAAAGGCGACTGCCTCACTGGCATGTTTTTCCCCATGCACCCTCTAAGCAGGAGTAAGTATGCAGTTTGTTTACATGACATGCACGTGCTCGGAAGGGTATGAATGCCATGAATGTGTGTGTGAGTGGTGAAATTGGTGTTTGGCGACCACGTCACTGCCATGTTCGTCCCCATGCGCCTACTGCAGACTTAATAGGCCCTGCGCCGTGTCACTTGGTTCGGGCCTAATAATAATAATCTGAGCAGGAACAATATATCCGTTTCCATAACAACCACATATCTGGCTTTATTTGAAAGGTCTCGAGCTCCCCTACGTTACTGTGGGGTCCAATGTCACATGTCGTGCACTTACACTCACATGACCGACCCCGAAGGGGCTTGGCCCGTTGACTCCCATTCATTCTATGCAGGAGTAAGTATGCTGTTTGTGTCCATGACATGCACATGCTCGGAAAGGTATGAGTGCCGTGAATGTGTGTGTGAGTGGCGACGTTGGTGAAAGGCGATCGCATCACTGGCATGTTCGTCCCCATGCGCCCACTGCGAACTTAATAGGCCCTGCGCCGCGTTATTCGGCTCAGGCCTAATAATAACAAACATAGCAACAACAGAGGAGGTTTTACCAGTGTGGATACTAATGTTAATACTGAGAAAGGTATGTCAGTAGATTTGCACTAACTCACAGTTGGTCTTAGAAATTTTGGCAAACTTTTGGAAATTATTCTTTTCAAATCTCATCACTTCTTCCACAGTTCCCAGTGGTACTTCTCTGTATTCTCCGTCTGGATCCGCAGGCTCCCAGAAAATGGATAGAATTACATTTGTAATGTATGCAGGGGATAGACAGAATGCTCCGTCCTTATCCATCTGCATCTTTAACATAGAGCATAAATGAGCCTTTACTTGGAACTGGATCCGAGTTCTGTTGAAGTCAACTGGGCTGGGTGCAGCACACAGCCAGGGCTCTAACTGGCTGTGCTTGGCTCACAGCCGGGCTCTGCATCCAGTTCAAACCAATGACAGTAGAATTCCATGAGTCACTTGTGTTGCAAAGCTCTAATATAAACGCGAGCTTTCTGGAAATGTCATTTGAAAAGGACAAATGAGCCGTACCACAATACATGCTCACATTGAACCACTAGGGGCGTACTGATCGGTACAACGGTATGACAGGACAATGTGTACCATTGCACCCCTAGTCAGTAGTGGTGTGCTGCAGGTCTTTTGCAGTCGGTCAAGGGTTTTTGACCACCTGCCTCCTCAGGACTCTGGTGGCAGTTGTTGAAAGACTAACTTAAATTTGGCAGTAGATTGGCGGATTCTGACTTTGGGTGTCAATAGCAAACAAATGAAAGGACCTCAAAGCACATAAGTTGTCTTGTTGTGATCTTGGTTGTGCTGGCAAAATACTACGACATTATTTCAGCCAAAACAACCCAGATTTTGTTATGTTGAAAAGCAATTGCTTTCTTCAGCAGGATGATTGTGCGCGGACCGCTTAGGGACCATCTACAAAGTGCAAAATGATGAGAAATAAGCTTTTGCTGATGGAGGGACATTTTGATTATTTCTTGTTCAATAGCTCTGCTCACAAGGGGGGAGGAGTGTCCATAATCACAAACCATGACAAGGACAGTTCCCCCTTCTACAACACTCAGTTCAAAGAAGTAAAATTTTGCTGATGGAGGGACATTTTAATCATTTCTTGCTCAATAGCTCCGCCTACATGAAGGGAGGAGCTTCTGTAATCACTGACCATGATAAAGACAGCTCCCCCTTCCTATTACAATACTCAGTTCAGGGATGGGCTTTCAGGGTGGAGCTACCAAGCAAGAAATAATTAAATTGTCCCTCCTTCATCAGCAAAAGTATATTTCCATAAACTGTGTGTTGAAGCTCCTCCCCCTTTGTGAGCAGAGCGATTGAAAAAGAAATAATTTAAACTATACCTCCTTCATCAGCAAAAGTTTATTTCCCTAAAGTGATTGTTGCAGTAGAAACAGGGTGTTATCCGTGTCATGGTCTGTGATTATGGAAGCTCCTTCCCCCTTGTTGGCAGAGCTATTGAGCAGAATTGATTAAAATGTCCCTCCATCAGCAAAAAGTATATTTCTATAAACTGAGTGTTGTAGTAGGACAGGGGAGCTGTCCTTGTAATGGACTGTTATTTTGGAGGCTCCTCCCCCTTTGTGGATGGAGCTATTGAGCAAGAAATAATTAAAATGTCCCTCCCTCAGAAGCAAAATTTTATTTCCCTAAACTGAGAGTTGTAGTATGAATGGGGAGCTGTTCCTGTCATGGGCTTTGAGTATGAAGGCTCCTCCCCCCTTTTGTGGGCAGAGCTATTGAGCAAGAAATAATTAAAATGTCTCTCCTTCATTAGCAAAAGTATTTTTCTATAAATAGAGTCTTGTAGTAGGAAGGGGGAGCTGTCCTTATCATGGTCTCTGATTATGGAAGCTCCTCCCCCTGTCCCACTTGGTAAAAATTTGAACATGAACAACCCGCCTCCCTTCAAAGCCCCGTCCGTTTCCTCCTGCCTGAGCTCTGACACCTTCACCTGACGCGCATGGTGGAACCGGAGGTCTGGTCTGCTCTGGTATGGCCGCGAACCCCTCCCTCAGCAATCAGACACAACATCATCTACCTGCTGTGCTCCTTTATCATTAGGAGACCCTGTATTTAAGGGTCTGGTCTGGGCAGCACTGGATCATTGTCTTCACTGCACCTCATCACCTACAGTAAAGGCTCTAGTTGAGCGGACTGTATCGTCACGGAGTCTGCACATTGTCCGTAGACTTCTGAGGTTTCGTAGTCCGTACATTTATAATCCTACATTGTGTGACACCAAGTACATGTATGTGGAGTCCCCCGGTCATAAACATTTTGCTTTGGGTGGACATGTCTGCAGTCAAGTATGCCTGACTTCCAGACTTTTATCTCCGTCCTTTATTTACCAGACTCTGACTGCTGCAATTGGGTTTTTCTGTTTGTTCCCCTTAGTTGTTGTTTCTTTTAATAAATCCTTTTTCCTCTTCAACACCAGACACTTGAGTCCCATCCATTCACATCCCTCGACAGATTCAGAGGCACCAGTATCAGATGTATCTGGCTTGGCCAATTATTTTATGTGGACCAAATAAAATGATTGGTCAGACTTTTATCAAAAATATATGAGAATTAAACATTTTTGAGTTTCAAAACCTGTTGGATTTCTTTTACATTTTAGTTTGCCACGCACTTAGGAGCATTTTAAGATTACAAAAGAAAAGTGTAAAAATACCACATCGTACAGTATAGCTTTAAGTTCAGGAAGTAGTGGGGCTGTGCATAGAGCTTATTGAAGTGCTTGACCTTGCACCTAATATGCAAATGTGTGCTCTTCTGAGAAATTTTATTCAAGGGGTTGAATAATTTTGAGACTGCAGTGGTCATTGAGAGTAGGACTTTGTGTTGAATTTGAATAAAATCCTTGTTATTATCACTTTCATTTAACTGTTTAAACTGTTCTTCTGTAATTTGTTAATTGTAAACACCAGAAAAATGCAACTATAATTATTACTTGAATATTTTTACTTCAATATTTGATGTGACTTGAATACTGTACTGTACATTTGTTTTATATTGTCTTCTATTCTTCCCTCCTGTTTATTTTTCATTTATTCAATATTTGATCTTTAAGTCAATTTCCTGAGTAGGATCAATACAATTTTATTTTATCTTTGTAGCTGACATGGAGGCAAGCACAAGTTCAGCTCCAGAAAAGCTAATCAAATACTTGACATGTGCACCCTCCCCCACTCCCACACATCATCCTCTGACATCATCCTCCACGGATGAATTGTTTCCAAAACGTTGCCTTCTCCCACACAACAGGTATGTGTGTGTGTGTGTGTGTGTGTGCGTGTGTGTGTGTGTGTGTGTGTGTGTGTGTGTGTGTGTGTGTGTGTGTGTGTGCGCATGTGCATGTGCGTGCGTGCGTGTGTGTGCGCGCGCGCATGTTTGATTGCTTTAAGTGTTTTTTGAATACAGTATATTTAGCATCTGTAAAATTGATGCATGTTACTGACTGGCTGTCCAATGTGATTTCCAGCTCAACTGAGCCAAAGAGACAAAGTGAACAGGTTGAGGAATCATACCTCTTTTGTAATGGAAACCATCCAGAAGAACACAACAGATGCACACAGACTCAACAGAAGAACAACTCTATATAAAGACTTTCATCTTTCAATGTCGGGATTCATCAATATTCATTAATTTTGGACCATATGCTGCATATTTTTTGAATACATGCGAAACATGAAAAAATCTTGTAAAATTATTAAATAACTGTAACTGGTCAAAGCCAAATAAGAGCCCTCATCCATTAATGGTTTTCTATGCTCTCTATTAATAAGAGACTGTGTAAAACTATACACTGTTGCCCATAAAGTTGTGATGAAATATTTATACCTGTTCTCATGAAATCATTTTGACAATATGATTTACTCTTGATGGATAAAGTGTTACTGGGACTCAGTATGTGATCATTAAAACAGGTCAAAGGTGATTACTAATGGTTTTATATATATATAGGTTTAAATAGACTGATGTGTCTGAAAACAAAATTTTTCCAACTTTATGGGCAGCACTGTAGTTTGGAATCTAATCTACTGTTTAGTTGGATCTTAGATTATGTGATAAATGTATTTTTCAAGGTGGCTTTGTAAAACTTGTCAGCAACACATTGTGTGTAACATTTGAGTGTGGGGTAAGTTTTTAACATCCAGGCTTAAAACAGAAGAAGTGCAAGGCCAACATCCATGTATTGCAGTATCTGTGGCTCAAACACTCCATCAGTTAAAAAAAGAATATAACTTCAACCCTAGAATGGGCGGATGTGTCCAGGTACTGGGATAATGCTTTGCCATTTGTTATAGTTGCGGTTGCATAATAGTTTGTTAAATGTGATCTTTTATATTATGCATTTTGTGTTCTGTTTTCAGGTTAATCTTGTCAACTATGATGAGGTTGAATGTAGAGCTAATGCTGCTGTTTCACTGAATGCAATAAGAAACTTGGTGTAAAATGAAGTATGTTTCAGTAGTTCTCTTCATGTTAGTGGCCAGTTATTTTGTAAATGTTCAATAGTGGGTATTTTAGATGTATGACAGAAAGGCTGTGGTAGGAACAAGTGATCCTATGAATATACCTTTATGTGTTTTTATTAATATGAAGAATATTGTAGCTTTATATTGACAAACATTTTTTTTTAATAGTACTGGGGATTAATGTATTGTAGACAGTCTTACCTCACTAAAGCATTTATAATATAATCATGAAAGACACTTTTTTTATGGGACATTGGATGTGTTTCTGAGTTACAGAACAATAGAAGTGCTTCCCCTTTCACATAGTCTTGATGTGTGTTGGTCTGAAGTGTCAGCTTGATGTGATGAAGAAGGAAATCAACAGGAGTGTGAGACATAAATGCTATAATAAATTAGTGTTTCTTTTTTTGTTATAATTGATGAATGTTATGCTGTGTGGTGTACAGACACCTATTAAAAATACATGACATTTTCTATTGTATAAAAAAACACATAATTCTTTGAGATGCATCCATTATTTAATGAAGATTGAAAATTACAATCATACAGGTAGGATGTATAGCACTGACATAAGAAATTGACATTAAGCACACTGTGCATTGCAGCTGCAGCTGAGGTGGGCTTGTACAGTTTCCATCAGATCGGCATTGCGATTGTGAACACTCATAACCTCCAAGCTGTGCTGGTCATCTACACAAGAGAGAGCAGTTATTTTTAGTTTGAGCATGTATTGTAATCCCTTGAACACCTTGTGATGTCTGGCAGACTCACCTGCTGGCTGGCAGTTAAAGCCAACGGTGATGGGGGTGGTCTTCACAGGGGAGCAGCCAGGCAAGCACTGCAGCACACGCTCAGCAGAGGAGCACATCAACTGCTGACCCTGGATCTCCTTCTGCCTCTGCACAGTCTCAAGCCTCAAACGGCATTCTGGAAAGTACAGAGGTTGAAGGGTGAGGTTCTGAATTATTGTATTTATATTCCAAGTAAAACCTGGAGTCACCTCATGAAGATGCAGTTATATCAATAAAACTGCTGTAAATAGGATTGAAGGGACCCCGAAGTCAGCTGGAGCTTTAGTAGGGTCACTGATTCACCCATTATTGGACACATGACTATTTTTGGTAATTTCTGCATGCATTACAAGACAGAACACCAGTTACAGTGAGGCAACAATCTCGCGTCCAGTGTGGTCTACAGGGTCAGTAAGGTCCACCTCTCCATGAACAGTGAATGTACCTGCTTTGTTGGGTACCATGAAATAATGGTACTAATGTAAGGAATGATGTTCAAAAGGATCATGCGGATGTTGATGTGTCTGGATCAGCACGTATGTTGGTCTTATGTTCTAAAAGTGATGTTCTAATGTGCTAAAATACATGTTCCTTTTATATGTATTTTTATTGTATTTTTATATATACTTCTTGTTTTTTTTTTTTGTTTTTTTTGCTATTTACAGGGAAGGAACTAAATATGGTAACTTAATTTACCTTAATTTTCTACATAACAATACACATTTTTGAAAAATTTCACAAAAGTAATAAAGTGTTGGGGTTGTTTTTATTAAAAAAAAAAAAAAAAAAAAGTAATAAAATCTTTTTAGGTCCCCCAATAATGCACTAAGGTTGAAATGGAATTTCAGAATATTTTGCATGAATTCCCTATAAAGAAATAATCATTCCTTTATGTTGACTTATTATAGCAGACATATTACAGCTTCATTTATCCTTAACCCATAAAGACCCTGTGCTACTTTTGTTGCAATTACAAAAATACATTTTTCTCTCTATTTAGTTTTTATTAAGTGTTTTATCCCTTTGTTTAAAATAATATTACCCTCTTTATTTTGTGTTTTTTTAAAGTGAAAATCATGTCTCTTCCTATGTTCAAATCACTAATCATGTACATGTTGATAAAAACTATGATGAGAGTTGAGGGTTATAATATCAGAACTAGAGAAAATTGCTGAAAAAGTGACTTTATCAGCAAAGATATCAATAACTGAACATAAGATAAGTGTGCCCATTCACTGTCATTGATCCAACTCCATGGATTTTACCGGTGAATCAATGTTGTAGAAGATGATGGAGTTTCCACGTTCACTACAGAGTCTCTGACTGTCCAAATGGGTCATATCTGATGACCAGGAAAAGATGACAAACTGCATTTTATGCCAGTTATTTACATGTGTTGATATGATTTTGGTCCCCACTGGCCTTTATGGGTTAAATAATCTACAATAATAGGGTGTATTGCTAATAATAAAAAAAAAAACGTTATTGAGAGTGAATACCTTTTACTGAGAAGTGTGATTGATCTTCGTTTCAGAAAGTACAAACTCTACCTGTTTTTACTGATTAGACTTTCCAGACCTTCTTTATAAATATGTTTATTTTGCTCATGACTGTCCCAGCACTTTCCAAGTTTTCCCCAATCACAATTACTCCACACCTCAAATGGTGGACCTCTGTTAATCACTATTCATCCAAATATCAGCAATCATCTCTGTGGAACAATTTATGTACCCACTTCAATCAGTGCCAACACTATCCTTGTTTAAGAAGTGCATACATACATCAGAAAAGGACTGAAAAGAGAAAATATGCCTCATTTTCAAGATCCAACCTACATAGACGGCATTGTTTTTTTCTTTCATGTAACACATTGATGCCTGAATCTGTATTGGTTTCTATGATTTTTATGATCTTGTAACATCTCATAGATAATTGTTTGCATGATGATTGTCCAGATTTTCAACCAATTCTTTTATAAACTCCTAATTCATTATGTTTGCCCATGTATTCTGTTTTAATTCTTATATTTTATTTTTACTGTTTGTTTTGCTGCTGCACAAATATTTCCTGGTTTGAGATCAGTCAAGATCCATGGTCCTGTAACTCTGCAGTACACTACTGTGTTCCAAATCAAATACTTTATTTTTTTTCCTTTATGCTTTTTTTCCTTTAGTATCTATATAATGTGTAGTGTATGTGATTCCAAACACATCACTCACCACTGTTGTCCCTGCAGCTCTGAGCTGACAGAACCCAAGAATGAGTAAAGCTGACAGCATTTTTGATCTCACGCCCGTCAGGTCCATAAAATCCCTTTGTGACTTGTCCATCAGCCCTGCCACAAATTCCACAGACATGTCCTCTCATCCAGTCCTCAATATCAACCTGGATTTCAAGGAGACATTATAATATCAAGAAACATCAAACATATCTATCAAATTTAGCCAAGTGGTTTTGTTTCCCAGTGGTTGCTTTTACCTTCCATGATTCTTTGTCAAAATAGAGTTCATTAAGTCCAAAAGAGCCAGCGGTCACAGAGATGCCCTTACCCCTTCTCTTGATCATGATAGCACCTATAAGGAAAATATGCATCTTTTTATTTGGATAAAAGTTTTTTCATGATTCAAAACTTCTAACCACCACCAGCCACATGTTAGGGTTATAACATAAAAACAGATGTTAAACTGTCATCTGTGCTGGTTTAATAGAAACATCTTTGGCTTGGTAGCGAAATCTACTGTTTCCCACAATAAATTTCATTTTCAAGTGACACATTTTTAGAAGGGAGTGTGTATAAAAACCTTCAGTCATGACGTATAGCTGGGTGTCCTTGGGTATTTCCCGGTTATTAACTTTCACAACCACTTCAGCATCCATTGGATAGAGGTCAAGATCACTAAAAGGACATAAATTATCATTATTATTACTACTACTGTCTACTACATGAGCTGACTACTGTCAGCTCATGGATGAACATACAGTTGAGTTTTGTTTTTCATGAACGCTCACAAGTCAGCAATTTTTGCACTGATATGGTGTTGGCCATTCTCATCCTTCTTCAGCAGAACAATAAACTTCACCTCTCCAGTACAATCCTGGGCCAGAACTTGGTAGCAAGGCAAAGGCTGGTAGTTCTGGAAATGGTTCTTGTTGAATGTGACCAGTGTGCTTCCATCAAACATGCATTGAGCTAAATCAGAGGAAAGCAATTTATGGTTTAGTTCATGATAAGAAGCAACTACTGATTATTTTTGTATTTAGTCATATATTTACCTGAACCAGCCTTAGCAAACAGGTAAGCGACTTTGTTGCTTAGACCATTGATGGGAGTAAGATCATCCATATAGCTAAGTGGGAGACGGATGGGAAGCTCAACCCTTTTCTTATAGATGACTCTCTGTAGACACAATAATGCACCAGGTTAAGAAAAGATATGTTGACTAAGTGTGACTTTTATATTTTTGATCAATGTATTATAAAGTGATCTTTCATTACATTTTCCTTCACAATCACATTGATGGTCTTCTCGGATGTTGCAACCACTGTAAAGGAAATCTGGTTTGTGCTGTTTTCATTCTTTGCTGAAAACTTGTGGTTATGCATCCTGTGAGGAATATGAGACATTTTACCAAATCTGTATTGCATGTAAGAAGGGTGAAATTTCATACATTCTTTGCAGTGCAAAAATTCAAGATACCATTGCACTTTGAGGCGCGCTGCAGGGTTTGGGCCAACAAGACCGGTTTCTGCTGTGATGGTGGTGTTGTATCCTCTGCATTTTTCTCCCCACCTGATTTTGGCCTATTGAGATGTGATAGAATGGCAATAAACAATTATTGTTATGCTAATTTGCACAAATTTCTGACATGTATGGATGTCTTTTTTTTTTCCTTCTTACAATCGCTCTGTGCACTCTGGGCACAACATCAGCGCGGAGCATCCAGTCTTCTGCCAAGTCTGCCAGAATCATATGAAGCTTGGTAGTAGATTTGTCCATGTAGGTAGTGATTTGATAGCCCTGTGGCTTCATGTCAGCTCTGACAGCTTTCAAGAGGATGGTAACATTAGGATCATCAAAGGATTTGTCCTTGTGGAAATAATATATTTTAAGTTATTTAAATATAAACACAGTCCCATCAGGTAAATATTGATTTTGGGAAGAGGTTTTACCTTTGTGTTGGAGGCTTGAGAGCTTGCACTACGGCTTATGAAAGATGACACTGACCTGCGCTGAGATACCTACAACAACATTATATAAAACTGGAAATTAGTGTTCAAACTCAAAAATATGCTCTTTATAACTGAAGCACTGTGAAAGCTTTATGTTGCATTTTGTTTCCATGTGATTTCTCAGAATGTGTTGTCAAGACCAGTGAGAGTTGTTACATGTCATTTCAAACAACACCAAAAAAACAGCAGCCTTTGCTTTAGTACCTTTGAGTTACGAGACCTAGAGGAAGAACTAGAGCTTGATGAGAAAATAGACATGAGGCTAGATGTAGAACTTGCACTGGAAGATTTGAGTGATTTGGAGGAGTTGCGTCTGCTGGTTCTGCTGTTGCTGCTTCTGCTGCTTTTTCTGCTGCTGCTGCTGCTGCTTCTTCTGCTGATTCTGCTGCTTCTTCTGCTGATTCTGCTGCTGCTGCTGCTGTTGCTGCTTCTGCTGCTGCTGCTAATGCTGCTGTGGCTGCTTCTGCGGCTGCTACTTGAGATGCTGCTATTCCTCCTGCTGCTGCGCCTGCTGCTTCTTCTTCTGCTACTGCTGCCCCTGATCTTACTGCTGCTGCTTCTGCTGCTGCTTCTGCGTCTTTGAAGTCCAAAGGCTTGAATTACTGCATCAATGGCATTACTTGTGGGATGGGATGAGCTGGAGGAGCTGGAAGATACGCTGCTGGAAGAAGATGTTAACCTAGTGCTGTTTCTATGACTAGGAGCCAATATTTCCCTCAGCTTTGTCAAAATGGGTCTTCCTTCAGTAATCGCTTCGGCACACAGATCAACCTGTTTCATCATCTTCCCTGCAGCATTTGGTCCAACTTGAACCTCCATTTGAAGCTTTTGAACAGGTTCACCTTCAACTGAAAGTATTGTTGAATAATGGCATTAGTATTTGATATATGCATGATAATTTAAGAAACAACAAAATGATTGTGGTTTTTCAGTTCTTACTTGGTTTCAAAGACAGAGCAAGTGAGTGCTTTCCGGTCATTTTGTACAAGGCCTTGTCTCTCCTGGAGGCAGTACTGTTAGTGGCAATGCTCAAACAAAACTGCATTGCTCCAAAGACCTTGGTACAACGTGTCTTCTTGGCTACTTTCCATTGCTTGATGTCACTCAACTTTTGGGACAGTACCTTTTGGGACTTAAATAATGACGACTGATTAATTTCTTTGTACATGTAGATAATGTAATCCAGCTACTTTTAAAAACACTTAGAGCTCACCCAAGTGTCAGCAGAGGAGAGTTCCTCCTGGGAGGATAGCTCCTCAACATTAACTGTTGTGTTGTCAATGTTTCTTGCAACTGGAATTGTTTCAACTCTATTGAGAAAACAAGGACACAGTTATGATAAGGATTAACTTCAAAAAGACATTTTCAATTATTCATATTTTAGAGATATATTTTGAGATCTAAATGTTTGCTTACTCAATATCAACAATGTTCTTAGGCATGGAAACAGGCAGGATATCAATCTTAAAGTTCTCATCAGTGATGTCAAGACCAGCACTTATCTTGGCAGGTACAAAGGAGCTGAATTTAGCCTTTGATAGTATTGCAACCTGAATTGCCTCTGTGTTTGCTCCCATCACAGCAAATGTAGTCATATCAATCCTGAAAAGCATATAGATATTTATGAATGACTTTTGACATATTTTGAGTTAATTCTGAATTGTCAGAAGTTGCAGCTACCTTGGTCTGATTTCAGTATCAAGTTGATATTTTCTGTTTAGTAAGTCATCATTAGATCCATCCAGTCCTGGCTGCCTTGGTGTTGTGGCAATGTGAACTATCAAAAGAAACAACCCAATAATCACATGCTTAATTAACATGATCTGATACTAAAAATAAGCCTTTAAGTGTAATACGTACAGCTTTTCTTCCGTTTCAGTAAGTAATATGAATTTGATCAATTGAGCCCCTGCTCATACACAATGATTGGCATTAAGAATATTAAATATTCTCAGCAGTCAAGGCATGCAAATATCTCATAAGGGTTTCCAAATACAGTATGTGATTTTTCTACATTAAAAAAACATTTTAATTACTTACCCTGAACATCTGCAGCAGCAACAGCAGCAGTGGATAGACTCATCTCAAAGGGAATTCCTCCAATAGTGGGAATGACACACTTCATTTCAGCAACCAGAAATGGATTCAGAAAAGACTCAGAATAGCGAGCATCCCCAGACAGTAGAGCATCAACAAAATTCCTTCCGTAGTGCTGAGCAGCATCCTTGGCAAGCTGTAAGAGAAGACATTATGAAGATTACCAAAACTGTCATAAGCAATGTGTCATAAAATGTGACTTGAGGTTGACAGATTGATTTGAATTGTACCTCAACTGCCTTTGTAATCATAGGTTTGTCAATGTTTACAAAGGCAATTTCTTGTCCAAAGACCTTGGCGTATGCAGAGAACAGTGGCCCACGACCAGGCAAATTCCTAAAATGACTGATCTGTGGAAAGAGGAAGTGTAGCTTCTTACATGAAACATTCATCCAAGCAGCTGTGGCATATTTTAACATTTTCTTTTTGTCTTAAGTGAAGATATTTTCTTACAGTGCTAAGGATACGCTGCATCTTGGTTAACCTGTCTTGGCTTTCAGTGATATGTTTTTTCCGAAGAGCCTCCTGCAATCCCTCCAATTTCACTCCAACCTAGGAAGAGTCAACATGTTAAAGGAATAACTCTCAAAGTTTTAATTAATCATCTTTAAATTATAGATTTTCTTTCCATTGTACCTCTAGAACATCAGCAGTAGCTCCAGAAAAGTAAGCGCTGGTCTTTGCCACAATCGTTTTTGGGAATAGGGTTGCGTCATCATTGATGAGGACAAGGCTTCCATCAGCACCAAGCTTCAAGGAATCTGAGAATTTGATTTATAAGATATGTGGCTGGTATAGTTGATTTTTTTTTTTTTTGCTAATATTTCCACAAAACTAAAATTAGATATGGTATAGGTCTTAACTGTTGTAGTAGTCCATATGGATGGCTTTGCTGAAGACAAAGTCCAGACTTTCCCATCTTCTGCGTAAGTTTAGACTTTGATTTTGACGTAAGAGTTTGAGAGCAATTTTGGAAGCTTGTGCACTGTAAAGACATCATAAAGGAGCAGAGTTAACACATATACTAGTACCACTTTACAAAAAGGATGCCTTACTAAGGATTTATAAATGGTTTATAATTAGGTTATTATTAATTATTTACAAGAGGCTTTATAACTCATTGATATGGTGCTATGATACATTAGAAAATAAGAACAATTACTTGGCTCAGGCCTAATAACAGCCTGTTGCTTTCCAAATAGTGAGTCTGCAACTAGCAACATTTTTTCTTACAACCCTTAGGTTTCACTGAGCTTCGCCTTCTTATCCATCAACAGCTTTTTAAGATATTAATCAGTCACTACCATTTATTCACCATCCACATAGCTTTATATCATCCAAGTACAGCCAAAGGCTCCCATTCACCTTTGCAAATAGTTAGCTAGTAGTTCACTTTCCTTGCCAGTAATTAAATTTTCTGTTGGACTGTATATCCCTGATAATGTATGAAAATTGATAAAAAATGATTATTTAAATGCTTTGATGAAGTGTAAATAAACTGTTAGCCAGGAGTGAGGTTAGTGACATTTTCTATCCACGTGTTCAATGTAAGTATTAGAAATAAGCATTAGCAGATTGCACAGTGAGGAATGTGCTGTGAGTAGTGAGCACCTACTGAAGACGCTCAGGGACCAATTTCAGATTAATCTACATAAATATGTTTTGATTACCTTTACAGTTTGTGTAATGATAACAAATGCACCTTATATTAAGACCTAAGAAAGTTTTATGTAACACTGATGTATTTTGAGTTACATGAACAGTCACATTGTGCTAACTTGTACTAGCTGTTTTGTAATAGAGGCAGAAAAAACAGATGACGATGATTGCTGACATGCACTGGATTATTAAAGAAAGATTAAAATAACTGCTTTGTGGTTTATTCTTACTCAGCCTGGTTGATATCTCATTTGTTTCTACATTTTATACTTTACAAATCGACCCCCTTTGCCTTTTGAAAGTTGTAGTAACTCATCAGTAAGCAGTCCAACATGTCCAACAAAGAACATACGTAATTAAAGCCGCAAGTGGCATTGAAAGGCCCTCGCCCTAAACATGTCAAATACAAATATGTCCATTATTCTGCAGGTTCAGTCTCTTTCTTTGAATGGGCTTAGGCAACAATTCCAATTTGAGGCAAATCGGTGTTTGTATGTACAAACTGAGCCAATTTTTGTAAAGGTAAATTTGTAGGGGGCACGATAGTGCCAAATTGCATTTTCTTCCAATGAATGGGTGTGGGTCTGGGAGATTGACAACTGATTCAAATTTGAGGCAGATAGGTGTTGGTATGTCTGAACTGATACAACTTTTGTTAAGGTAAATGTGTAGGGGGTGCTATTGTGAAAAATTTCAATGTCTTCTGATGAACAGGTGTAGGGTCGGGCAATTGACAACTGATTCAAATTTGAACCAAAGAGGGGCTTGTATGTCCGAACTGAAGCAATTTTAGTAAAATTTAATTTGTAGGGGGCGCTATGGAGCCAAATTTCAATTTTTTCTGATGAATGGGTGTAGGTCTGGGAGATTGACAACTGACTCAAATTCGAGCCAAATCAGTGTTCATATGTCTGAACTGATGCTATGTTCGCAAAGGTAAATTTGTAGGCGGCACTATGATGCGAAATTTCATTTTCTTCTAATGAATGTGTGTAGAACTGGGATATGGACAACTGATTCAAATTTGAGCCAAATCGGTGTGTGTATGTCTAAACTGAAGCAAAGGTAAATTTGTAGCAAGCGCTATAGTGCAAAATTTCAAAATTTTCCAATGAATGGGTGTAGGCCTGGGAGATAGATGTGCAAGTAAAATTTGAGCCAAATCAGTGTTCAAATGTCCGAGCTGAAGCAATTTTTGTAAAGGTAAATTTCCAAAAACACTTTGCAACCTCGTCACACAAAAACAGTGACATCTATCCCAACAATTTACCTAACTTTTGATGCCCCACTTCTCTAGATACTGTACACCAATTTTGAACTCTTTTGAACAAACGCCCAAGGAGGAAATAGTTAAACTATAATGTCACCAAAAACATGGCCTCAGCATTTTGGAAATTTCAATCCAACATGGCCAACTTCTGGTTTGTTTGGGGGCTTGGCCATAATAATATTTTTTGTTTGTCTCCTGATGATGAATCTTTGTACTGATTTTTGTGGCTCTACGACAAACTTTACATGGGAAGAGGTCCCATTAGCGTAATGTATTTCCATTTTTCAAGGGGGCACTGTTGCCGCATTTCTTTACCGACATTTATGAAACCTATATTTAAATTCAATTTTACACATCAAATTTGAGCTCAAAGCTCAGGAGAAAGAAAACTAGATATTAAAAAAAAAAAAAAAAAAATCTGAGCAGGATCAATATATCCGTTTCCATGGCAACCACATATTTGGCCTTGTATAAAAGGTCTCAAGGTCCCCCACATCACCGTGGGGTCCAGCGTCACGTGTCATGCACTTACACGCATGACTGATGCTGACTGGGCATCGCCCATTGACTCCCATTCATTCCAAGCAGATATAATTATGCGGTTTGTATACATGACATGTACATGCTCGGATAGGGCTCACTGCCATGAATGTGAATATGACTGAGAGTGGCAACAGTTGTCAAAGGCAACTGTGTCACGGGCATTTTCGTCCCCATGCCCCCACTGCGGACTCGATAGGTCTTGCACTGGTGTTACTTGGCTCAGGCCTAATTAAGAGGATCTGAGATTTAGCAGTATCAGCTATGCAAAGAAGTAGTGTTTGAGGATTACAGAGTGCTCTTACAGTTCAGCATGGACAGCAGCAGTGCTCTGGGACATCTGCCAAACCAGAGAATGTACGAAGGATGCAACTTGAATGTCTTTCTCTGTCCTCAAATTGCGGACCATGGTGGAAACCATCGTCAGCCGAGGCTTTGACTCAAACAGTAGCCAGCATGCAAGTATACGGAGCTCTGAGTCAAGACTTTTGTCCAAGTAAAGTGGAAGAACAGTTTCCTCAATCTAGTTTCACAAGAAAATGACATGTTGTCAGGTTCTTTCAAAATGCAGAATCATTTGAAATATTTGGTGTTGATAATTCACCATTCTGTGATGTTTCTTTGCAATGTTCTTCATAGCCCCAATGGCTTCAGTACGAATTCTCTTTACTTCTGGTTTATCTGCTGGAAGAAGCAGGCACTTTGAGATTGACTTAATGGCAGATGGATGACCAGTATTTCCCAAAACCTTCAGAAGCAGGAGGATTTCCTGTAAATCATCCTCTTCTACAGCTCTGTTAAGTTGGTCCCGGATGCGCTATAGGACAAATAAGACTATAATGTCATCTTTTGTCACTGAGAAATATACAAGATATTTGAAGCAATATAGAAAGGACAAAAGATGTTTTTCACCTTTACGTATTTGTCGGCATGCTCCGGCTCCTCAGCAGAGTATTTTGAAATCATGGTACCATGGCCAAGCATGAGGATTTCACGTACACCCGTGTATTCATTTCTCAGAGCTTGTTGTAAATCTTGGTTAAAAGTCATTTGCTGGAGGAGTGGAGCAAAAATGATAAAGTCTCCTGTTGATATTACCGGTAGAATAAATTGGTTTGGACTTTACACACCTCAAGCAGCTCAACAGCCTCAGTATCTGCTGTCACCATATGGAAGGATCCAATCAATAACTGAACAAGTTCAGCAGTGTTGATTTGGTTACTGCCAAGCAGCAGTTTCTCAGAGATGAATTTCAGTGCAACATTTGTACCGATGGCAGGAAGAGTTTTTAAAAGCAATGATCTGAAAAGTATAATAGGAATTTAGACACCTTTGTAAAAATTGTGTATATATTTTCCAAAGGTTTTACAATGCAAGGTCACCTGTATTGAGGAATATTCCAGTGTTTATCTAATATGTTTTTCAGCTCATCATAGCTGACTCTGCGAAGGTTGTGAATCAGCCCAAGGAATACCTCAGGTGTATTCTCATTGACTTGGTTAACATTGAACTGGACCAGTTTCTTTAGATATTCTTCAATCTTTAAAAAAGGTGAATAGATTCAATGAATATAGGATAATTCTATTTTAAATAGATTACTGATGTGCTCAAGTAAAAGTCTAAAATCACACCTGGCTCTGTGATCTTTCAGGCTGTATGAGATTGATAGGTGTCTGAAGATGCTCAGTGGAAAACTTGTACTTTAGGGATCTTTGCTCCACTGAATAGTGGAGGTGAGTGGGTAGATCCAGAGCACCATCCAAAATGTTCTGAAAAGTCAAGATTTGCCTAGAAAGTAATGGAGAAAAACATTAGTTTCATTAAATAATTTAAAAAATAAATAAATAAATACAAATTTTTCACTATGGTCTATTCATTATCAGTCAACATACTCTGAAATTATTTGAGCAGCTCCGGGCATCTCTTGGACAGGTATGAATTCAATCACTTCAGTAGCATTTACAGCCATGATTTGGACTTTCTCAGCCATGTTCAAGTCATAATAGTATGTTGTCACACCTTTCAGGTTTTGACCTTCATGAGGACCCTGCAAAGTTAGACCACATACTAGTTGTCACATTGTTGTGCTTCAATACATTTGATGTCTCAATAGCACAAACTGGATTTGAGTTACCTGCTGGCTCTTTGCCAACTTTGTAGTGTATACCAGCCCTGAGAATTTCATGGTCCTCTCTTGACAGTGTTCCAAATCTCTGGTCTTCATCAATTGTATGTGTCCACTGGATTCTTCTTCAGGGATGACATACAAGTTTTTGCACTCGCCTTGAGTTCCATCCTAGTGACCAGAGCATAGGTTTGCATGAGGAGCCAAATTTCAACTCTAGAGTTATCATCAGGATCATGAAGATCTTTGACTAACCTCATACAACTCATAGATGTTCAGTGTTTTCTTTACTTTGACCTGAAGAAGATTCAGGATGCTCTTTGCGATATTTTGTGCCTGTATTGAGACTCCATCAGCAGTGCTTACTTCTTTCACCTCACCATTTTCATACCCAAACTTGATGGGCTTCAAGAGCTGAGCTTCCAGAGCATCAGTTTTTGCTGGGATGAAACGATTCCCATACTCAGCTTTATTGTACTCAAAGAACTTGATGTCCTCAAGCTGTAGGGTAAAAAAAAAAACAAAACAAAACAATATTTAATGCCAGTTTGCCAAAATAAAACTATGGTTGTTATGTATTCCTTTTTACCTTCATGATATGCTGGTCATCTCTTAGGACACTGATGTGAACTTTGCTTGACATTTTGAGACCAGATTTTGTGTCCTCTGGTAATTTACCCAGGACCACTGCTTCATACTTGTATTCATAAAGCTTGTTAGTTTTAAACTGAGGAGCTGGAAACATTGTTGGAGATAACATGTGGAATAAATCAATAAATTGAATAAACTGAACCTTGATGTTAATTAAATACATTTTCACTTACTAACTTATTCTCATTTTAAACACCGCTGCAAGTTAATTTAATGTCAACCATCAATTTGGGTTTTAAAACTGCTCCAAACTTACCTAATTCCAGATGGTGGCCAGCTAAAAAGGAATGGGAAAAAAACATTACATTTAAGGCAAATAAATGGCCCCAAATTTAACTGCAGATTTATTATTTCATTATTGGATTCATGAGTCTCAAAGGACCAAAGATGTTGATCAGTGTGGGCAAGTTACAGAAATGCTTATTGTATATGGATCAAAAAGCCTGGGACAGAAGCATTAATGTTCATTTAATTAATTCACTTACAGTGATCAGTCAGCTTACAGTGTTCATTTTAGGTCTGTGAAGACCTGGAGTCAGGGCTGCTGCACTTGGAAAGTATGTTCTCGTTATGAAAATGTACAGATAATTAAGCAAGACCCCTCAGTAAATCAGTGCTCTGTAATGTCTCTATAGAGCAGGGACAGTTTTAAAGTTTCCACCAGATTTATTTATTTATTTACAAAACTGTATGACCATCAGTCTACTAAGGTGGACAATCAGGCTGCAAGTAAAAGTCACAAAGACTGTCCTACTTTTAATTGCAAGTTGGAAATATTGTGAAGTTTTGTCTGACAACATGGATATAGCAACATTAAATTTGCAGATATCTCTAAAAACCACCAACAGAGCAGTTCAAAATAAATTAATCTACTTGCTACGAGTAAAACTGAATATCGGACTGATAGACCAACAACAAATTAAACATGGTTTTAATAGTCATCTACTGATGGTGATAATTTGGACAAACTGATTGCTAAAGTTGGATTCCACTGCATTTATGTAACTGTTGACCCAGCTTAACTGTTAGTTGCATTGCTTTGAACTTTTTTTTTTTTAATATCTATCATCATACACACAGTTGAATATGTAAAAAACAAAACAAAACAAAACAAAAATGTTGAAGCAAAGGCTCCAAAGCTGTTTTTGTTTTTTTTCAAGTGTTTCTTTTCTTGCTTCCCCTCCCATTAACAGCAACCATTGTTTTTAAAATGATGCTCCCAATAGTTTCTTAAATCCATGGACCTGAACAATGCTAAATGACTTAAACTAGAAGCATTTTGACATCGTTTTTTATGGAGAAAATTCCTTCATGCCCACCTCCTACAGTTGGTGCTATGACATGAGGTTAGTCACAAACAACCTATTTAATCTAAGTCTTGACCTACAGGAAACCATCCTGACTGTTGTGCAGAAAAAAAAATATCTAAATGTTAGCCATCAAGCTAAGATACTTTTAAAGAATTGTGACTGATCATTTTGCTTGAAGTTATAGCATTAAAATGATGAAAAAAAAAGCACAGAAGCAGACTGAAGTCAAGCTGTTTACACTTCAAATAACTGCCATAATTAGCATTTCACATTTTCTGAAATATACTCACAAAAAAGAAAATACCAAGAAAGACAGAAAGTGAAAAAAGGAAACCATACTTACCCACTAGGGCCAGCGTCAGGGCTAGCACAACGACTCTCATGGCTGAAGTGGTTGTGAATGTGTGAAGTCACAGGCATTCCTTTTAAAGGAAAAATTGTGCTGACAAAGCTTAACAAAGATGTCATGAAGGTCTAATATGAACTCTGGCATGTTTGATCAATACACTTGAACAGACAGATGGCTATTTTGCTTTTCAGATATGAGCCAGTTCAGGCTTGTATTGCAGTGGATGACAGGTTAGGGCCACCTGACCATCTTTTCCTCAGATTTGCCAAATCAAACTTAAGTATTAGTTTCGAAATGTTTGCCATGTCTCACAGTTCTTTTACAATAATGAATTATTTGTGTTAAAATGTCTAACTCTTACTGGCAGGCACTCTATCTTTTGCCTGTCACATCCTAATGTTAAAGTATCCTGTAAAAAAATGAAAACAGAAATAACATACTAACAATTCATAATGCTAACAGTGTTAATTAATAGAGGGAAATGTAGAAGTGCTATGTAAGTGTTGTGAACGTTGAACATGTTTTTTTTTTTAAAAAAACATTTATCTATCTATTTCTATAAAAAAGAACCAAAAATTCTGTACTCAATGCCCACTCAATGTTCTTTTCAAACTCCCTTGATGCTACACAATAATTTCCTCCAACAAAACAGTAAAGATTTTTTTATTTTTTTTTTTACCATTTTTAAGCTTTAAAATATGCAATCACAAATGAGAAAAAACTGAGATGGTAACACAAATGGTACACGGAAATTAAAAAATAAAGTAGTGATATTAAAATGTATTTGTATTTTATCACAAACAGCGTGAACACTTATTTTATGTTTTTTTTAGCTGGTTGATATAACCAATAAAGACCCAAAGATCCACCACTGACTAAAATCATCTACTGATCTCAAATGTTTTAATAATTTCTGATCCATTAGTCTTATCAATACATGTAAATAATTGGTGTAAAATACAGTTGGTCATCTTTTTATGGTCATCAGATATGACCATTTGGACGTTCTGAGATCCCATAGTTAATGTGGAAACACCGTCATCTTCTACAACATTGATTCACCAATAAAACCAATGGAGTTGGATCAGTGGGGTTTGGGATTATGTTCAGTTAGTGATAGATTTGACTGGAAAAAGTCACTCTTTCTTCCGTTTTCTCTGTTTCTGTTATTGTAACCCTCAACTTTAATCTGAGCATTTATGAATATCTACATGATCAGTGAATTAAATATAAAAAATACCTGATTTACCCTGCAAATGCAAAATAGAGAGGATAATTTTAGTTAAAAAAAATGGTGATAAATCACTTAAGAATGGTTAAATAGAGAGAAAAATTAATTTCAAACTGCCACAAAAGTACCACTGGGTTTTTATGGGTTAAGCCGAAATGTTAAAGGAGATTTGTGAGCACCACATGCAAGATGGAACCTTTTCCAGGGATGTCCATGCATATTTCAACAAAATACAGATTAACACATTGTGAACACATTTTGAAAGGCCTCTGTGATGAAAAAGGTGTGGAACATGCTTTAAATGCAACAATGACATTCCATACACACTTTAAGAAATGAAAAAGATAAAAAAAATAAATAAATAAAAAAAACTGACTGATAAAATTCATCACTTGGTGTCTTCAGTCCCAAATGTTGTGAAAAGAAATGACAACAACAAAGTGGTTGATGCTGTCTTTCAGCGCTGTCCAACTCATTTTAGTTCACGGGCCACATACAGTCCAATATGATCTGAAATGGACCAGACCCGTAAAAATTACTGTAAAGTAAAAGTAAAATTACAATGAAAAAAGTAAAATTAAACTGTGAAAACATTTACATCTACAAAGTATACTTTAAAAAATGTGAATAACATGAACCTGAAATTTATTAAGAAAAAAAGTACAAAATAAAATAATAAATAATGACAGCTCCAAATTTTTTCCTTGTGGTTTAATGCAGGAGGTAGAATTACAATATGCATAAATCTTGACCTTTACAAACTATCCTTAAACAAAAAATGTGAATAAGCTGAAAATTGATGAACAGCCTGAAATTTCTGTGAATTTTAACAATACTCCGCTTCAGTTTATCATTTACAAATGTACATTATAATTTACAGATTAAAGTGGATCTACAAATACACAAAACATGTAATAACAGGCAGAATACTGGTACAATTACATTTACTTCTTTAAAGACATTTCATGTTCAAATTTGTTCAGGTTATTCACATTTTCTGTAAAAGGATAGTTTGTCAATGTAAACATTTTCATGTAATTTGACTTTTTCACACTAAAACAAAGACAAAACTTTGTTGTTGTAATGATCAATAGGTTATCATGATAGTATTTTACTGGTCCAACCCACTTGAGATCACATTGGGCTACAAGTGTTGGTTGATTTCAACATCCTTTATTAATATCTTCAGTTTAATTTTTGCATTTCACAAATTCATTCCACAGTGCCAAAGTGGACCTTTGGTGGACCAATTCAACACCCCTGTCTCACTACCTCAACTTTTTTTTAAGCATGTGTCACTGTATGAAGGTAAGCAGTAGAGGTACATTTACAAAGGAAATTAAGTTGACCAGACAAAACATGTACTATGTTGTGTTCAGACTGTCTGCAATGTTTTATCACTACTTTGTTTTATAACTTACATTTTCATACTGTTCCATTTTTATGTAGGGTTTGTATCTGAGCTGTAAAATTCTAGGTATTTATACAACAACATGTGATACAGACCAGAACCTATTTATGGGCAAGGTCAAGTGCGTCCCAGATGGACAACCTACTACTTTTTGATTCATAACTTTTGAACCAGACAAGTTTAAATCAAATATTACACATAATTGGAAAGGTCTAAATGCCATCTTAAACATACTCAGAGGGCAAAATTTAGTTTCAAATATTTTTAAATGAAAAATATCAAAAACTGTGTCATGGATGGACAAGAAAATTAAAGTCTATTTTTTGCAAGAATTACAAAGTTCTCAAAAGTGAAGTTCCTATGGCATTTTTATCCAACAATGTATTCAGTGCATACCTTAAACCCTCTATTTTACAACCTAATAATTCATTAGAGGAAAATAAAATATTTGATCATACCTAAAAACCAAGACTGTTGAAAAATGGCAGCATCACAAATGGACAACAAGAGTAAATATCAAATTAATTTTTTTTTAAATTTCAGTTATCAATATCATATACATTTAGTTAAAATATTTACAACATACAAATAATATTAGCATTTTATTCTTTTTTGCATAGATATATGCATTTATTAATTTTAAACACTGTGTGTTTAGATTATGACATAAATAATATAATAGTCAAATATCAACGTATTCGGAATAAATTTTGTTTATTTATGAGAGTTTATAAAATGAACCAAGAATGACAACAGAAAACTTTATCACTTTCCAAACATTCACACTCACACACAATTTATTTTTCCCCAGTTTTTTGTCATTTCAAAATAAATTTTCCTGAAAATATAACTAATTACCTACCCAAAAATATAAGTTTGGTGTAGATTATTGTAATTAATTTTTTATTACATTTTTTGTCCAGATGCTAACCTTCACTTGACTTCACCCTTATAACTCTAACGCCTTTGTGGTTGAGCGGACATAGTTTAGACATTATTTTACACACATATACAGGTCTTTTCTATCTCTTTTATGTTACTTTTATTGCATCAACTAAAAGTATTTTTCCCAAGATATTTATAACATCCATAAGAGTCAAGAACATCATATGTTATCATATATTGCTAATGTTTAGTGAGAACTGCAAGAGTGTTTCTTTAGAGCACTGGTGTCAAACTCATTTTAGTTCAGGGGCTACATTCAGCCTAGTTTGACCTCAAGTGGGCCGGACCAGTAAAATAATAACATAATAACTTATAAATAACAATAATTCCAAATTTCTTTGTGTGTTTTAATGCAAGAGGTAAAATTACAATAGGTATAAATTTTTACCTTTATAAACTATTCTTAAACAAAAAAATGTGAATAATCTGAAAATTCATGAACAACCTGAAATTTCTTTAAAAAAAAAAAAGGTAAATTTTAATAATATTATGCTTCAGTTTATCATTTACACAACTTACAGATCACAGTGGATCAACAAATACACAACATATTTAGTAACAGGCCTCTGGAACTGAAAAATTTTGAAAAAGCATTTAATTTTATGGCCGATAAAACTTAACTGCCAGTGTCTCTTTGCAAATTCATCCAATCTGGCCCGTGGAGGGCTGGTTTTGGCCCACAGGCTGTATGTTTAACACCCCTGTTCTAGAGTCATGACCATGAAACTACTCACACTGTAATGCTATAAAAGTTGTATTTGTACAAGAAAACACATGGAAATCCCAAACATTCAAATGCAGTTTTTCATATTGACAAAAATTAAAAAATTCCCCGGCAGATTTCAGAATTCTTCAACAATATTAATATTAATGAATCATATGATGCACATCAAGGGATGCCTCAAGGGATTTGGGGCCTCATGAAAAAAATATCCCTTTGGGCCCCACCACTTCAATGTCACAAGCCATGCACACCCTAAAAATATAACACTATGCAGGCTTGGCTCAAGATTGTCCTTACTGTAGATTTTATGATTTCATATGAGATTCAGATTAATGAGAAAGGTGCAAGCCATATTTTACATTTTAATACTGTATGTACAGTGATATAAAAATAAAATGTGATTTTACTTTTTCTCTCCTCTCATATGCTTCTTTCTCAACATCTGTATTGGTGCTAATGCAGCACTGCCCTTCAATTCTCCTTTCACTTCCACACATAACTGTCATCCACACATTATCCTGGCTCATAATAACATCATAACTAAAACTGTCCAGTATCCACTGAGTAATGTAGTTGTTGTGTTTTTATTCTATCTTTGGAGCATTATGTGGAATGTAATAATAATGCTCTACAATTTACTGGGGCCCTTATCAATTGTAGACCCTTCCAGTCATCATCACCTTTCTTCCCCTTACAGTGCCCCTTTGTCCACTGGATAATGACTTTACAAATAAGTGCAGAATTAGCAATCAAAAATAAAAAATATATACACCTTAGTTGCTTTTAATTGGAAACTGTATTTTAATCTGACCAACTTACTTACATGACCCCATTCCAAACTAATATAGAGGATAAAAACATACAAATCTGAGGAGATTTTGGGTCCCATTTAACATCTGATCCATATGCTCAGATGATACATGTATTGGCACATGTAACCTTTGTCTTTGTTCATAACAGTAATGGTAAATAACTTATGCGTAGGCCATCGGTTTCTGTGGCAGTACTCTATTCCACTGTTGAAATCCTGTTTCAAAGTTCACATCAGAAGGCACGAGGACTACAGTAGTTTGCTCCCTTTATTTACTGTGGTCGAGGTGACCACCGGTGACATGACATTTTAGCAGGTGTGTTTGAAAATGGGGTTGAAAAAAAAACATTTTGGTCCTGACTGTAAAGGTTGATTCTGTTGACATTGGCGTATCAAAATCTGCATTAAATTGAATGTCCACTGGGGGCTGGCACCAAAAAGGAGTTAATCCTATATCCATCCATGCCGAAATGACCAATTTTACAGCAGAAATAAATATACACATTATATTAAGGCCAAACAGTTCCTCATAATTTTATGCTGTTCATGATTTACTAATGTGCCATTGGAAATACATATATTTATTTATAATTACTATGACATCATTATGTATGCTCATTATCTAGGTCAAGTGGAAGTCCCGCCTTAAAAAGGGGCAGGACTGGTATTATGGTATTATTTTCGATGATTACATTTATATGACGTCATCACATTTTGACAAAGTGGTTACTATATTCTCTGATGTGCAAGCTGTTGTGGAATTCAAATGATCTTCAAAGAGAGATTAAGTTTAGTACACATACATTTATTAACGTAAGAAAAACATTACAAAAGAGATCCCTTAGTTTCCCCTAGACAGAGGCTGAGTTTCCTCTTCTCTCCAGCTGCAAACACTCA